>JABFEA020000001.1:31041478-31058258 GCA_019775915.2 Cyphomyrus plagiostoma
CCCCCCCCCCCCCCCCCCCCCCCCCCCCCCCCCCCCCCCCCCCCAAGACCTAAGACAGTAAAATCACATTATTACTGCAGAATCTAAATTCTCCAGTAAACAATTAACAGACTTCCTTTCTGCAGTAGAGGGAAGTTTTGAGGTTTAACTGCACACTCAGTGACTCCGGTGCAATCACTTTGATGACATAAGAAGTATAACACAGTTACTTCCACTTCAGGGATTTAAAAAGGCAGGTACTGTCGGGGCACCTGAATCCCCCTCAGGCTGGGGAAAGCGGTGCTGTCAGGGCTCAATATTCAGGAGGCTTGCGTGATGTGTGATGTTAATATCAGCATCGCATGTGCATCACATGTAACTGTCACATCGCAAGGACTGCAGGAATTAGCTAGGCGGAGACCATCAATAAATTACACTAAAGGTGAGAAATTTTACAAAAATAAGGGAGGCAGAAGGATACAAATAAGAACCAGTCCCCAAGAGACATTAGTCTTCTGCCCTATGGAAAGGCTTCGGATTCCATAGATGATAATGAGCACAGGAAGTGATGTCAGCACTGCTGTTTTGGCACAACTCACAACACCATCCAACTCATTTGACAGACTGTAACAGTACATAAAGTTCTATTTAACTATAATTTTGGGTACATTTTCAACTCCTTTTATGTTTATGTATCATGCAGCCTGTGTGTAAATCACAATAACCTGATGCTCTCTGATGGCACACTACAGTATGATACATACCATACACACTCTCTGACCAAACACTGGCAATGGCCTCTCATGTATAGAAACCAGGACTTTGGGTGGGAGGGGTTAAGCTCTTTACGTTTGTAACCCCTGGGGCCACCAGACTGCTATCCCACATACCAATCCAACCAAGAGTTTTCCAGAGGTGTAAATCAAAGGGGATGTTATAAAATGGACATCGTTAGGGGAGAACCCCTGGAGGCCCAGCGCCCCGTGGTGCATCTCCGAGAAGGGGGGGGGTTTGATCCCCGCCACGCCACCATCTCCCCGCTAATGCCAACGCCACCCCGCTAACGCCACCATCTCCCCGCTAACGCCAGCGCCACCCCCCAACACCAACGCCACCCCGCTAACGTCAACGCCACCCCGCTAACGCCAACGCCACTGTCTCCCCGCCACACCAACGCCACCCCGCTAACGCCAGTCTCCCCGCTAATGCCAGCGCCACCCCGCTAACGCCAGTCTCCCCGCTAATGCCAGCGCCACCCCGCTAACACCAACGCCACCATCTCCCCGCCACCCCGCTAACGCCACCATCTCCCCGCCACACCAGCGCCACCCCACTAACGCCAGCGCCACCCCACTAACGCCAGCGCCACCCCACTAACGCCAGCGCCATCCCACTAACGCCAGCATCACCCCACTAATGCCACCATCTCCTTGCCACGCAACCGCCAGCGCCTCCCCGCCATGCCACTGCCTTCATTATTTATTTTCCTGGCTCCTTCAGCCTCTCTTTTGTCTGGCTGCTGCTCTAATTGGCTCTCAGGCTGGAGGTTTTAAATAAATAAACAAACAATCTAGGGCCAGAGTGGAGAGGAGGGCCCACTAATTAGCTCAGTGGGCTGGGCTGGGGCGCAGCCTGATAAATGTTTCATTTCCTCCGCAGCCACCTGGCCGGCTGCTCTGATGGTGACCCCGACGCGTGTCGCTGCTATACCTTTCCGCCGGAGCATCCGTCAGTCTCATCTTCTTCATGGTGCTGGCCTCACCCCCACCCGAAGGAAGTCGGGGACTGTAGGGGGGGCCCTCGCACTGGCCTGTCGTCTCTGCTGTGACCTAAAGGGTCAGCGTGGGCAGGGAAAGAACATGAGATGGTAAGAGCAGACAGAGCGGGATGCTGCTTTGAGCTCCACCTTCAGTAGTGCTGCAGCTGCTGCTCCAGAATGTAGGACATGCAGAGCGGCGGGCGGCTAATGGCGAGAGGGGCTCGAGTCCCCGTGACAGAAATCAGGAGCGCAGCTAACTTCAGACAGTCGGTGGACTGCGTACGTATTGCTGAACCTGCACTTAGAGGATGGGGAGACGAAGAGGGCCCTCACCATGTTCCTCTTCCTCATGGGCTGAGGCTGGCTGGGTCCCGTGGAGGGGGTGCAGGGCTCGCTCTGGGCCTGGGCCGAACGGAGGGGTCTTCTGCACAGGTTGTCCCTCTTGTGCACCGCCGTGGTTCTGGAGGCCAACTGACTGCTCGGCGTGGAAAAGGGTGGATTGGGAGAAGACAGGCAGTGAGGGACCAGATCCACAGACCCTCAGCCTCTGAATGAATGGTGGAGGAAGATCTCCCCGCTGCAGTTTCTCTGCGGGTTTCTGCAGGAAACTCGGAGCAAAAGTTTTGCAGGACACAGGAGTGTCATTTCACACCCCAGGAGAGAGCTTGTTTGGCCATATTACAGGACGGTACAGCGAGGTTGTACCATTCCTTGAATCACCCCACTGATATTAATCATTAGCAGAGAAGGAAATGGTAATATTATCGTCAATCACCAGGGGCAGCAGGTGGTATAGATTCTGAAAGACTGATAGCGGGACCAGCAAAACCAACGTCTCTTGAGACCATGAAGAACTCTTGTGTCCCTTAAAGACATGCACTTACTGATAACGCATCCTTTTTCAGCAATACCACTCAGCGTCATGTCAAAGCGAATAAAGTCATCTGTCTTTGAAGATTTCAATCCATCCATCTGCCCCGATTCCCAAACGGCAATCCGGGACAGGGTCACGACCCGCTGAGCCACTGTGCCACCCCAAGATTTTACATAATTACAGGTTTAAAAATGCACACAAGCTTTTAAATGAAGTCTGACTTGTTGCTTGTTAATCCATTAAGGCCTAAAACACAGCCACAGAAGGACAAACATAGTCTGCCTTCAAAGGGCTGTTTCATTAGCGGAGTCCTCAAACGATTGGCAGGTCAGCAGAGAGCAGAACAGACAGATACCCATCAGGAGATAATTACTACTAAATAAATAATAATTGAAACCTCAGGCCTCTTGAAAGGCAAATCTGAAGGAGTCACACAAGAAACACCTTTAATTATGGCCACCAGTGGGCGATAAAGGGTCAGGTGCTGTGCGGTGGAGGAATGAACACCCAGCTCAATATCTGTCCCACTGTGCCAAATGGAAACACGTTACGGATAAAGCACAGGAGTAAAGCACCACCTCACAGCACCCCTCCCCCCCCACGTCAGACGGTCAAGGCTGTGACAGCCTCTCCCAGACCTCGAGGCCACCAGGCCACTGGGGAGAACAACAGCAGCACAGCAGTGACACTGTAGGGTCACGGCGGCTGGCTGTGTCTGCACACCTGGCTGCAGCAGAAGACTGATGAGTCACATGGTTTATCCCGGTATTCCTCATCACCATCGTCATCTTCACCATACTAATTAGCTGCTTTAATCCATTCCCACCAACAGCTGCATCTTTACACAGCTTCATATTTCACTGTAGCAGGGAGAGGATGGATGGAGGGACGGATAGATGAGTATCTTACTATCAAAACAGGATGTTGCTCACAGGCGTAAGTCTCCCCTGCACATCGTCCAATTAAAGCAATGGACTGTCACATCAAAGGTGTGTCAAGGCCCACTGTCTAAAACAAGCCGGTACTGCGCTGTACCCAGGCACAGGCCCCGCCCCCTACAGGAAACCCAGTGCATTCTGGTCGTTAGCGGCTTGTCAGCGCCGTCAGGCAGCAGGAGGGATGGACAGGCTGTCACCAATATCTATCAAAGTGGCGATAGGGAGCCCCGCCCCCATCCAATGCACACGTCGTTAGAGTGTAGGTGTGGTGGGGAGGTGATTAACAGCCTCTTCCTCCTGCCATCTGGTCCCACCCCCCCCCGAAACCTCTTCCTTCAGGTGAGCGCGCCAGCCCCCGTCCCTCAGCGTCTCCTTGGCGGCCGCCAGGCCGTGACCCTGTCAGCGCCCCAGCGGCGGGCGAGACCCCGGTAACGACCGGCCCCGCGGGCCACACCGCCCCGGTCAGCGCTGGCTGATTAAACTTTTAACAACGTCCCTGGTGCAATAAAGGGCAGGATGACAACTTCTCCCCTCGTCAAGGTGCCTGTATAATAAACTAATTAGCTGGGCCAGCGTGGGCTGTGAAGCCCGTTTAATGAGCAGCTATCGGCTGGCCCCGGTAATGATAGCCAAGCCTGGGCCCCCCTTTTGGGATTCAATTAAGGCAGAGACTGTCATATGCTGGGGGACTGATCAATGCTGCTGCGGACGCCTTCTTCTGGCGCGGCGTCTACAAGGTCGCCGGCCAAGGGCAGCCCAGGCCTGGGCTGGGCGGGGAGAGTGCGTACCCCACAGCTGAGGACAGGCTCCGGTACCAGTCGTTGATGTCCTCCTGGTCGCTGGACATCAGCAAGAGCTTTTCTTCAGTGAAGGTCAGCTGGAAGAACAGTAAGAAGTGGAGTTAGACCACAGCTGCTGACATGGGAGATACTCCCAAGTTCGGTGAGATATGTAGACACCCCGTGCCCTCTTCATTAACGGGCCAGGAGGTCTATGTCTCACCCCCTTTGTAAAGCGTCCGGCTCCCTCTGCCAATAATAGCGCCAACCGAAGATGGATATCATCTGAAAAACGGGCTGAAGATGTTCCCTGGCTGTTGCACACATATCACTATTAAAAGCATGACAGGCTGTGCTGAAGGCAAGGTGGCGGCAGAAGGCCGGAGTGGGTGCGTGCGGAGGGCAGATGGAGGTGCTGCCGCTTCCGTCCTCCTCTGGACCGGGCCGTGGGAGAGTCTGACAGCCAAACGTTTGTGCCCGATGACAGCGTACTACTGCTGCGCCCGCGAAAACTCCATCGCGCATTAGCGTATGCCCACGGGCACAGCTGCTATCCAGGCAGCACGAACGTCACTGGGCATCTTGGCGCGGATAACAGCGGCCCAGCATTTCCATACGTCAGAGTGCCCCTTCTAGGGCTGTCCGGACACGCCGATTCTGGCTGGCAAAGGGCAGATCCCTGGGGAACAGGCTGTACATGGCCGTGGACTCACTTTGTCCTGACCATGTGGACGTGTCATGCCCACAAAGTATGCTCAAAATCGTGATTAAATATACTCTCATAGTAAAATTCACTGCCGGATTTCACTTTTAAGCAGACTGCACTTTAGACGCCTATGAAATATATTAGACCGGGGAGTTTAAGGAAAGGGACCATCCCATTAGTCAACAGGAAGCATGTGCTTCTTCCCTCACCAGAGGGTCTTTAGACTGACATCATACGTGTCAAATACGAAAACAGGCACTCCGGAATTACACAATAGGGGCTTTATACCAGAATAATTACAACAGGACCCTATTAGAGGGGATCATAATTAGTGCCTAACATATTAAATGACCTCTCACATTTACCTGGTGCTCTCGCTATATGGGGAAACCTGCAAGGTTACGGGTGGCCTATTAGCCATCTTTAATCTTTATTACAGCTGTGGACAGAATTTTAATGATAGTTAAATAGGCAGCGGTCACTAACATATCCCTATTAAAATAAAGGAGGTGGTGGAGGAGATGGGGGGGCGCTCATAAAAAATTAAATGGATTAAGATTTCAAATGTACCATCATCAAAAGTATTATCTAATTACGAAGTTCACTGAGCGGGCCAAGCGAAATGGCTGGAAATATTAGTTACTCGCCACGTGGGAACACTGGTGATTTATGCACAAATAGATTCCCGTTCTGTTGCTATGCCGTAATTAAGAATTTGTCAGGAATTTTGACCCTCTGGGGTAGAAATTACTTTGTAAAATAGGAATGGCAGAAGCCGAGCCTCCTTAGCGCACATAATTTGGCCTGATTATTTATACATCAAAAGGAGTCTGCTGTGGACGCTGTATAATATTTAAATAGCGGGGATATTAGGGAGAAGCTTCACGGAGAGGAGGCAGCGAGAGAGCGAGCCAGGGAGGGAAGAAAGCGCTTTCACCACCAAATATGCGTGAGAAAATGGAGGAAATTTTCATAAAGCTTTTTCGTTTTGCATATAAATTGGCGTCTAGATTGTGGCTGTGCATTTACTGCTGTCAAATTTAATTTTTCTTTAATTCTTCAGGCCCGGCAGTGAAAGGCTGGAGAGCGCTGACAGCAATTTTCTCTGCTTACAGGTAGGGCCGCGGATCAATAATATGTCTTTATGAGAAATTACCCTTAATGTTATTGAGTATGCATTTGGCCTTATAGGATAACGAGGTAATGAAATGCCATTCCTGCCATTAGATAACGTTAACTACCGCAATGAAAAGGCCTGACAGGGCTGAGGAAGATGTCTTTGCGGGATGGAAGGAAGAAATGGATCTCGGGTGTAATCTGATAAGTCTTCCAGGAGCTTTTACCACCCCCCCTCCCCCCCCCGCCTCACAGAATGGGCCAGGCAGCGATCAAGATCCTCGCAAGTGCAGTCTGGGAAACACGGCATGAGAAGGCAGTGGGCTTTAAAGGCCGCAGATCGCATCAAAGGCGCCCGTTTCAAGAGTGGAAAACAAGTGGTGTGTGGGGATCACTGGAGCCCATTTGCCCAGAGTGGCTTACGATTTCTATGGTTCTTGACCGCAGGGCAATGAGGCCATTATACTGTGCTGTGATATGGCAATGTGTTTCACTAATATTACCCTGTTAGTCACGTGGTACAGTGTGGCCTTCTGGGAAATGAAGTCCTGAAAAGGGGTAGACATTTTCTCCTGCATTCACACTAAATGTGCTAAATTGAGCAAGCCGGGAGAAAAGAGCATTCATACAGACCAAAGGTCACCTGTCCTCTTAGGGGAGACCCTCTCAAAAACCAGAACAGCAGTCGTCAGAAGCAAGAGCTACACTCACCACTGATCAGGTCCTGGACTGCTGAACACCATTTCTGTTCCTTTAATTAGTGTACCGGACTAATCTTTACCCCCAACACGTAGATGGCTGCGTGCTCCAGGTACTCAGCATTTCAGCACTTAATGAGAGCTGGAATCCCTTCAGAACGGAGGCCCCCTAGGGGAAGTGCTGAGTATAACAGTGTGAGAAACAATCCGGCTTTGCTTATCAGCTCTCTCTTCTCAGTTGTACAACCTGCTCTGCCGCTGCTGGCATGCCGGGCCGCGGATTCCACCTACGTTTGTGGACACAAACGCAGCCGCCTTGCCGGGAGAAACCTGTGTTTTTATGGCGCTTTAGATCAAAGTTGCTCCAATGCTGCAATGAGCTGTGGTGAGCAACAGGTCCAAATAAACACAGATTATCACTAATTCCTTTCTGCTGCAGAATGCAGGAGTACAATGAACAAAGCTTAGGCCTTACAGTCTGAAGAGGCTCACGGTCGACGGAGCAGCATGACCTGAGATTGGAGCAGGTTGGTAATAATTACCGGCATTGTCTGCTAACCATGGGTCATACAACAAGATAGCAGTCACCGTCATCAGCCATATTTTATGGGGAAACTTTCCAAGCATAGTGTACGCGTTACTGCCCCCAAGCAAGACCTTATAAAAGCAAGAATGTGCGTAAAACCACAAAGTTACTGACAAACAAAATATCAGTCCTCTGTTGAACTGGCTATTATTATTCTGTGCACCCACTGGAGAGACCAGTGGACATCAGTCCATTGGAAAAGATCTCAACACAACACCTTCACCTGCTGCCACAGAGAAACCTACGGCGAGAGACCAGGGAGTCTGCAAATACAAAAACTCACAGAGTCTTGCAACGGCTCTTCTGTGGAAAGTCTGGAAAAGGCATCGCATTCATCAGTGAAGACCACAAACACATCACGGAGAAGGAATCTACATTCCGATAAGGCCCTGTCCATGACCACCAGGGCCACGGTTACAGAAGACGACCAGAAACAGGCAGCCAGCTTTGTGACTGCTGTCCGGCAGAATTATACCACTCTGAGACTATGGTATTTAATATTAATCAACCCCCACCAAAAGTACACACATACATATCAGCAGGCCACAATCTGCACTGTCAGCGGGACTGTGCTGTAATACAGAGGTAGGAAGGGAGAGTGGGAGAGGTTAAAGGCATCCTCACAAATAGAACACATAAGTCAAGCACATTCAAGCAGAGCTAATTATCCAAAGTGCTAAAGTGGACAGGCGTGTACCTCGGAGTGTGTGCGTGTGTGCGTGCTATAGCGTGAGTGGGAGTGCAGTCAGGGGGGAGTTGTTCCACATTTGAATATGTTTGATTTGCGATTTCAGTACGAGAATGAGAAGACTGATGATAAATTAACATAAGAAAATACAGAAGCCTTTCATCTTCCTCTGTTCCCTTTAATGCATAAACTGGGACACAAGTGAACTTTGTGATTTATCGGGGCTCAGCTTCTGTGGCGTGTTCGTCTGTGGCTCGAAACCCGTGGAATTATGGGCAGGCAGGCCCACACTGGTCTCACGGCGGCACCCTTAACAGTTGTGTGAGCACAGCACACGGCAGTCTTACTAAACTGACTAAACAGAATTCTACTTTCTAGACTAGTGGCTGGGAAATTCTGTTTGTCCCATGAACACTGAAAGCGTGTCCACTATACTCACCAGGCAGAGGCATGCTTACAGGCCGGACAAACTTACAGAGGTAACACTGCGCTCCATTTGAAATTCTGAGTTCCTAGTTGGAAATGTAAACTGGAATGCCCGCTGAAGTGGAATTTTTACTTGGAGAGTTAGCAGAATCTACCCAACCCCCGACCTCAGAATTCAAGATGGCTACACCCTTTATCAAAAGAAGTGAAAGCTATATGTTTTATATGTAGTTTTGTGTGTAAACCAATGTTGTTATAAACTGATATTGCTAGCAATGGCTAACAGTTAACCAAGCCAGAACTGGGGCCTGATTCAGAAAGGATTTCTTGTTTAGACGGATAATTTGTAGGTAGTCTGGGGTAAATGTAAGTGAACAAAGGATAAAGACCATTTAAACTGGAGTAAATTAAACCCAACATGTTATCCAAGGTCCTTGGTATTGCTAAATATCTTTCTGACTTCTGAATCTGTCTGATTTTATGGATAAAATCCCAATGAAGAGGCTAACGACCTCCTGGACATTAGGAGGTGTTCAGCTGATATGGGCTGGGGTACACACTGGACAGAATGCCAGTCCAAATAGAATAATAAGGAAAACATATATAAGAAGATGGTAAGAGTAGCACAGCGTTTCCCAATCCACATCCTGGGGACCCACAGACGGTTCACATTCATGTTTCCGGGAGCTGGGCGACTGTGGTTTGGGAGACACCGCGGTAGCGGAGGTACGTACACTGATGAGGCCGCCCTGGCTCTTGGTGTGGCCGAACACCTTGCCCACCGTGCAGTCCTGCAGGGCGTAAACACGCTGGCAGGAAAACTTGTCTCCGTTGGTGGGGTGCAGCGGCGAGCAGGGTGTGGTCAGCAAGAGCACATCGGAGAACAGGAAGAACATCTTGGGCTTGACCTCAGTACCCTTGGGGGGCACGGTCCGCAGCCAGCCTTCGCGGATGTACCACCTGCCTGGAAGGGGGGGGGATGCGCTCACTTAATGACCAGTATGCAAGTGACTGTTAAGGATGGGCAAACCAAGCAGCTGCCAGCTCAAAGCCCTGCAACAGCCATCTTTAATCCTGCTTTAAGACACTTGACACATCATAAATTGACAAAGTGATGACTAATCTTCCAAAAGGTTTGGTGGGTCATGCGATCTAAAGCTCAGCCACTGGTGGATCTGTAAGGTTGGTCTGGATCGATACTGTGCTTTAGGAATGAAAGTGCTATTCAGTAAACTGCACAAATTTCAGCAAATTCAGGAACCAATTCAATGTTGAATTCAATATTTTTGTTGACTGAGTGAAAATGCAACCCCACTCCCTTCAGATGTAAATGGTTTATTTCCAAACCAATATTAATAAGGATGTCAATATACAAAGGCCATGTGTGAGGAACAGACCATTATTTAAAATGGGTTGGGAGGGGGCGACAATAGACCAAAAAATAAACAGACACACACAGCAGGCTGTTTAGTATTTACAACACACTCCAGTATAACGTAGAGCCTTGTTACTGGCGAGCTTTTGGTCTTCCATTGTGGTCCTGCCTGATCCATGCACGGTGCTTTGAACAGCGCCGGTTCAAAGAGCGGGACATCCAAGGGCCCCCTTTCTGCACTCTGTTCTTTCAACTTCCCCCTTCAAAACGGGCTCCTCATCAAAGACTGTCGGCTCTTTGGGGTGGAGGGGCAGTCACACCGGCGTTAAGATGGCGCTACCACTGAACTAGGTCCCCACCCCCCCCACCCCCGCAAGTATCTGAGCGAAGCCACGGAGAAGGGAGTGTAGCGGTGAGACTCTTCGCCCACGAGAAGATGATAAAGCTGGATTTCAAAGGTACGTCATTCAGACCAAGCGTTACATACGCCCCTCTGCACTGGCTCTATGACTTTGCAGGCGAATGACCTAAACAGCCACTTCCTCTTGTTGCTCTATGCTGCCATCTATGTGCTGACGCTGATGAGACCTGGGAACATTATTTTCCTTTTTTAAAATTTCATTATGAAACTAAATGTTTGGCTAAGTGTTCGGGTTTCACCAGAGCGTTTCCCATAAAAAAGGTGTCCGTCTTCATCTGCCTCCGTACAGCTCAGGTACCAGCATCCCACTGCGGTTCTGGCCCACAGTAGCTGCATAGGCACCGTCAGGCATATCAACAAGCCATAGATTCCCAGCCGAAGGGCCCGGCAGTCGGCTTTAAAGTTACTTATTTGTAAAGAGTTACTTTCTTTTACCCGCATTAAGAGGCCGCGAGGAGGGAAGGAGGCCTCGCAAGGGCCGGGCCATTATTGGACGAGAGGAGATGGAAGTGGACTGAGAATCTGGATGAGAGGCTTATCAACATCTCACATCCACATCTGAGGGAATCCGCCCCCAGCTCGCTGGGTATTCATCAGCCCCTGCCTTCCCTCCCGCTACCTTTTTATCTGCCTGCCCACAAGATGTGCAGCGTCGCTAATTGGTCCTGGGGGAGAGTGGCAGGCCCGATCCTCCACGGCGAAGCCGCTCTCTGTTGTGCACATGTGGGCATCTCTCGGGGGACACTCAAAGGCATCCGTGTAGGAAGAAAGGGCCATACACTCCACAAGTTGGAGAAGGATGCAACTTGGGCCAAGGTGTGTATGTGTACCTGTGTGCATGCATGGGGGGGGGTGCACCTTTCTCCCCCAACTTGTTAAATTCATTCTATCAAGCTTTTCTATTAAAAAAAAAAAAAACAATTAAATGCCCCCCACCATATTAATGCCGCCTAACGACTACGGAAACCCCACTTTCTTTAAAATATTCAAACAAAGAGCCCCCACCCTCTGATGCCGGCCCCATCCCCCGTCTCCTCTGCAAACGACACAGAAGGGCTGGTCTCCTGGAGGGCATGAAAGGAATAGCTCATCACAAGCACCAACCTGGCACCAGCACTGTGCTCTTGCAGCCCGTCAGCAGCTTCTGAATGCGCCGCAGCTGCAGCTGGTTCTCGTGGCTGCGGGCGTTGTCCTGGATGCGCTGGGCCACCTCCGAGACCGCCTTCACCGCCCCTGGCACACACGCAATTAATGCATTAGCTCCAGATGGATGCACTAGAGCAGGGAGCCCATTCTCACGCTAGTCAATTAGCAGCCCTTTACCTACTTTGAGGCATTTAGCAGCTTTGTGTGGCTGTTTTTTGGTCTAGTGCATTAAGGACTTTTTTTTCTTTTTTTTTTGGGGGGGGGGGGGGGCCCCCCCCCGAATAGTCAGCCTTCTTTTCTTTAAAAAGTCCCTCCTCCTACATCGCCCCCACCCCACAGTGCACTGATGTGAGTAATTAATATGCATTTTCTCTTCTGGCAAATGGGTTGTGTTGGTTGTAAATTCCCAGTTGCTCTCTCGGTGCTCCGCGTTTCCGCTGGGAGGGTGGCATTGGCCTGAGTCCCCCCCTCTCATTTTACTTCCCAGGAATGAACCACCCCCAAGATTTTATTTCTATATTTTTTGATGGCAAAACACAATGTAAGGTGACACATTGTCCACCCAAGGTCTACCGCATCAGAACCCTGGCAGAGTGCCCCCCCCCCCCACTACACTAGCTAATTAGCCCTTAGCGGTGCTGGCAGTGCAACCTCACTCCATGTGTCAGTGCTAATGGTCGCAGTGTGTTGGTGCTAATGTAGCCTTTTGTGTCAGCAGCCCAGTATGTTTATGGGCTTGTCCCAGAAAACAAAAATGTCACTTGGTGCTGAGCGGCTCCATGCCATTGTAGCGGGAGTCTTCCTCGGTCTTCATCATTCTATGTTGTCTTGGATCTCAGAGTGTTGTTTAGTAGGGCTGAGCCATATGGCCGGATGATAAGGGAACCCTTAGCCATTTACCCTCATTCGCAAAGCCGCAAGCTCCGCCCACCTGCTGTCCTTTCATAGGCCGAGTTCCCGCAAAGGAGAATTCTGGTGCTCAGTAACGGACCGCGTCGTGTCAGCGTCTGTGCGCGAGGACCACCGTAGGCGCGCGTGACGTGAGTGTGTTCGCCCCCCACCGTTTTGGCTACAGCCCACTCAGAGTCTCTCTGCAGTGCTGGTGCATTATGGGATACAGGCAGAGGGCCACTGCTGCAGAGGCGATTAAAAATAAAAAAAAACTTAAAAAATCACACCGGGAGGGTGGGTGGAGGGTAGTGGGTGGAGGGCGGAGCTGGAGTCGGGGCTGTGCCCAGGTGCTGTGTCACGATGCCAGCCAATTTTATGGCTCCCTAATGTTACCCCGGTGAGAAAGTATATGTGAGCACATGGTGTTGTTTGGGGGACAGTTGCACATCCGCCCTTTTGCCATTCTCAGCTCAACCACCCGTGGCACCGGCACTGAGGGCAGCAGCACCCCTGCCTGTGTTTTTGTGGGAGGCGTCAGTCTCCCTCTCTGTGTCCTTCATGCTGGGTTTTTAGTCATTTATTCATTTATAGATGTTATTCTTTTGGGCCCCAGGCTCCATTAGGGCTTCAGGGATGATATTTATGGTCTTAATTACCTTTTTTTTAATCTCTCTGTAAATTTACTTCCCTGGGCGAATGAAGTGGAAGCGAGTGAAATGTGATCAACTGGCCTTGACTGAGTGCATGAGCGGGGAGCACGTGCTCGTCAGGTGAAGTGGGTCGTGGGGGTGCCCTTGTCCTCATTCTCCACCTTCTGGGGTTATCACTGTCACCAACCCCCCTCCCAGCTTCATGATTAGTCCCCAGACAGTCCCTCACATCTGTGACACATGGAGGGAAAAGTTTTAATGAAGGAGATGTGGAGAAGTTTTGCTTCCTAGAAACCCGGTCATCTCTTCCACCAGTTTGATGACATCAGAGGGTGCGGATTTTAGGTGGCAGGTTAATGACTTGAATCGAAATGGGTCCTAGTGATTATGGAGGTGGTGGGGAGGGTGGGCGAGGGGGGGACCTGTCATACCGCCACCAAAATGATTTTCCAGCACTGTGTGACCAAACGATACTGTGCTGACAATGTGACAATGTCACCTCTCACAGTAGGCTGATCTATCATATTCACAGCGCAGGTCTTCCTTCCCTGTGGCAGTCTGTGTGATCTGTACATTTAACACAGGTTGTAAATTATATTCTCTTTAAAAGGGTGGCACATTTTTAAAAATATTGTTGAGGGAAAGACAATTGTATGGCCTCTCAGTTTGTCCAACCAAGCACTTGCACAGGGTTTTGTCCCCGGCGAAAAATAGCCTTGGCACACTTGAAGTGACACTTCAAACTCTTATTCTGTGTTCAGTTTTTTTTTCAACTTTAGATTTTCAAAGAAGAAAATATGAAAAACAGGAAGGAACCTTATTTTCGACATTTCCTTTTTTATGTTTTCTTTTTCTTTTACCCGCACTTGTTGTGACCCAAAATAGCACCACTTCTGATTCTTGACAGTCTGTTCAAATGAAGCCATACAGGAAGCCACAGAAAGCAGCCTTTGTGTGTGTCTGGAGAGGGGGGGGGGGCATGTTTCTAGATGGCTCCAGTGCAAGGGGGGTGCTGAACCGTCACTATTGTGCCACGATGGGGGTGGGGGCCACTCTTCCCTGGCTCTGTCGGTGACGGATAGAGCACTACGCTTAGTGTCAATAAGCAGACTGTTTAACCGGCTAATCTTTCTCTAAATCTATTAGAAGGTCTGTTAGCTTCATTCCAGCCATCAATCATGTCTCAGTCAGAGCAACTCCGCTTCACTGTCAGTTTACATAACTATGGAGGGGGTTACCATAGTCCAGGTGTGTAGCCGTTAGCACGAGCAAGAGATAGAGCATCCCTCGTATCTGGCAGCAGACGGCCAATGGGAAAAGGGGGCGGGAACTTCAGCAGAGAGGTGGCATCCAATCAAGTGGGGTGGGACCTCCTGGGATTGGATGAGAGGGGTGTCTGCAGCTTTCAGCCAAGGGGGGGGGGGAATTTACCCAAGTCAACTTTATCCCGGTTAACTGGGCGGCTCCGAGGAGGAATCCTGCTGCCTGTCCAAGTGTCCAGATGTCAAGCGGGGGCTGGAGGCGCAGGGAGCTCCTCCTGACTCGCAGTGGGAGGGGGGCGTACACACTCCAGGCTGGACGTGGCGGGGGCTGAGAACTGCAATTAGATGGACGGCTCTGGGGGTCACCCCCCCCCCCCACACAGACATGCACAGGTTTACTGTGTTTTACTTTGAGTTTGCAGATAGCGGGTGTGTGTGTGTGGGGGGGTGAAAGTGTTTACCTGTCAGATTGTGTGGCTGATTGGGGCGGGGGCTGACTTGGGGGCTCATTACTTTAAAAGCAGCTGTGGCAGGACGGATGCTGACCTTTGGGTTTTCTAAACTGAGGGAGCCAAGAACGAAATGCTTCCCAATCTTATTAGTGGACCCCCCCAGCCCGACCGTCCGCCTTAATTGGAAATCTAGCAGCAGTAAGACAATCAGTCATCATGTGACACTGCCTCACTGCCAGCCCGTCTGCTTAAAAGGCATTAGACTTTGGTCTTTTGCTTCAGTCCGTAGTGCTTTGGGTTAACGTTGCTGTGTGTGTGTGTGCGTGTGTGTGTGTAGCCAGTTTAGGTGCCATGGTCGGCTGAGTGGTGTCACCGTTGGGCCCTTAACCCATAATCGTTCCAGGAACGGTCTCTCCCCGAGCTTCCCAGGATAAACGCGCTTCCTGAAAAAGTAAATGTTCATACACCTTGATTTTACTGCAGCCCCAAACATTGTATTACATTGTATTACATTGTATCTCCTTGTACGAGACGCAGTGACCTTTTTCTTTGGCAATATCAATATTATGCAGCATCCTCAGCACAGCTCAACTATTTGTTGTATTTCACGTCTCTTACATGGTTTATTAGGGTTATTATGTTTTGTTTAACAGTGTTTACAGGTCAAATGTATAACTGCACTCCGGAAATACATAAGTCAGCTTCTTTCTATCTTTAAGTTATGTGTTAATGTACCATTTGGACTGCGGCAAAATTTCATTGTACTCTGTACAATGACTGTCTATCTATCTATCTATCTATCTATCTATCTATCTATCTATCTATCTATATGTCTGTCTGTCTCTATCTGTCTATCTGTCTAATCTCGGTACCTCAGAATCTGCCACTGTAACGTCAGTGAAAGTGAGACTGGCTCTCGCATACAAATATTCTGCATACCCAGAAAATTCAATCCATAACCAATATTGTTTCGTTTAATATCACTGATGCCAGCAGTTGAACAACTTGCCAGCTTATTAGCGGAATAATGTTACATTACAATAATGTTAAACATTGTTCTGTTGGCCAGATTTCATAATAAAGTATAAATATGTTAAACAATAAAGTGAAAATACGTTTAACAATAAAGTATACATATGTTGTATTATGTCACAGGTTGAATAAATCAAATATTGTGGCATTTGGATGGCAAAGAGATTGCGAGGCGAACTACTTTCACTTCCGCTTATGTGATGTTTGTGTTCCGTTCTTTTTTGAAACCAGTGGAAACGCGGGCAGGTTCTCAAAAGGCACCGAGTGAGAACCGACCCAGCACCGGCTCTGAGGCATATGACCTTTGGTGATGGATTGATGCTCAGTGTCGCCACCTGGTGTCTGGGCGTTTCACTTCATCCACGACGCATGCGCCACCACGCTGTTTTGAGGCCGCAGTGGGAGTCCCACGCGCGCATGGTGGGGGCTCAGCTGGGGTGGGAGGAGCACGCCGGGGCCATGGTCGGCTGTTGGGGGGGTGGCAGGGATGGAGTTTGATATGCGGATATGCAGTCCTCCACCTTAGCTGGAGCCGCCATGACTCAGAGCAGAATGTATCCCCAGTTTCCAGCCCCCTTCGCCGGCCTGTTGCTGGGACTTATTCCGCAAGAACCGAACTTCCATGGGTGGATGAATACAGTGTCTGCCAGGGAGCCCGAATGCAAGGAGCGTGCTTGGACACAACCTGTGAAAGCAGGCCAAGGTTTGCGGGCAAAGTGAAAGTCAAAAAAGGATGGAGGAGATAAAAATAGATGAGGAGACGCGCGGCTCATTTACCTGCATCCCTGCTGAGGAAGTCCCGCCTCCACTGCATGCTTATTGGCTGGAGAGAAGGAAAAAAACCCAGAGATTTGTTATTGGCGCTGTCCCTTTAATACTGTACCCCCCCCCCCCCCCCACACAACACGGCCGCCGTTGGCCACGGCAAAAGAGAGCGGCCACACGGAAGGGCACCAGCGGCTCACTGTGGGGTGGGGGGGGGGGGGGGGGGGGGCCCCTTGC
>JABFEA020000001.1:31062822-31076045 GCA_019775915.2 Cyphomyrus plagiostoma
CGCGCCCCCCCCCCCCCCCCCCCCCGCCCTGGCGCCCCCCCCCCCCCCCCCCGGCCCGGCCGCCCCCCCCCCCCCCCGGGGGCCCGCCGGGGGGCCGCCCCCCCGCCTAAATGCTCACGGTAATAAGGCACTGCCTCTGTGCCCGACCCATCCATCACAGTGACCCGGGCAGCTCTGACATTCCGAACCTAAACGTCACTTACATGGCCTCTTCTCACTTGCAACACCCCCCCCCAAACCCCGTTCCTAGTTCCTTCCCCCCAAACTTTTACACTGTCCTGGACCTCCTACCCCATCGCTAATTCTTGGGACTTGGGACTCCAAATTGGTGTGTGTGCAATGTACAGGGTGTTTGGACAATGAAACAAAGGCTTGATTTATGGCCACAATGATTCATTACAGTGTTTCTGCATCCAGCCCTTGGGTGCCCAGAGACAGGCTACACTTTGGTACTCCTTCTGCACCCAATACAGCATCATGTTGAGATCATCAGACGTTTAAATTCACTTTCATGTTGATCGAATCACTCTGTCAACAGTCTTGCTGTGTGTATTGGTGCATTATCATCCTGATACATGACACCACCTTCAGGGTACACTGAATCATTTGGTGAATATGGTCCTCCAGAATGGTTCAGTAGTCCTTAGCAGTGACAGACCCATCTAGAACATGTAGCAGACCCAGTGAACGCCATAATATTGCAGCCCAAACCATTACTGATCCACCCTTGTGCTGCACTCTGAGTACACAGCAGTCCAGGTGGTAAGTCTCTTTGGAGCTCCGCCACACCGCAAATCTCCCAGATGTGGGAAAGACAGTGAAGGTGAACTCATCAGAGAACAATACATGTCTCACGTTGTACACAGCCCAAGATTTCTGCTACTGGCAACACAGAAACCCACGTTGGGCACTAAAGGTCTGGCAGTAGCAGCCAAACCATGAACAGTGAGCCTGTGGAGCTCATGGCAACCAGCTCCGGTAGAAACAGGAGAGTCAAGGTGTGCATTTGAAGTGAGTTGGACTGCTGTGGTTTTACGTTTTTCGATAGAACCTGGGTTAGTACCCAGACATCCCTTTCAGACAGCTTCCCCTTGTGTCTACAGTTATTCCTGGTCTGTTCTTCATGGTAGTGTGCCGACATTATCCTGGATACAGTCGCTCGTGATATGCCACAAAAGCTTGCTGTCCTGGTCACAGACCTACCAGCGAGACTTACATCAACAATTTGCCCTCTTTTGAACTACGATACAGCTCCCATTATATGTGTGGACTGAAATATTTTATGCACAGCCGTGCTATTACTCTGCTAATTCAACCTTCACACTCTCCACTTACTGATGGAATGTGCAATCAGTAAAGACTGGCCACCGGGCATGAAACCTCAAACACTATTGGTCAGTGCTTCTGTTTCACTGACTAACCCCTGTATACTCAGTGTCACTATTTATCTGTATATAATTGGGAACCTGGTTTCAATCAGTACTGCTTTCATATATCAAATCTATTTAATTCCATTTATTTTATTTCTGTTTATTCTATTTTTCTTTTATGTTCTATGTTCCAATACTGCCGAAACACATCCCTAATACACGCAGATGTACCTGGCCAATCAAGTAAAAGTCTAAGGAAGGGGGCCCAACCTTCCATGGAGCGCCCGCTGTACAGAGCAGAGCCTGTGAATGTGTTGAGCAGCACCAGGAAGCTGTATCGACAGCCACCTACAAGACCTGGGCCTGCCTGCAGGAAGCCAGAGTCACCTTATACCACCCTGACATCCCAAAAGGCGAACACCATTAAATAACATTCAACTTAATCTATCTATCTATCTATCTATCTATCTATCATCCATCCTTCTTCCATATTTGATTGACCTATGCAGGATTGTGGAGGTCCACAGCCTATCCCAGAACCTATGGACGCAAGGCAGGGAACAAAACGGACGCAAGGCAGGGAACAAAACGGACGCAAGGCAGGGAACAAAACGGACGCAAGGCAGGGAACAATATGGATGCAAGGCAGGGAACAATATGGATGCAAGGCAGGGAACAATATGGATGCAAGGCAGGGAACAATATGGATGCAAGGCAGGGAACATCAGGTTACGTGATGTTTTGACTCGTATGGGTGAAAGACACAACAACCAACTGCGGCCTCACGTGTTGAGCAGGTGAGATGAGCGTGTGCATTTTTGTGTGTAGTCCAGGTAAACATCACATCGTGGTGACCAAATGTCCCCACAATGTGGTAAAATCTGTTAAAAATTAACTTCTGAGGACATTTTTCAGGTCCCCACAATATAAATCGCAATTTTATAAAAATCTGTGAATACAATTAAAAACTAAAAATGCCTAATGCCTAATTTGTTTGGATACTTATGGTTAAGTTTGGGATGGGCTTAAGGTTGTCATTGTTGGTATTAGAGTTTTGCCCTTAAAAATTAATCGAGGGTCCCCACAAAGATATCAGTACAGGTCTGTGTGTTGCGTGTGTGTGTGTGTGCGCCCCACCTCCAGTTTATCATGCCAATAGTGACGCGAGGAGCCCGTCTATCGAGGGCTTTATGCCTGCACCGACATCCCCTTCATCGCAGCAGCACTTCTTAACAGTAATAATCTTCCTGTCATTGTTAAGGCTGGAAACACTGAACCATCTTCCTTGGAGAGGAACGCTAATCTGAATTCAACCCCCCCCAGTAACAGATAAAGACAGCGGTTGATCTAAGAGTACCGCGACGCCCCCGCGTGCATCTGCGGCCCACCGGCGCTTTAACAGTCCGAGGGATGTTACGCGGGAACATAAAACCACAGACGACATGCCGCCACCAGGGATGAATCGGCCCGTGCGGCTTCGGAAGACTCCATCCTGCCGGCGGCCTCCGCAGTCGGCATATCACTAAACGCCGGGGGAGGAAGACGTCGTTAAATAAACATAATACAAATTAAACCATAACACACACAATCAAATAACGCCTGGAAGCTGTAAACACGGGCGGCGTACTTCAGCGGGAGTCTCCGCGACGGTCTGCGGCCGCCTTCGTGTTGGAGTTTGGGCGAAGAGGCAGGGAGGATAATAAATAAATAAGAGGATAATTAAGACACCCGGCAGCGGCACGGTAAGGGTGTCACGTTATTACTCCTGTTCATTAGGAACCGTGTTTTGGCCCATTTTACTTCATGCTGTATTAATTTATGACAGGGGTGAAGACCGTATGAAATTACAGCCAACAAATTCTTGCAGTTAGCGGGGAGTACGCTGACAGGTTTGGGATACGTTTAGCAGCAAAATGAGCTCCACCGTCATCTAATAATTTCTCCTTTTCTCCAGTGGGTTACAATTAAGACTTCCCGCAGAGAGACGTGTGACTAATGGAAACTTCCAGAATCAGAAGGGGGGGGGGGGGGGGATTGGGGCGTGATAAGCTGCATTTACTCATGTATGCCGATGAAAGTTGATCTGGAAATTTCCACACAGGGAAGCTTTGGGGTGGGGGGGGAGAACCAAATAACAGGAGACAGACAAGGAGTGTCCTAAGCTCTGATCATGGGGGCACGTCAGGACACAGGGACCCCCCTCTCAGACGGATATCAGAAGGCTGTCCCCTTTCATGGGTCTGTACAGTTTTTTTGAGGACATGTACCCAAACTTTTGCACTGAAACGTGTGGTTTCACCGTGAATGCCAGAAACGAGATCCCCGCACAGCAATATTTTTGGGGTCTTTATTAGGGTCTTAAAATGTCACAGAGCAGGCAGGTTAAATGAGAGCGGCGAATATATGCTGGTTTACAAGGGAAACCAAGCCCCCAGTTTAACCATTAACTAAACCAGTCAGTGTGAACCAAAGCATTTTATCACAACACCCAAATTCAAGCGTTTCCAGAAATTATAGAAAAATACCTGCATACAAATACATAGTAGCATTTACAAATACACTAATGAAACTAGCTCCCTCAATTGCTATTTTAACATAAAACTGATCAGAAGAATCTGCACATGCACGGATGGGCAGTGACACCCCCCAGCCCATGCTGGCAGTCGCCAGGTCAGCGGTGACCAGTAGGGGGCGGCGGTACTCACTGCTGAATGCGCTGCAGAGGCAGTGGGAGTAGGTCTTCCAGCGTCGTGTTGCGGAACTCGGGCCTCGATTCCTGGAGCTTCTTGAAGCGGCGAAAAGCCTTGTTTTTTTTCAGCGTCATCTGGGGGGGGGGGGTGTGTGTTATCAGGAAGTCATTAGTGCCACACACACGCACACACACAGACGCACAGGAACACGTGCAGGTGTGAAAGCCTGCCGTCTGACATCACACAGCGGCTGCCGCTTCCACCCCTTGGTTCTGAGTCACCCGCTCCCACGCCTCACTGAGCCCAGAGCAGGATAAGAGACAGTCAAGAACCACAAAGGTGTCCCTCTCTCCCGGATACTGTAGCGACCCTCTGGCTCACGGAGGCTCCGGAGCCACAGGACGGACTCCCACGACGTGGCTCCGACATCCCTTCAAATCGTCGACCCATCGCTACATTATTTCTCAGAAGCTGCATGACGGTAAAGCCTTTCAGGCTGATCCCAACCTTCAGGCCCGGCTGATGCCGGCCAGCACTGCTAGAAGCCCCTGTTAATTGAGCGGCCGCGCATTATCATGCGAGGCAACAGAGGCAAAGGTTGAAAAGGACGGGGCGACTCCTTGCTGTCACATCGCCGCAATTATGCGGTGCCGTGTTCCGACAATTACGTTTATGTAGAGCCAGTGGTGAAATCGATGTAACTTGCGCAGCTAGTCCTTAATCAATGGGGTCGGTCAATTTGCTGTGACCACATCCTTCTTCTTAATTAAGACAGTGATATCGCGGCGGCACAGGGGCTCAAATAGATAAAGCAGTCCAGAGGTCGCGGAGCCAACGCGGGGGTCGTTCTGGACGTCTGGGTGACAGCTTCGTCATACTTGGGCCATTCGGTGGGGTCCTGTCACGCAGGACCTGGGAGCGGAGCGCGGCGGCCAGGAAGGCTAACGAGCGGCTCCGCTCCCCAGCGCGGGCAATCGGATCGGGAAGGTCGCGAGGCTCCCTAATGAGATGCAGAAGCTGGACTCCAGTGAGACAGCTTAGCCTTTCTGGAGGCGCGAGCCTGGGCCACGATCAGACGCTTAGCCTTTCCGACGGCGGGACGGGCGGACGCACCACGTCGCCCGACTGTCATAACCAAAATGGCACACAAGATGGAGAGGCCTGCTTGAGATGCAGCTGGCCCAGAAACAAAGGGGAACAAGTAGCCCGGCATCCAGAAAGGCCTGAACTGGACTGGTGGCTTCACATTAGTGACTGAGAGAACAGTATCACCAAAAAAATACTGTTACTATATATTAATAATAGATGGTGTTTGATGAGTAACGGCTGTATGTTTGCTAACAGCATGTCAGTGACCTAATGACCCGCAGTTTAGGAACATTAAAAGCGACACACAGGAAGGTCCCAAAGAAACGTGCAACAAATGATTAATGACTAAGACGGCACTCCAAGCACCGCCAAAACAGCCGCGATGTGCTTAGAACATGTTCCAGTAGTTTCCAAGGAAGACAGCAGAAGCTTCACCCGAAAAGGAGCAAACGGAAGCCGGGAATTCTGGAGGAAACCTCACCTGAAGAACTTTGTTGGCGTTGTGGATATTGTCGACGTAGGCCGTGTAGTGATGCAGGTGCTGGCAGAATCTTTCAAAACCGGGGCCAAACATCCCGTCTTCCAGGTAGGCCAGTAACGTCCTGCAGAAAGGCCGACGGGTACAGAAAAATCAGCCAACTTATCAACATCGGGGGAGGGGAACAAATTAATAAACAAACACGGCCTGTGTGGTATCTATGGTAACTACAGTGGCAGATAGAGAGCATGGCACATCTCGACAAATAAGTGGTGGATCTGCATGGGGTCCATTGTCCTTAATGATGCTTCTTTCAATTAGACGCTTAAAAATAAGAGTCAGTCCTTTTTTGATTTTTACACGGAACCTCGCTCTGCGGCGTGGCACCCCAAAGCCAGGCGTTAGTGGGGGGGGAGAGAGAGATAAACAGAAAGAAACACAACAGCAGGCTGTTTTCTCCCAGCTGACATGTTTATCAAGCAGCAGACAGTGGGCACAGGAACTTTCCGGTGCAGGAGTGTTTGCCGAACCTGGGAACAAAGGCACATCAAAGGGGGGAGCGCCGCAGTCGATCCGCCTGTCAGCCGCGTTACTCTAACATGGATAAATGGGGAATTCGTCGGGATGTTGACACTCGCAACGAGCTTATTATCTAAACTTGGAATCACATGCGCGCGCCAACCCACTTCCTAACAATGTTCCCTGGGACTTCAGATGTTTAGAGAAGGTGCACTTTTGCGGTGAAGTTGATTTAAATAGATTTTAATGAAGTTGCCCGCCACTGTAGCCTCCGTTGGTAATCAGGAGATGTCAGCGGAGCGGCGAAAGCGCTAACGAGGGCAAAGGGCAGGAGGAAAACTGCATTTCCGGGTTTTCCTGCAGCTGGAGGCTATTATGATAAAAATAAAAACACAAGTTATATTTAAAAAAAAAAACAAAAAAAAAAAAACTTTTTTTAGGGCAATTAAATTCCTTGCCGTAAGGAAGGCTGTAAAAACAGCATTAATATTCCGTTAGCATCACGCTAATACACATTAATTCTTTGTGGATGCAAAACCCGGAGGGGGTTCAGTCACTGGCGGCATGGTTTGGGTTGGCCGGAACGCAAGGATGCCGATTACCGACGTCAGTGGCGGTGAACGTGATCCAGGGAACAATCAGACACTGGGAGGTTTTATTAGGCCGCACAGCGTTTAGACGGCTAACGATGCTAGTCAGCTCGTGTTTACAGGAGAAGCGAGGCCCTCTGGCAAGCTGTCACTGTCAGGGCAAGCGGCGGGTGGCAGCCACCACATCCCAGGGACGGCCTGTAACTTTACCGCACCTGACACATGGGGTCACAGCACTTTGCTAAAAGTGTCAGGATAAACATCATCGGATGTGTGGTGTCTAGGAGCACAAGATGGCGCAAATACTGCAAACATTATAATTTACAAACAAAAGCAAAATCTTGGCTACCTCTGAAGGAGGCATTTTCATTAAAATAAGCAGCTAATAAATGCTTGAAATTGTCTGCCATTTTAGTGTGCATCAAAACATCTTTGAGTTTTACAAGTTTATTTTTTTCCTTATTTTTTCCTCCTGTGAGTGACCTTTTTTTTTTAAATAAAAAGCTCAGTGAGCAAAAAAAGCTCATTTTACACATGAAAACTTGTACTCTGACCCGACATGATGCAACACGTTGACCCTTAAACCGCTAAAAATCACACACAACACAAGCGGCACAGGAACCCAAGAGAACCACGGAGCGCTGAACCGGAGCGGGTCTGAAACCAAATTAATTTTTTATATCAGGCACCTTAAAGACACTCAATTATGCTGTAATTTTATTCAACATTTCTCATGGTGACGAGGATCGGCTTCTGACATGTGGGATAGTATTTGATCTATTTTCAAACCACATTTACTCTCATTAAGAAACCCCCAGACGCGTTCTTTCAGAATATTTATTTTTCAAATACTTTTTGAAATTGTGCTACTTACTTGATAAAATGACAACACTTTCAAGTTCTTTATTATAGTTTGCTATACAGCAGCCACCCAATTATCGCCGCCTGCTATCGGGAGCTGTGTCCCCAAACTCCTCGAGCCACTGTAATGATGATGTACGGCATCGCTGTATCAATACATTCAAATAAACATTTCATTAAGGCACCGCAGTACCGAAACCGCAATTCACTCGAGCCGCCCCGATCCCTGTCGCAATCACAAGCCAGGATAAACGTAAACAGAAAAATAAAAACTGCAAATAAAAATCAAAGCCCTATCAAACTACAGGCCGTGGCCTCGTCTCCGGAGCGTTTTGCTTAAGCCTTTTGAATGCGGGTTTCTCTGACGGGAGGGACTTTTCTCCTCAGATTATTATTTTTCGTCCCCCAGCTCAGTGCGTTACGAATCTCACTGAAATGTTACGGCTCATTCCCCCCGATCATGCATGCGATGTCACCGTGTTCGCCTACAAACAGGACTTAGTAGAAATTAATGGGGGGTGTGGTGAGAGGAGAAGATCCTCAATTAAATTCCATGCGGCGTGGGAGACGGGAAAGATGAATGTCGATAGGGGACTTTATTCTTCGCGGGAGAACGGAGCAGTTTCTTGTGTCGGCCGCGGATTTAAATACATATGCAGCCACCAGAGGAAAAAGGAATTGTATATTTGTTTTGAATGTTGTTTCATTCTTTATTTATGTTAGGAAAAAGTCAGTGAGGATTTTAAGAAACGGTCTATAATCAAGGAACAGACATCTAAGCTCGCCGACTTCGAAGCAGCTAGAAGCGCAGATGTTTTAAACTGTCACAGGGCAGAGGGTCTCTCCTTAGAGCTGTGAGACCCCCCCGTAGACACCCTCCCCTCCCCAAGCTCGTGTATGAAGCTCACATTGTGCCAAGCAAGCAGCCAAAACCTTTTTATTATTCCTGTTTTTCCTTAAACGTGGAACGTGAGTATCGGAGCATGCTGATCGCCGGTTCATTTCCCCCGCTTTCATGGGCAGAACTGTCAGCCGCCGTCCGTCTCGCTCGGTAGGCTGGCGCCTCCCGATTTGTCATTTTAGCCACAAGCGAGGCGTGACTTGCACATGAGCGGAACGTGGCATGGAGCTCGATCCTGCGAGAGGGACACACCTTACTTACTGATGCCACACAAAAGCCGGCTCTATTTGATGACGTGCCAATTAACGGCCAGATAAGGGAATGAATGGCCAACATCACCCCGAGCTTTCGCTTTAAATGGCCAGGCCCAATCTTTAGTATCGACCGAGTGGCTCAATTTATGGGCCACTTTGAGGCAGTCAAATGGTGCTTATCAGCCTTGCTTGGACACGGGGGCTCTGCTTTCCAGCATCTCAGCGCAACACTTTGTTTCAGCCTCCATGCAACACAAGGTAACAAACTCCCTCTAGACCAGAGGTCTCCAACTCCAGTCCTGGGGGGGCCCAGCTCTGCACATTTTGGGGTTTCCTCTCATTTAACACACCTAATACAACTTCTCTACTAATTATCATCCATTTCTTGAGTTGAATCATTTGTGGTGGAATAGGGAGTTCTCTAAACTCTGCAGAACTGGGGCTCTGCATGACTGCAGTTAGAGACCCCTGCCCTAGACACAGGGCTGACTCAAAAATACACAAAATCTTCCTCTTTCCCAGTTAGCTAATCGCTAACAGTCAGTTTACAATAGCCACATTCCTTATCCTCAGAAGTCCACCACAACGGTGACGTCAAACAGAAAGTAGGCGCTCATTCAATTACATATGGTTTGCGACTCAATCCCTAATCCATCGTAGGTCCTACAATTAGGCAAATCTGTCCAGACGTGACCAGCAACATATAACATCATGATTTAACTGAAGAAGAAGTGGACGTGAGGTAGCCATAGAAAGTGTGCGCCCACATAACTGAACTACTAACAGAAGCTCAGCACTGGGAGAGATGGACTGACTGTAACCTTTCATAATCTACATACTAATCTATTACATTAACAGGCTGAAGACGCGCCTGTCGATGGAACTGCGCTACGGCTTCACATGGCTAAAGCGCTCCATCGCCCTAGACTGTACCCCTTAGTTTTTCTCTTTCTAGTCACCTCTAACCATTCATAGCTTCTTAAGAATCCATGACGACTCATGACACTTCACAGAGCGCATTTGGCCACTATTAGGTCACACACCGGACATGCAGGTCTCCACACGTTTGGATGTAGACTCTGCAGCAGAGGCACAGCTCAAACCAGAGATCTCAAGTTCACTGGTGGATAATGTTTTGAACTTCATATAACTAGATGTTTAATAAGGGGATACAAATTAAGCGAGCGAGTTGTTGGTAAGCCGGCAAGCTTTGGGTTACCAGTCCCCCACCACAATAGTGGCAGGATAAACCACAGGAACAAACACCGCCGAAGAATAAACGGCAGTTAGTGTGCATACAAGGAAGCTTCCGGAGCAACTCAAGAAAAACCGCTGTGCCCGGCAAGTGCCGCACTTATGGATTTTTGTGTATCTTGTTTATGCAGACCGTTAAAACGAACTAGCTAACCTCAAAGCTCATTCGCAATTCATTAATATGCAAGTCTCCAATTAATGTTTTTTTTTTTGCCAACCCACCCCTCCCAAGAATAAATATTGTGTAAATTATTTAAAGGATACTTACTGGTTTAGTGAATGAATGGCTTTAATTGAGCTGAAGATGCTTTCTCTAATGTCCTGCTTCAGGGTTCCTTTGGCTTTCAGGATCTCGACAAAGTACTGAAAGAACGAAGGAGAGAGGAGGGGGTAACTGAATGTCTGACGTTTTGTATACATCCCACCATCTCCGAGGCCGCCGTCACACACGGGAGCTGCTAGAGGAAGCAGAAAGTGGAGGAAGGCGTCCATCAGCCACGATGCCTCACTTACTCTTAATGCTTTCATCTGGGATGCAAATTTAATGTAGACTTACCAGAAGAGTGAAAAAACTGAATATGAAATGGAAAGATTTCAAATCCCATTAATAATAAAGACAATGTTCCATGATGTATCCCCTTTATAATTGACTGCTCAGTTCAAATCATGCAACACCCGTGATAAAAACAGCAGTAGTGAGATCTAGGGCTGACGCAGAATAAGGATTAATATTAAAGCAGAATAATCATCATGATAAACATTACGTCTCAGGTAAGGTCTGGGAAGGCGGAATAAACATGGGAAAAAAGACAGTAAACAGCCAGCAGGGTCGTGAACTCTGAACTATGCTGGGTTTGTGTTGCATAAGAGGCTGTAACGTGTGTGATCTGGCAGTCACAGGGGTCCGCGTGGGGCCATCTATGACCGGCTGGGAAGCAGGACTCTAAAAGGATTATGGGAAATGAGGGCAGGGAGGGGCGGCTCGAAGGGCAGGGGAGTTAACCGTAGGTGACGCTGACCGTATTGACCAGCTCCAGCTGGTGGCAGTAGCGCTGCTCGGTACGGACCAGTTCCCGGCCTGTGCGGGCCCGCTTCCTCTCCCAGCGCTCCTGCTGCTCCTGAATGCCATTCGGGGGCAGCCCGGTGGGCGCTAGTGCCAGGCTCATGGCGTGATGACGAGAGGACCTAGAAAAGCTATGACAGATAGAAGAGGTGCGCAACAGATAAAACCATATCATATTAACGTCACCTTCTATGCTTTATACAGCTAGACATTTAATGAAAATAAGAACTTTGCTCAACGGTACAACAGCCAAACCTGTCTGAAGACATGAACTGCCAAACCTCAGGTCCACATCCCTTCCCAGCAAGTAAAAGCCAAATCCGGTACGCCCCAATACACACACTACAGTCTGGAAACTGTTCTTTTAACTGGTCATTTCTGCAATTTCATGATATATCTCTAAGCAAAGAAGAGCAATCATTTAAAATCCTTTGTATGGCCAAGTATGATACATATTAAGGGCCTGTCCCATCAAAAGGGATGATGTCATTAATTAATCACAGGATTCTGCACAAAGCAATACAGGAAAGAGTGACTCATAGTTTGTACATCACAAATAAAAGAGCCAATGACATCGTAGCTCGCGTGCCGCGAGGGACTGGCATCAAACAGCTGACAGGAAGCATGTCGTGCCTCACTGCCGATAACAAGTAGCGGACGGAGCGGAAGGCGGGAGAACAAAGCCACATTGCTAGTCTCAGCGCTCCCGCAAGCCGAGGAAACTCTTTCAGCTCCAGGAGAAGGAGAATGACTGTACCATCATAATGCACCTGCTCCATCTCTGGACGCCTAAAGAACCACTATTCTCATTCACCAAACTCACACCAAAGAGGCCGGGCCAGGCATGTGCACCACCAGCCGCACCCCTGCCCTCTCTGCCCCTCCCTCCTCATTAAGCAGAAGACTGAAACACGAGCAGGACCAAGGGACCCCATCAGTAAAGCCAACCTCACCCCAGTGCGGCCATGACTGAAGGCTAGATCACTGAGCCCAGAATGGATTAGAGATGGTTTTTTGGGACAGAACAGTCAGGATGGCTGCTAGAGGCCCCCCATGTCAGGCCTGCCAGCTGCTGGGAAGAATATCACGTGCTGCAAGCAATATTTCAACAAACAAGTGGGTTTAGGTTTGTTTAAAAAAGATTAGACTTTTTTCTCTTTAATAACTGTTCTTGCACTGAAGCTAAAAGGCAGTATGAAGGATAAGACATGCAAAGTCAGCCCCCCCACCCCCAAGGAAAAAAGGAGCAAGACAGCAGCACACCAGGTCGACCAACAGGAGGCAGACTCGGCCCGGAGAGAATGTGTAAGAAGAAAAAAAAACAATTCCTGCCAAACGTCCACTCGTTGCCGGATGCAACGAGTACAATGGATGGATGTGACAATTACACAAGGGACAATTAAGGGGTGCTTCGAAAAATTACAAAAAAAAAAAACCCAAGACTTATTTGCGCATGAAAGGCTTGCAAATGTTAAACATGTCCAAGTGGGTTTAGGGGGCGCCGGTGAGCAGGCAGGACGCTCCCTTACACATTACTCATTATGAGCGTAATGGGAAAACAAGATCTGAGATTTGTAGTCGTCTGAAGCAGGCGGTTGTGCGCAGGCCTGGATAATCCATCATGAAATATTAATGCGGGGGCCCAAAAAGGCACCCCAGTGGGCCTGGGGGGGAACGTGTGTGTTTGTGTGCGGATAACGCGGTTTAAAGGCCTCCGACACCCACTGGGCCACGCTGCAGATACCATGCTCCTGACTAAGCCGCAGGCTGGCGCATTCAGACCGCGTACAGGACGGGGAACAAATTAAGGGTGCAATTAGCAAGCAAGATCCTTTTGCGATAAAATTAAATCAATCACACCCAACACCCAACCCCAAAACACAATCATGGGAAGCTTTAAACAATTCATTAGCTTCGCAGGTGCTATAATGCACTCAGTATAGGTGTTAGCACAGAGGTGCAGAGCACACGGCTCTCTCAGGGGTACAGTACAGCACCCCCTCCAGGGACATTTAGGTCAGCGGGTAATAAATAAACAAACTGATTTATCAGATTTAAAGGAAGTGCTCACATAAGAACATAAGAAATTTACAAACAAGAGGAGGCCATTCGGCCCATCAAGCTCGTTTGGGGAGAACTTAACTAATAGCTCAG
>JABFEA020000001.1:31095879-31109922 GCA_019775915.2 Cyphomyrus plagiostoma
AAAAAAACACCCATATATTTTCCCCCCCCCCCCCCCCCCCCCCCCCAAAAAAAAAACCTGCTGGAGAACATGGGGGACGTTTCCATAAGAAGAGAAGCAGCCCCCTTTACAGTGGTGATCCAGGTGCTGGCCTGCTTCCCAGCGGACCTCGGTGACTGATCTGCCTCCACTTCCTTTTTCTCTGCGATGGGGATTCAGCTGCCAGACCTTGAATTCTCTGCATGTTTTCCGGAGAATTAAACACTGATCTGAGATGATTTACATCCATTCTACCACCTTCTAGAAATCTCATCATTTGAAATCATGTCTTCATATGCATTATTGTTTATGGGTTTGTGGTAAATTTTAAATTCTGTTAACATTCAAGAAACGGCCAGACCTGTACAGATGATCTTCAAATACAGATACAAATACAAAAATACTATTTGAATGTAGACGTGTACTATTTTCCCAACTGGCATATGTTCTGTACTCAAAACACACAAAAACACCTAAATTAGTTTTCCAGCTCACAGAAAGTACTATAAAAGCCCTTCACAGGAATGTCAAAGGCTGGAATCGGCCCTTTATCTATCCAGTATTGGCACGAAAACCATTGAATACTCTCTAGCCTAAAGCATGTTGACCACAAAACTGATGGCATTTTATCTCAGTTCCTGCTAACGAATTTTAGTAAAATCCTTAAGCTTCAGTGATTCAGTTGGCCTCACACCTTCTGTCTCATGGGTTTGACTTCTTCTTAGGGTTTATCCTCCTGGTACTCAGCATTTGTCTTTGCATCCATAGACAGGCGTTGTCTCTAAGGTGTCCATTGTGAGCGTGTTGTGTGTAGTGGTTTGGCATCCCCTCCCAGGCTGGCCAGTTGGTCATGCACAGAAAAAAATACGGATGTATATCCTCACCAGCTGAGGATCCAACACATCATTCAAAGACTGGTTTTGCCTCCAGCATGAGCCGTCTGGTTCGAAGTCCATGTGACCGTGAAGAGGAGTGCAGGTGTCAAATTATCCCCATTGTAAACAGAAATAATGCTTTCATCCATCCACCCAATCTGGGAAGCATCAGGCACGTGGTAGCAGGGCATCAGGGGGGCAGGATGCCAAGCTGCTGAAGGCCATGAATCACAAAATGACTATCTATCAATTCCAGCAGATTAATCTTAAAGGACGACAGATAGATCCAGCCTCGTGCCTGGCTAACTCTGTGACTCTGCACTGGGTAAGCAGATGGATGATGAATGGAAGATGAAAGATACAGAGTACTGAAAGGTATTGATGATATTGACTGAATGACAGTGGACAACGGCAGTGTTATCATGATTACGTGTCTGTATCTCAGTAATATATCAACAGCTGGGCGAATAAGGCCTAACAGGATGGTTTGAATGCATGCATTCAGTTTACCTGCCTTCTCTGTACTTGTAACCATTCCTGTTATGCTATCTGATGTGTTTGACACCCCCGCCTCTCCATCTAACCATAATGCAACAGTGCCGGAGGTCAGCGTGCCAAGGTTAATACCACGTTGCAGATGCACTGAAATAAGCTGAATTGCGATAAAGCATGTGAGAAAATGCACGGGTCTAACGAGGAAACGGTGCCTTTTATTTCTGAATGTCAGAGCTCAGTGAATGCGCTCGCAGACCTGCATGGTGGTGGGGGTGTCGATGGCAGAGCTTCTTGCACCCCACCCTGGCCGCACTCTGTCTGCCTGAAACAATCAAGCGCAATTAACGGGCCATGCACCGGGGCTGCTGTTTGTTCTGTAACCACGGCAACGACATAGATTAACACTTCAGCCGATGCCAAATTAATGAAGTAAAAGCTCTCGTAAACAGAAAGTTAGCGCGTCCGTGCATTAGCATTTCTGTGCAGGTGTGATCACATGGGCGTTCGGTGGCCCAGAGAGGGTGGGGATGTGCAGCGGAGGGTGGGGTTGGCGCACTGAATATCCCCTGACATTTAAGACACTAATATCTACAAAGCAAACCTTTAATTTGATCGCTTTTAGAGCTACTTAAATGAAATCTCCCAACTCAATCAGTGACTGTTTTTTTCAGAGCTGCTAAATTACCATGTCCCTCTTCCCCAGACTGGGGGCTTTCTGACTGAGAAATCAAAATGGGGTTTGTTCATTTCTTTCTTCATGTTCATTGTTTCTTGTATTATTTTCCAGGTGGCCCCCTCCCTTTGCGCTAGTGTTTCTGGGTAATCATCCCAGTGATGTGTCAGAGAAAGGCCACATTGTCATCAACAGGCATAACTTAATGATCCCAGCTGGGGGGCGAGAACAGGGGGCATTTGAAATGCTGAGTTTGGACCAGAACAGCATGAGTACAAAGCCAGGCTGGTCAAGTAGCCATTTAGCACAGAGGCCGTATTTTTGAATGCAACTTTCCCTTTGCAGAGGCCTGACTGTCGAGAGCCCCGACATTGCCACAAAGGCTGTGCGCTTATCATGGAGTCCCACACAAATAGCATCTACGAAGTGAGCAGCAATGGCCGTCAGCCGCAGATCAGAGCCCGGGCTTCTGCTGAACCCCAAACATGGCGGCATAATAATCACAGGGATTCGCGATGGCAAAACAAGAGGAGGCTGAGGTGGCTGCAGGGGGTGGGGGCACTCGCTTGGCATGGCGGTGGAACCAATAAACCTCTTAAATTTACCCCCCTCTCTGAATCCCGCCCCACGCCCCTTCCGTCATCTGCTTGTGGGAGCCCTTTGTCACCGGGGGGGGGCCATGGGGAGGACAGAGTGTTGCTCTCACTAGTTGCTGGCAGAGGATGAATAAGCGAAGGCTTTCACTTAGAGGCAGGGAGCTTCTCTCTCTCTAATATTTCATGACTGTTCCTTGATATCTGTTTACTCTTTACTATAACCAAGCGCTGGTTCAAATAAACCTCCTGAAGCCAAATAGTTAGTAAACTATAAAACATAAACCTCGTCTTGGCCTTAATTTACCCCATCCCATTATCCAAACCGCTTATATTTATTAAAATTATTTGCTAAATTATAACGTAAAAATGGTAGTCAGTTTGATTTATTATAATGAAGATCTGGCTCAATTACATTATTGCATTTCTTTGAGATTATGCACAGCATGCAGTAAACCTCTTTTAGGGCTACTGCAGTTTGGCAAGATTCTGGCAAATGTGTAAGTCAGGTATGTTTAGCAGATACTGAGCAGGCAGCGAAGCACGCACACAGTGACTCAAGAGTTTTTGCTCACACGAAGAGCAAATATGGCAGCTGTTGGTCTTGAAGGGGTCTCATATAATTATGAGTTAAGATCAGGGAATCTCTGGTCCTGGGCAAAGGTAACAGGGATACACTCCAAGTAAATGAAATCCTAAGGGACGCAGATGAGGTCAGTCCTGCGGACCGCCATATTAGAATAAAGACAACATTTATTTAACAGAAAGGTAATGAAGTTCAGAAAGGGTTCCATCTCTTTGTCCTGGAAAATAGTGCTAAAATTCAGTTAAATCAGAACTAACATTTTAATTTTAGCAGTTCCCTGTATTACACTTAAATATTTTGTACCCACTATCTTATGAAAAATAAAATGCTAGTTGTATTTATATGTTTTGATACATTTTTCGATCTTAATTTAAAACATTGAAAACGAAAACAAAAAAATCAATGGAAACAAGCACCCCAGATATCTGTTTGGCTAAACAAAATTTGCAAAACAATCGCTATTTCATGTTCGCACTATAATGTATCTAATTATGCTGTGCTGTAGATCATGGAATATTCTGCACATAAAAACATTTCACTAATTTGTGCCAGTGAAGTGCACTGACAACGCTGCCCTCTGCTGGGCGGGTGGGGGCCCTGCATTTTGATACTGCACATATAAATGACATGGACCGGCTGCCAATGGATTGTACCCCTTAAAAGGAAAGGGTATCTTCTTTATCATTTCTTTGGTTCTGTTTAACTACAGCCTGCTTACCTTTTCTTTTCAGTTTGTGGGGTGGAGCCTTCAACTCTGATACTTGTTTAAAATGCACTGTGCATATAAGAACATAAGAAATGTACAAACAAGAGGAGGCCATTTGCCCCATCAAGCTTGTTTGAGAAGAATTCTGCTAGTAACACAGAGTTGTTAAAATCTTATCTAGCTCTGACTTAAAGGAACCCAAAGTCTTAATTTGTACTATTCGAACTTCTGTACACACATGGTGAAATTCTCACATTAACATCATTTAAATTGTATTGTAAGCATATAATTAAAGCAAAACATTTAGGAATATATGAAAGCATCGAATGGAATTTCATGGAACGCTACATAAATTATTTTGTGAATGTTTATCAATAAGATTAAAAATGGATCCCCGCTTCACGTGGTTGTCAGTGGGGCAGTGGCCATCCGTTGCAGGTTCCTCTTGAAATCCTTTGGTGAATCTGCTGGGATGAGCGCAGAAACCAGTCAGCAAGGAGAGCTGGCTAAAACTGAGCTGGAAAACATGGAGGACAGGCGTCGGCATGGCCGGCGGGGAGGAGGCCTGCTTTTGGGCGGCTTGTTTAGCTGAGCAGATCCCAGGACCCCCGACAGCGTGACAGGTGGGACGCCCTGCCAGACGACCGCCTACCTAAAGTTGATTCTCATTAGACCCACTGAGTCCTGCGGCCTGTTTTCGAAGGCAGCCGAACACTAATCGCATCTGTTTACTGCGGAGGGGCCACTGCCGAGGAGAGGCGGCCGGGCGGAGGAGTGGGGGTTTTCGCATAGGCTGGGGGGGGTCTTGGGGGGGTGTGCACCCTTCCTTTTGTCAGCTTACATCCTTGACTCCTGCCCAAAAAAGCAGCAGGACAGCTTCCTCTTCCCCACCAAGTCCCAGGCCAGGCCGCCTGCTGGGCTCGCCCTGATACACTTAGAGACATCCTCCATTTTCTCCTCCTAATTAAAAATCCGGGGAAGAGGAAGAAACGGGAATCGGAGGGAAAGGAGGCCTGGAGATGGGTGAACCAATTATTTTGAAGGGTATTAAGCCATCAGATTTACTTTTATCTTGATTGCATTGTGGAAATCGTGCATAATTAATGGAGGGGAGCTTATTAGGAAAAAATGATTAGGCAAATTACACAGGTGTCGAATGCATTTTTTATGATAAATTTGCTAGAACAATCCTGCATTTCCATCTGTTCTGCTCATATCAGAATGTCACCGCAGAGGAAATTAATGCGGCGGCACAATGCAAAGGGCTTCATCAGAACAAAATAACGATTAAAAGGGGAGACTTTACGTGCCAATAAACAGAAACGTGCATTTATATTAAACTGTGGAGTTTGCAACATTTGAAACATGACACACAAATCTATGTTTACTGCTGTATGGACACAATGGCTCAACTTTTAAATCTACTTGTAACATGTAATGAATACTAATTTATGTTTTGAACTACACATAAGTATTATTAATGGACTATTTTTTTCTGATTTTGCAGTGCAGTATGAATTTGCTGTTGAGCTATCTGAGGCTGGAGTGTAAGTTCGGTCATGGTACCGAGCTATTTTAGCTTGGAGTATGAGATGGGATGATACTATTGATCTATCTTAGGTTGTAGTATGAGATGGGGTGTTGCTATTGAGCTAGCTTAGGTTGAAGTATAGGATGAGGTGATACAATTGAGCTATCTAAGGTTGGAGTATGAGATGGGGTGTTGCTATTGATCTATCTTAAGTTGGAGTATAGGATGAGGAGATACTATTGAACTTTCTTAGGTTGGTGTATAGGATGAGGAGATACTATTGAACTTTCTTAGGTTGGAGTATAGGATGAATTGATACTATTGAACTTTCTTAGGTTGGAATATAGGATGAGGAGATACTATTGAACTTTCTTAGGTTGGTGTATAGGATGAGGAGATACTATTGAACTTTCTTAGGTTGCAGTAGGCCTATAGGATGAGGAGATACTATTGAACTTTCTTAGTATAAGATGGGATCATGCTACATGTTGCTTCGACTGCTGGCAGAAGACCCCCCACACTCGTCAGTGGGTACAACATGAGGTTTACGTTAAGAAGTAAAAACTGGGATCAATGATTCATGCAGAACGTGGCTCAGTAGCAATCATGCGTGAAAAGTGGGGGTACAAACATGGTTTTTCACCATCTACAAAGAAATAGTGATGCAGATTGATGGTTTTCTGTTATAATACAATTCCCACCACACGCCAAGCCCAGTTACTCTCCATCTGCACCAGAAAGAGTTCATGGCTACACCACACACACCCCTGCATACCATAGTAGAAACAAACGAAACAGCACTACATTTCAAGGGTGAGGAGGAGAGATTAGAAGTTTTAGCATAATGCTCACATATCTCACAAATAAAATATGGGTACAATAGCAATCTTCTGAAGGTGGATTTCCAAAATCTTTGAACTGACAGTGTCAGATGTTTTCAAAGCCACCAAAAACTGATTTTTCTAGAAAAAAAACCTGGAGCTGAATTGGAGAATCCTGCATCGCTATCGTGGGACAGCCGTTGGTATGTCTTTTGTTTGGAGTAAACTAGAAACGGGGCTTTAAAACATAACTGGCTGCATCATCACTGGAAGATTAATGAATAGCCCAACAGTTGTAACTGATCTTAGCACTCTGGATAATGACGTCAATACTGGTCAATCGCTTTCCACAAACTTCTCATCCTCGGCGCATAATCCAACTGGTCATAAACAAGTTCTGTCTTTATGATACTATAATAAAGTAGAAAAAAAGCAATTTATAAAAAGGTAGCAATGACAGATCTCTGCAGACGCCTGTTTCGTCTGCCTAAGCATCCCATATACGTTCCGTTTACACTCTCGCCGTATATGTGAATGTTGTGTGGGTGTGTAATTTCTGACCATCTGCTCAGTGCTTGGAAGACCGGCGATGCGAGACACGTTACCGTGTGATTCTCTCTAATACGATCTCTCTCTTTTTCTCGTATTTATTTATTATTTCCTAAGTATCCGCCACCGCTAAAGTCACCTTAGATGTAGCTTCAGCGATAATGATAATAAACAGATCCGCCTGATGGGTGGGTAAATAGACAGGGAAGCAATTGCTTCTGGCTCCTGTCTTCTAGCTCAAAAGATTGGCAGCGAGCTTCATAAACACCCTGATGCAATTTCCATTTCATTTTTGCAAAGCATGAAATTAAAGCTATTTATATCTGGGGCGATAATTACATTATACTTATTCGATCCAGATTCATTTTCTTGCTATACAATGTCATGCTTTTAATTAAAATGCTTCTTACTCAGTCCTTATGGTCAGTGGGGCTATTTGTTTATTTGCTCACAATACCGGAATGCATAAATCGTCTCCCTCGCACGGCGGAGCTTGGTGGGTTACGCGGTGGCGTTAATTACGCAGTTTACCAGGGTGATTTGGCACGGACAGGTGTGTGCATCTCTGATCACTGGTGATTGTTTTAACTTTCAGACTAATTTTAGAGAAGCAGTTAAAACTTTTTAAACAAACGCAATGCATTAGAAGTTATATGACAGTTGTCTATATTGTATGATGATTACAGATATATCTTACGTGTGCATTACTGCTATGTACTGTGTCATCATTACTGCGTGTTGTAGGACTTCTGCTATATACTGTGTAATGGGTAGCGCTACATGAGCATTTCTGTTTTTGGTAGTATAATGATCAAGATCACCCCCCCCCCCCGGCGGGGGGGGGCGGGGGCCCCCCCGCTACGAGCGGGTTTCTGTTACAGATGGATGGTCTGAGCTGACTGACGGTCTGCATGACCACTGTGCAGTTGGCGGACTTAAACATGACACTAGATTTAAAACCCAATAAGAACACCTGTAAGTGACCTGTAAGTGACCTGTAAGTGACCTGTAAGTGACCTGTAAACCTTAAGACATAACGGAAAAGTGTCTGTTTAGACAGCCAAACACAACGCGAGGTTTTCCACATGGTGGAAATATCATAGGTACATAGGTACACTTGCAGGTGGAGGTGGGGGGGGCTAAACAAAGACACGTGCTGAGGGTGGTGGGCCACCCAGGAAAGACGGCTCACGAGAGCTCTTTCCGTATCCATCCCCCCGCCCCCGCCCGGTAACCTCTCGACCCACCGCTTCCTGACATGTGATATCGCGGCGAGTGACCCCCCCCCCTCCCCTCACCGAAGGTCAATGCTGCGCAGGTGGACCATGCGGCCCAGACTGGCCAGCTCCAGTGTCTCCACGCGGTTCCCAGCCAAGGCCAGCCTGTCGACGCCGGCCAGCCTCTCCAGCACGCCAGGGACGGCCGAGAAGTTGTTGAAGGAAAGGCCCAGGCTGCACAGCTGCGCCAGGCCGCCCAGCTCCTCAGGGAGCGAGTCCAGGTGATTCCCATCCAAGAAGAGCGTCTGCAGGCTGCGGGCGTGAACACGGGGAGGGCGGGGAGCGATATTACCACCGTTATCTCCTGATTCTGCGTGGACAGAGGGAATCGAGGCCGGGCCGACTGAGCCAGTGCAAAAGGAGAACGGCGGAGTGTGACTTAATGCTTTCCGACAGCTTAATACGGGAAGATGCCGTCCAGCAGAGAGGAGACCTGGAAAGCCGCCAGAGGCCTTGGCGGACGTGCCTCACGTGGGCAATGTAGCTGCCAGCACAACCCGCAGGCCAAAAAACACATGCAGAGGCTCTCATCGTCGGGTAATGGGGGTGCCGTGCCAACGCGAGACCGATCCCACGCCGCCACCCATTCGTGTGATCAGAGACCACGCCCACTTTAACAGGCGTGGCATACAAATGTGCTGCTTGTGGGGTTTTGCGGACATTATTTTGTAGTTACATATGACTTCTAGTGCCTGATGTCATGACACCAGCTATCCTTCACCTTCTCAGAGCAGCAAGGATTCATGGGAAACTGAGTATTTGGATCCAGACAAGTTGTTAACATTATATTATATCTCTTAACTCAAGATTTGGATTAACAGTAAATGTTCAATAAACATGCAATGGGCATCGATACCGAGGACTGCATCTGAATTTTGAGGACTGCATCTGAATTTCACCTTCGTAAGGCTTCAAATGGAAAATGACGACGGTGACGTTCCATGAAAAATGGATTTTTTTTAACCAAAGTCACCACAAATACTGGGGACTTGTATCTGGCCCAGCCGGGTGGGGCTGTTTATATCAGACTGAGTCACAGCCGCAGACAGGGTGTCAGCGCCCTCGCCTGGCCAGCCGTGAGGCCTGCCGGACCGCCGCCCCCTCGCTGCTCACCTCTGCAGGTCGCCTATTCGGGCCGGAACCGTCTGGAGGCCGTTACAGCACAGGTTCAGCTCGGTCAGGGACAGGATGTCACATACGGAGTCCGGGAAGGCGCCCAGGCGATTGTGGGAGAGGTTTAGGCTCTTCAGCTGTGAGAACCTGCAAGAGAGAGGGGGGAGGGAGAGATGGAGAGAGGGAGGGAGAGCAAGGGGGGAGGGAGAGACAGAGAGAGTGAAAGAGAGGGAGAGAGAGGGATGAAAGAGAGAAAGAAAGAGAGAGTGGGGAGAAAGAGAAGGAAAGAGTATTTGGAACTTTGCATACTTAAAAAGTTAGCTTTTCCTATTTTGAATAATTTGAATGTGATAGTTTAACATGATTTATTTAAGCGGTGGTGATGTCATCTTCAAATGGGGCATTTTTAGATCCCTGTGCATCTGACCCACAGCAGCAGAAAGGGTTTCTTTCTTAAGAAAACAGCCCCACCATTCTGTGCGGTCCCACATCAGGTGCTTCTGGAATCCCACTCTCTCACTTCTTCATTTCAATAATCTCCTTTGATATTATAATGGAGGGTCATTGATCTCGATAACGGGCCCCAACCTGTCCGGCGGCAGCGTTACAGTGTTACATCCTACTGCCCAACCATGATGAATCCAGCGCAGTTCAGTGCCGGTTAACTGTAACATAGGGTACTGGTCTAAAATAGGCTCCCTCAGAATGAGTTACGTGGGCATACAGAACCTTCCTCAAAGCCCTACGCAGGCATGAGGCACCGAGCGCGTTTGTTCTGTCTTTTCTGTCAGGTTCTGACATTTTTGAGGGGGTCTGCTCATGGGTGGGCGACTCTCTCTACTCCCTCTTGGGGAGGGCAGACAGAAAAAAAGAACGGCATAAAGTGTTGCAAGCATGCACATTAAAATGGTAACGGTACCATAAGGGAGTAAGTGAGGCTGGGGTGCTGGCGGGTAATGGGCCGATGATTTCTGCACCGGAAGATTCTGCTGAACGCATATACTCTTCACCCCGCCCCCCGGATGCCCTGGTGCATCCGTGGCCCGCCATTGAGAATCGGAACATATGTTTGGGGTGGGGTGGGCATGCGTGAAGGCCGCCCGCGTCACCAACCCGCACGCGCCACCTTTCGGGCTCGTGGGCACCGAGCGGGGGGTGTTTCTAAATATATAGGTGGGCTGCGCGGTGAGCGGGCGAGCAAGAGAGAGAGGGATGAGAAAAGGAGAGACATAGAAAACGGAAAAGCGGGAGGAGAGCGCTGGGCGGGCGGGCGAGCGAGGGAGGGAAAGGACACGCTATGGTGACTGGAGGCTAAAAAACGAAGAGAGCGAGGGAGCGGAAGAGATGCAGCAGCGAGTGGAAAACGACAACCGAGAAGAGAGCAGAAAAGACGACGAGTCGGGCCATCAGCCCATAAGAGGAAATACATTACGGTGAGCTGAAAGGACGCGTCCATTAAACACCACAATGCAATAAACCACCCCTGCCCTCTGCGCCCCCTCGCCCCCAAGCTAACTGGTCCTGAAGCTCGCTGAGCAGAAAGATCCAGACAGGAGCCCGCCTCAGGATGGAGAGGAAGACAGGACACTGGAACACAGGACACAGACTGGGAGGGGACGCCAGCGCGGGGCTGGAGATGGCAGGGTGCCACTGTCGGGGCAGCTTAATTTAAAGTTTATGATTCATCTATTTGTGTGTTTCCTCCCTCGCTCGCCGCCCTCATGCTCTGCCCCAAAACGCGCACAGACACACCGACAGACGCCATTCAATGGTCAGTCCTTTGTTTTTGTGGAACGACCCAGCAGGAATGGTTACAGGCGGCTGCAGAAAGGCCTTCCGATTCTCCAGCAAAGTTGCAATAGCATAACTGTGTCTGTTGTGTCATGACTGCGTTTCTCTAATGCTATCGAATCTCGTCAGAAATACAGATGTTGTATAATCACAGCATTATTTGTAGAGGTCATTCGTAGGACCCAAACGTCACATGGCTTCAGCCCAAAGTCTCAGGATAACAGACAAATCAACCGCTGGCAGCGAGAGGGCACCAGCTTCCGGAAAATACCAACAGAACAAAGCAGGGCCCCCTGCAGAGCAGAAAGGGCCAAGGGACCGGTGAGGGCCAGCCAGTACCTCCTGAGCTGATGCAGCCCCCCAGGGCCCGCGAGCCTCATGAAGTTGTGGCGGAGGTTGAGGTGCGTGACATCCTGGCTGTAGAAGAGGTACTCAGGTACCTCCTCCAAGCTGTAACAGGAGAGGTCGACCAGGCTCATGGTGTGCGAGACCACCTGCAAGACACAAGCAGGACAGGGAAGACGTGTGTTTAGGAAAGGCAGGATGCACAGACACACACACACACACACACATACACACACAATTCCAACACCATACCCACTCAATATACCCAAATCCATATCCAACATCCTGGTAACCCCAGCGACTGTAAACAGACGGCATGATGGGAATGGGCACATTTAAACACATAGTAAATGCTCTCAGTGGGACTGACAGGGAATAAAAGCCGACGTCATTGCTGGGGGGGGCGTTCTGGCTTTCAGGCACACCAGGTATCTGCAGGTCAAAGTCGGCAACCTGGTTAATGTTTCACCTTCATCTACCTGGCAGCCGGAGCTATGTGATTGGCCACAGCTCGCCACACGCGGAGCCCCTACAGGATTCTGGCTCATCGTGGCAGCAGATTAGACTCCCCCCCCCCCCGGGTTCCGGTCCCCGATTAATGGCTCCTTAAACATAACCCTCCCCTGAAGGTGGGATCCTTCCTCCAGAAGACCGAAACTGCCTTTATCAGCACAGACCTCTGCCCCCCTCCCCGGGTCCAAGCTGGATACGAGGTGCCCGTGAAACAGCAAAAGAGCTTTATTATTAATTATCGTTTAGTTATACTGTGCTGTACTATTTATCAAATTTACTTAACTCCGTATGTTAACATAATTCTTTTTTCAAACAAGTAGAAAACTATATATGTAGGGCTTATTAACTTATTTAGCCCCCCTTTAACTGCCCCCAAAAATTGCAGAAGTGGAAAGATCCCAGGCAGTCTGAGGGAAAACATTCGCAAAGTGCTGCCACATAAGTCCATTGCTCCCCCCCCCCCATTTTGTATGGAGCATCCTGCTGAAATCTCAGACCCCCCCCACCACTACCGCCAGGCCACAGCTAACAGCTACTTGGGCTCACACAAGGGCTCGTCTGTGTCCTAATATTTAAAGGGCTTCCACGCCCCCCCCCTCTTTCTTCTCACTAATGTTGATGCCCACGTCACATGACCACATTCACCCACTACCCCAGCAGCCCGCTTTGTGCCTGCTCTCTTACATGCTACCCCCCCCCCCATAACCACCAGCAATGGACTGAGCCAGAACTTTTTACAGATTTTGTTTTGTTTGTTTGCTCGCTCTGTGTTGCATCCACTGGGCTATTCAGATGGCTCTTCAGGGTGGAGAGAGAGAGAGAGAGAGAGAGAGGGAGAGAGCTGAGAAAATGTTGTTAAATCTGGATTTAAAAGCACAAGAGACGAACGGTCTGTGAAGGTCCTCACAAACACACACGGATGAAGGGCACCCCCCCTTCTCACAGGCTTGTAGCAAAAATGGGGGGTCATGCCCTTTCAAACAGACCAAAACCAGTCCTACCATCTCATTATACTCCAACCGACTTTTTACAAGGGAAACGCACGCAAAAGCATAGATAGTGACCAGTTCAGGTGGGCGGGGCCAGCATCGATGGGCGGACCCAACACATATGAGCAGGACTAGATGAATGGGCAGGGCCATCTCAAGTGTGAGGGGCTGATCCGCATGGGTGGGGCCATCTCAGGTGGGAGGGGCTGACACACATGGGTGGGGCCAGCTCAGGTGGGAGGGGCTGACACACATGGGTGGGGCCATCTCAGGTGGGAGGGGCTGACACACATGGGCAGGGCCTTACCTTTGAAGCCTGCCGCTGCCACCGGAGATATTCAGCTATGGTGTCGAAGCTGACGTAGTAGGTCTGGGCCTGGGGTCCAGCCGAGCTGAACATCAAGCAGTGCTGCCTCCGCCGCACGTCCTCCACCTGCACAAACATGGGAGTATCTCCAATGAGCCCTGCGAACTCTGCCCACCCCCAGAGCCCACCGACCAAAACTCATGGTGAAATAACGGGGTCACATGAGGAGCCGCTGTGATGTCCCTTAGTTTGTGGGGGGAATGAAAGCTGATCTTTTGAAAACAACCCTCCCAACCCTTCCCCGCCGCCCCCACCTCCTGCTGACTGGACACTTTGACTCCTGCCCTCCTCACCTTCCCCCCCACCAGGGGCAGAATGTGCATCTTGCCCGTGAGGCTGTCCTTGACGGAGGCCACGATGAGGCAGGTGCCGCACAGGATCACCTGTCGCTCCGCCCACTTGTGCAGCTGCGTCTTGCCCTTGCGCACGCTGAACACGCCCTTCAACAGCGTGCGCTCCATCTGGTCGGCACTCTGTGGCTTCTCTGTGGAGGGGGTCGATGGTAAAGAGGGCCATGGTCAGGCATACACCCACAGATCAGCACGCGCACGCTCCTGCCCCAACACTCAGTTTTGCAGATGGGTGACATCCAAAAACTTCTCTGTAGGAGAGGTTGAAAAAGAGGACAATAGACAATCAGAAAACAGAAAATCTGTGTGTGTGTCTCTCTCTCTCACACACCACACACACACACATACAGACACACACACACACACACACACAGACATACACACACACCACACACACACACATACAGACACACACAGACATACAGACACACACACACACACACATACAGAC
>JABFEA020000001.1:31116093-31132059 GCA_019775915.2 Cyphomyrus plagiostoma
CCCCCCGCCTCCTGATTTCAAACCAAACTGTCCATAAACTGTTTGATCTGCGAGACGTGGGGGCTCTTGGGGCTGGGTGGGGGGGTGGGATCGCAGGATTGGGCCCCAGCCAAATTCAGTGCCGGGGCAACAGTGGAGTTTGAGGCAACCCCATCAATGTCACCCATTATACACACTGAGCTCAGTGATGGATCCAGCGATATGTGGGGAGCAGCAGTGCCTGGGCTTTCCTAATGATTGAAGGGGAAATATTTTTGTATCACCGTGTTTTCAGAAGATTACTGGTGAGTTATGTACCGCACACACATTGACGTTGATCTCTTTAACAATCCAGGTTTCAGGCTTATTTCAAAATTTCAAATCTTGAACTGGAAAAGTGATTTCAGAAAATGGACAGATAGATTTTTTTTTAACAAGAAAATAACAACAATTCGTAAACATATGCACCAGGTATCTGTGTGGATGTAGTCAGGACCAGGACTCCTTCATGTTAATTAAGGAAAGATCTTTGCTGTGTTTCTTAATTCTGCTCAGCTCCACCTGCAGACTTGATTTCACCTCGTTATCAAAGGTGGGATTATATCTTGTTCCAGGTTGCAGTATGTACCACCCCTGGGGGTGGGGGGGAGGGGGGGGGATTTGAAGGGAAACTAAACAAAGAATTGTTTCATTTGAATTTAGTTTTAATAAAATAAAATGCATAATTTTTAAAAAATAACACATAAAGTAAACGATAAAATATACACTATTAATTGCAAACTAAAATAGATAAGAACACTATGGATCTTTCCAGCTTATGTTATATAGAGATTTGCTTTTGGTGGAGGCGTGACATACTCATGTGACTAAGACTGCAGACCTCTCACTGTCATAAGACCCCGTCTTTAGTACCTGTGATTCCGCCTAACACGTCTACAACAACCCACTGTATTTAAACCAGATTTATAAACTCACACATAGACTAAAATCACGTGTGTTTGGTCCCCATTGTCAGCGAATGTCCCACCCTATTTGCCTCCCTGCTCCACTGTAATTAATTATTAATAGGCAGGTCAAAGATTTGATTTAATCTCTGGATTAATCTCGCAATTAATTTAATGAGGTTACGCTATATCACTCGACACATTTCCTCACCACAAGCCCGCATAAATGTGTTTTATTGTACAGTCGGCCCACCTTGCTTCAAACAGATATGCTTTTGAGTCTACAACCTAACTCAGTTAAATGGGCCATTGTTTGTACATAAATAATTTTAATATGCTTTTTGAATACGACATTTCTCGCCTGGCCTTCTGTGCTGTGAATGTTGACATACATAGTAACTTTCAGCACAACGGCCCCAAAGAAAATGTGCTATGCTGAAGTTACCGGCCTGCCCTTTTCTGCCCCATTGTGTGGTTGTCCCTTTTGAGGGGGGGGTTGTCACGGGCATCTGGCCAGAAAGGTCAGCTGCTTCCTGCCAGGAATAGCAGCCTGATGCTGAGCCAATAGCGGGTGCTGTAGGGTGGCTGAGGAGACCACGCCCCCAACAACCCCGTGATATTGACCCCACGCTGACCTTTTGCGGACTTGTCACTGAAGATCACCGTACAGCACATGACCTGCCAAAATAAAGGTCAAGCTGGGAGCAGATGTCAAGGTGGAAAGCAAAGACCCTATTGGTTCAAAGGCTGGGGGGGGCATTTCTTCAGTGCCCTTGTAAGATGCCCGGCACATCACCACCCCACCTAATGGCATTGCTTACAATAAATTACACTGCTGAATATTTACTGAAGCAGATTAAGTGCAGTAGTCTGTGGTACCATAAGTTATATATTTGGAATATAAGATGTCAGTTTACTCGTCACAAATTTGAGTTCTTAATCTTTGCAACACCTGATTTGTATGTGAAAGAAACAATATTACGTTTCCTTGAGAAATCTGTAGAGCTGTCAATGGGCGATATTGAGACACAACAAACTCAACGAAACAGAAAAATGAAATCCCCAGAGGAACGTAGATTTAAGAAGCAAAGCTTGTACTTAGTTCCTGCTAGAGAGGGATCGCTGCCAAGTGAACGGCTTTGGTGTCCTAATGCGAGGAAAACAATCAAAATGACATACATTTAACATAACAGGGATTTGCAGCTCGGCTAGGCTTCCTGCTTCTGTGGATGAATTCATCTGAAACAACTAGACACTAGTAGTTAGCTGTGGTTTCATTTAATTGTCCTTTTATCGCTCACGATAGTTGAAAAAAAAAAATAAAGTGCATTGTGGATAGCACTGTTGCCTCACACCTCTAGGGTGGGCGATTTGAATGCTGTTCCGCATCTATGTGTGTGAAGTTTGCATGTTCTCCTGTATCTATGCAGATTTACTCCAGGTAGTCCGGCACTTCAAAAACATGCATTTAGGTGGACTGTTTTGTCTACATTGGGACTGGTTTTGCGTGGGTGCTTTGCGATAAACTGCCACCTCCTCTGGAATGTTCCCCAGCTGTTCCCTAGAATGTTGCCCTGTGCTGCCTGGGATAGACTCCAGGCCTCACAAGGCTCTGTACTGGAAAAGTGGTTATGGAAGGTGGATTGATCTAAAACAACTAAAAAACATGAAGCAGGTTGTTCCTGCCAGAGGTTTGGTTCCTGGATACAAGTCTTGTGACTTTGCAAGGTGACGGCACAGAAACTTTCTCTGTAAAGTCACTTTTACCTAATATAGGCAATGGACTGCAGGACCATGTGCATCCCTCTTCACTTTAGGACAAGGAGAAAATAATAATTTATTTTTGGAGCACATAGTTAAAAACAGACCAAAGGCAAGGTTTACATAATTTGTTGGAGAGTTTATTCAGGAACTGCTTTGTTAATAAATAACTATTTAGCATTTTTAATATGGATTTCCACCCACATTTTATTATTGCCTGGTAATCCATTCACATGTTGGTTAGCAGGAAAACAGTGATAATGCTGTTGTTTTACACATTCTTTGAGCTAATGTATTGAAGGGTATCGTCTTAACTCTGAGAGGGACACAATGTGTTAATCTTTGCGTTTTTCCTGACATCAAGCAAAGCAATCCAGATATAAAAATAGATCTTCTGCCAGACTAAGACACTCTCTTCTCTTGGAAACTGCATTGGTACCTGGCCAAATGTCAAACGATATTTAAATAGCTTTTAATTTCAATTGTGTTTGTGGGAAAATGTCAGTCCCGGATCTGATCCTGTTCCTGTAATTAAATTTCTCATTTGAGAAAGTGTCAGTATTACATATTTGCATGGTAAATTCTGTATTGTACCAACATTGTGCTGTAATTTATTCATTAGTGCCAGGAGCTTGTTTTAATTACAGTATGGATTCACTGTCCGTAATCCATATGTATAATCTATGGCACTTAATGCCAAAAGACTGCATCACGATTGAAAAGTGCCCTTGAATCTGCACTACTGCTATATTTTTTTAAAGCAACTTCAAATTATTTATCTATTTATTTTACAGATTCATGCAAATTCCAGAAAACATTACATTTATGGATCAAATGTCTAACGAAAAGTATCAGTAAAAATATAGAAATATTATCCCTTTCAATTCTTCAGGAACAATACATTTGTAATTGATAACTTCTGGTAATTATGTTCTATTGCTGAATAGCACTCAGTGTTACATCAATGTGTTTATAGATATATATTGTGTGCGTAAATGTGTGTGTACATGGAGTTGTGTGTGTATGTGTGTACAGTGGTGTGTGTGTGTGTGTGTACAGGGGTGTGTGTGTGTGTGTGTGTGTGTGTACAGGGGTGTGTGTGTGTGTGTACAAGGGAGTGTGTGTGTGTGTACAGGGGAGTGTGTGTGTACAGGGGAGTGTGTTCCTATTGACCTAAGATGTGGCCACTAAAGTAGAGGCACAGTGCTGATGGCAAGGTTAAAGCAACAGCAGCTGGAAGCGATGAGGGAAGGAGTGACTAAGTATTGAAAATTGGGAAATGCGATCGCGGCCGAGGGGGAGGCAGACAGGTTGCCGTCCTGCCCGCTTAGCGCCATACCGCCATCCCCTTGCTGCTGCCCCCCCCCACAAAAAAAGCCGCCTGCCTTGTGGAGACGGTCGTCCTGCGTTACCGGCATTTGGCTGACATTCCCTCCCGGGGGCTGCTGATAAGACGGCCAGGCAGGGGGAACGGACCGCCCCAGCTCCGTCGCACCCCACGCTACTGGGGCTGGAGTCAGGCTGTCTGTCCATATCTAGCTCAGAATAAGACACCCTGAGCCCAATCTGAAAAGGAGGGGTGTGGGTAGAGGAGCCGGCTTGGAGATGGGGTTAGTGGTATATCGTATTAACCTTCTGATAATGCGTCCCTGCTTAGCGTGAGACATGGGAAGGTGGCATCGCATTTTATCCAGACTGATCAATGGCACTTATGTATTGGGTCGAGCAGTGTGTAGCAGATGTATGGCTCGACTTGTCGGCTCGCAATTAAAGGGGAAATAGATTGCCAAAGCATTGTGCAGTAAGATGAACCTGTGGCCGCTCACTCCCTACAGACTCATTTGTCTTGTACAGTTGAGTGTGGAGAGACAGACCCGTGTTTCAAAGGTGAATGGAGCACAGGTGGAGCAACACGCTGACCCCCACTTACCCATCACATTGTGGGACAGGAGCTGCAGAAATAAAGAGACTAGTAATATAACAAAGAGACCTAATTTTGGGCGGGAATATGCTGGACATGTTGATGGCTGTTGTGGAAGGGCTGTTCCTATAATTGGTCATGCCATTTGGACTCTATGGGGCCACCAGTGGTATAATTGCAGTAGATCTGATAAGGGTTAACTGTCCACGGTGGGTGCAGAAACACTCTCTGCAGCCGTCGCTTTTGATGTCCAACGCAGCTCCCTATCCACACTACCTGCCTGAATGTCAAGCAGTGGAGATGGTGTGGGGCTTGACATTATATCTACGGGTTATCATTATATTTTTTTCCCCCCCTGATCGATAGACTCTCCACCACAATGGTGCTTCTGGGGCAACTGTCACTGCTGGTTAGCGATTGACCATTGGGTATCATTAAGAGAGTCTGCAAGCAATAGTGTGTGTGTGTGTGTGTATGGGGGGTGGGGGGGAGCCAAGTCTTTCTTTTTTAGCCTTCTGGACTTAGTTGACCTTTCACTTAGAAAGCAGCTGGAGCACCAAGATATTTAATTGAATGGAGTCTTCAGATGTATTTTGGAGAAGTGAAGAGAGAGTACTGGAGGTACGGGTAGCTGAAGGAAGGGGAAAGAAGGGAGACTGGGGCAGAGGGAGGGAGAGGGGGAAAAAAACCTAGCTTGACCTTCAAAGCCTAATTGATAGGCTTTTCATAGACCTTGTTTGAGATGTGCTTGGTCCCTGTTGTTCAGCAGACCCTTAGAACTCCTGTAGAAGCACAAAGTCAGCTGTAGAAAGGGAGTCCCCAGTGACCCGGTGCAATCAATAGCAGCCGACGCAGTTAACGAGAGCCGTGGTCCCTCTCTAACTTTCACAGGCTCCATTAACTAGTGGGGCTCTTCCCTAATTTCACTGCCATGACTTATTAATCTAAGCAAATGCGGCACAACTGCAGGCAGGGGTGGGATGGGGGGGTGATGGAGGGCGGGGAAGATGGGGTGCAGCGTTAAAAATAAGGTGGCTCTCATAACAAGGAATCAAAGTTATCAAATGAAGGGGGATTCGAAACCAAGGATACCTTTGCCTGCTTTGGCCCCCAACCCACCCCAAGGTTTACATCTCTAAGCATATGATCAAGTCTGGTCAACACCTTGACCTGGGTCTTCCATTAAAGATAAACAGTTTAGCAGTGACATTATAGGCCACAATGCCTTTTGGCCAGACAGGGGGCCCGAAACTCTCCTCAGCTACCTTATCCGTCTGTCACGGGAGGGTGCAGGATAAGACGAGCTGGGCCTTCATCGAGAGCTATTTAAACAGCCCGATTCCCCACGCGAATCGAGACGGAGGCAGGCTGTCTCGCTCTTCTGAAGGCTGCGGCCTTGGACACACAGAAAGGATTTTTAAAGGATCATGTAAGGAGATCAACAGATAAGCAGCTAATTTTGTGTACTTAGGGAGCAAATGATTGAGTACCCTCCCCGCGGAATTCCCCCAACTGAAAGGATGAAAGCGGGCAAGGGAGAAAAGATCTTAAAGTATTTCGGCATTAATGCTGATCGCTAAAATTAAAGATTTATACTGCTTGATTGGGCTTGCCGGCAGCTGCTTGAGCGGGGTAAAAAAAAAAATCTTCTCTTAAAGCTCAAGATGTTAGGGAAAAAAATCATCAGGATTTGCTCTCCTGCTAATTGGAGTCTGAGGATAGGAAACCTCATTTTTGGCCAAAATCAATTTTCTCCAAATGTCATTTAATTCAGGAAATATGACTGATCTGCCCGATTCTTTGATAGGAGATTAAATTAGCTGTTGTCCTTCAGGATATCATATACCTGAAATGTAGGGAGGGCTAATGGTATTTGATAGAGGTGTCCTACTTCAGTAGCAGAAGTCCATCAGCCCACAGGGAGAGGTTTAAGACTCCATTTTTTTGTCTCAAATCTGCCGCCTCGGACCATTGCCGGTGATAGATTTCTACCCTTTTCATTGTGGAAATAACAGACTGGAAATTGATATCAATCAGTATGTGGTTTATAAAGGGAGGGAAGTCGCAGCAAGGTCACGGTGCTCTTCCAGTGACGAGGTCAGTCTGACAACACGGCCTCCTCAGAATGCTTATCACTCGGCTAAATTGCGCCCTCCTTGGAGGTGCTGGGCGGTGCACATTTGAATCCATAGACAAACATCTGCAATACTAATGTGTACCATCAGAAAGTAGGAGTGGGAAAAACAGGGAAAATTTAAACTACTCATTCCATATTCTGTTTCATTTTGATTTAGTGGCTTTTTTTTACTCTTCAAAGAAATCTGGTGATGCATCATCCATCCATCCACCCATCCATCCATCCATCCATCCATCCATCCAACTGTTTTGTTCATCCATTCAGCCAGTGTGATGGTGATAATTATAATAATTATATTTGTCATTTTTGTTATTTACAATGTAAAAATATGCCAGAAAATTTTTCTCTAAATACTGTGATGCACATTGGCAGAATACGTACCACAGATCTGATAAAGCCGCAATGGTGGTTTTCAGGTCAGTTGCTTAGAGCGCTTGTTCCTATATAGCGTGCACTGTCACTCTATATCTCGTCAACATAAAATTATCATTGTTTTCATCCCGATTATCCTTATTTTCAAATACTGAAACTATATTTAATGTCTGCATTAATATCAACTTGTGTTTCATGTCTATACATGGTAAAAATATAAAATTCTGTCTTTCATCTAGGGTGAAAAGCCTACATGTGGTCCTCAAACAGACTGTGCGGCTCACTCAATGGCGCCAGCATTCTGCCAGACTTTTCCCAGGTCAGAACGAAAGTGAATGTTTTATTGTTGACATCAATGACTTCCCCTCCTTACGGGAAACATTTGGACTGATGTATGTTTAGAAAGCTCTGTATTTGGACTTCTGGATACGGGCTTTGGGTTTTTGGTTCACGTCCTGAGTGGTGTTCTGCCGCCACTCCCTTGACCAATGAAATAAAAGCCATTGCTTTCTCTGTATGTTTGTTTGTTTGTTCCGAATGTTCCTCCTGGGAATTGTACAATGTGAAAATGTCCTGATTTTTCTAGAATATGCATAGCATTCCTGATTTGCAGGGAACTTGAGGGCTCTGGGGTGTCAGTACTTTGTGAAACTTTGGGATGGATTGTCCCACAATGTGGTCTATCAGGGGAAGACAGAATAGGAATTTATTTTATTTTAATGAATTTATGCATTCTAATTTTTCTCTGCAAATCCCAAATGGAGTTCTCTTATCTGTTTGTTGAAATTTAGCTTCACAGACAAATTGATATAAAAATGCACACATAAAATTTGAATGATATCTTTTTACTGACAGATTATTTCACCGTCATTTCATGCCTCTGTCCTCGATTTGTGTGGTGAACAATCGCATTTTTAGTTATTTTAGTAAAACATTCATTTTAGTCTTAATCAGGTGCCTGTTAGTCAAGTCGAGTCAAATGACCTTTGCTGTCATATCATCCATGTATACAGTGCGAGGAGAACAGAGATCCCCAAAGACCATGGTGCAACATGCAACACCATACTACAATGCCAAACACAAAAGATCATTGGTATAAATCAGTAATAATTTAAGTAGTAATTTAAGTAGCAATTTTATAATAATGGGTGGCTCAGTGTGTAGGACTGTTGTCTCATAAAGAAAGATTAAAAAACGGTCCTACATCCACTGAGACTCGATCCGGGATAAGCACTGGGAAGATGGATAGAATGTATAATATTTACAGAAACAGCTGACGTGGCATATGACAGTAATTAACTGCATTGTTTATGTAAAATACTTCTCTATGCAGGCTTTTCTTTCTGTTGTTTATAGTCATGCATTTTTCAAAGTAAATGTTCCTCATTGTGTAATAGCTACAGCTTTATTGTGTTTCTGATCATCAGCACGAAAAAAAGCAATTATGATATAATGATGGTGAAGGAAAAGCGTAGCCCTATAGCAAAGGAAGCTTTGCCATTTAGCTTGTAGAAGAACACATTTGTAAATGACATTTGTTTCTGAAGAATATGTTGGGAGACACACACTGCAAAATACTTTTAATATTATTCTAACCTTGGACATTTGGTACTTCAGTCCTAAGTTATAAAATATCCTGTGACGGATGAATATTGTCTACATTGTGCATTTTGATTCATATCAAGCAATGGTGCTAAACACTGCTTGTCACTTACCAGCTCAAAGTAGGATGAGTTTTGATAAATCACTCGGTTACTCTGTGCCCTGTAAAGCTTCAGCCGCCTACGCTGCTGCTCACAAGTGACGTTTTCACAGCTGTTCATTTTGGTTCGGGAGCTGAAGCACAAGGTACAGCCTGCATTTCCTTGGTTAAATCTGAATTTGACGGTCTATAGCTTGAGCTGGACATCAGGTAGGAGCTGAAGGGAGATGAATGATAACGGTGGACTTTTAGGTAGGTCTACAGAGAAGGAGGGTAATTCACAGGTGTGCTTCACAGTCCATCAGTCCTTCAATGTTTAATCAAAGTGCAGATCTGGCATTTAAAAAAAAAAACACGTTTTATCTCTTTGGTAAGATCAAAGCTTGGAAATACAGTAATCTTTTGCCAAATGTGAGTCTGATTTCAAAATTAGTTGGCTCAATAAATGTATCTTTGGTTGTTCAATAAATAATCGATTAAGCAATTAAGATTAATCTTTAATTGCAGGTGGAAAGTATGTATTTTAAAGTAAAAAAAAACTCTCCATGTCTATTTGTCATATCCTTTGTACTGCTTGTCAGCATAACAGATCAGATCACATTAAATCAACCAACAGAATGAACTGATGTTGCGGAAGAATAGTTCTTAGGAAGTGGAAGAGCTGAAAGGAGAGCTGAAAGGAGAGCTGCAAAGCGAGCGTCTATTTGTCCAGCGGTCTAACACCTCCAAATAACCACGGGAGTGAATTATTTACTGAAGATATTTATTTACAGTGAGAAAGACAGTGAGAAACATTGTGACTAAATACAGTGTTCTGTTACAATGGACAATTCTTTTCAGAACACAATGTCCTTGCATGCAATATAGTATCGCAACTAGAGTTGTGAAAAAGCCCAGCATTGTCCTGGTCCTCATCCCGGCTGTCCTTGGCATAATCTTTTCAGTTTCTTCTAACTTTCTTCTCTGCTCCCCAGCTCCCTCCTTATCATGTGGTCTCTCACTTAGTCAGAGGACCCATTGTATTTGTGTGTTCTAGTTTCCACATTACTATTTAACCCTCTGCACTCACACTAAACAAGACAGTATTTTAACTATTTAATGTTCAGCATCCCTGTGGTGTGTTGGCGGCCGCCCAGGGTTGCGCCCATTGTTCCCGGGATAGGCTCCAGTCCCCCCCGTGACCCTAGTTGGGGTTAAGCAGTTTCAGAAAATGGATGGACGGATGGATGTTCAGCATGTAAAAGGATTGGTAACGCTTTACAGTAAGTGCACCTTCATAATGCATTCATGGAACATTCATAAGCAGCATGCAAGTACATCTTAACATCCTAACATCCCTTAACAGCTTTAATATACATTCATAACAAACATTACATGATTATACAATTATAATGTTTGTTATTATTATATAATGTTTGTTATTAATGTATATTGTAGCAATTAACAGATGTTAGGATGTTAAGGTATACATACATACTGTTTATGAATGTTTTATGAATACCTAATGAATACATTATGAAGGTGTACTGAACGTTTTATGAATGCAATATAAAAACATTATGAAGGTGCAGTTAATGTAAAGCGTTACCAAATGATCCTTCCATCTTCCGGCCTCTTATCTCCAGGAGCCTATAGCAGGAATCATAGGGCACAACGCAAGCCACACCCTAGACAGAATGTCAGCCTATTGCAATGCCATTTAAAAATGTATATATTATACAATGTGTATTTATTGATTATTGATCTTGTGATCAGCTTTAATGGAGCATGACTTTATGGTAATTGTGCGGGAGAGCACGGCTCATTTTATTAAAATTAATGGGTGATTTAGCAAATTGTAATAGATTATTAATTTTGCAATTTAGACGATTAATAATTCATCTATTAATTTGTTGACTGATCAATTGATTAATTGATCTCTGCACTCTGTCTCACACTCTGTGCTTCCTGGGATGGACCCAGAACTCAAAATGACCTCTTATTGTGATTCTGGACTCACAGTGACACCATCACATTTTGGTGTGCTGAGGGCTTACGCCACAGGATGAAGAACCTTAAGGGGCCGAGGAGATGACAGAGGTTCTAAACGGGATAAACGAAGCTATGCATTATTGCTGCCTAATTGCGGGAGTTATTTTAGAGCCCTGTAATTCATTTCAATTGCTTTTTGACATTTGCTAAATTGTTCCCGTAATCACTCAGCTCGGGTGCTATATCGAGTAATTATTCAATTAAAAAACAAATTGACAGTGTGGTCTTTTATTAGTTGATTTATTGGATAATTGCACTGCCACTAAAAGGTACTTCATTCTTTACTTTGTACTGGAGACTAGTTTAGGCTTCAAGGCACTCAAACTGGAAGTTGAAAGAGTTTAATGGAACCGTGACATTTTTTTTGCCCAATCATGACCAGGATATTCTGTTGCCGCTTATACGGCAATAACCGTCTGCTGTTTACAGAGTAATAAATGTGATCGCTCACAGTGTGTGTATACATAAACGTAACCAAAGGACAAAAAAGTATAGAATAACAATAAATCATAAGCAAGAAGATCAGTGTTCTGTTTTAGACAATGGTGATGCACCTTACATGCATTTACAGTCCCGCTCGATTGCTGTGGTTTTTATGATAAGACCTCGGTGAAGACTTCGCTTTTTTAGAAAAGGCATACCTGAGCAACTTCCTCTATATACCTTGTTACACATATCATACATATCTTCTTGGGGACAGAATCCATATTCTCACACCTTCTCCTCTCTGTTCCTGAGTAAAGTCAGGATTAGGAAAAACGTTCCATGATGTGGGAGAGACGTGGATATTACCATGACATTATAAAATTTCATATCAGTGTCTGCCTTTAAAGCTTGCTTGATTGACATGGGCAGCCTTCGTAGTTAATGATGGCAGGGAGAGGCTTTGTGGCAGCAAAGTACTCCAGCAAAAGAATTACAAGACTTTTTGTGTGCGCTAATTGACATTTGAAACAGCATTTGCATACAATAATTCAATATAGCCTTGGGATATACTGAAAGGAGGGAAAACAGTGATTAGCCAAATGTATCTCTCAATGTTCCTATAACAATGTTTTTTTTCCTCTCTCTCAAATGAAGCACGTAGCATTAAATAACTAACATTCCAATGAATTTTGTGAATCATTGTATAAGTTCTTTCTATAGCAATTTGGGTAAATTGTCGTTGCTCAAGGGTAAAAAAGGTCAAAAAAGTTTTTGAAATCACCCCCTTGATCTTTCAAATGAGTGGATGAGCTTGATTGATTACTATGTTATGATCAGCTATTGACTTTTGTTGACTTATTATTAGCAATTTTATCATTGTATTTCTTATTTTTATTTTTCACATATATTTAATGTTGTGGTAATTTGGATTGCACACTACTACAACTATCCTTTGCTATACAGTAACCATAACATTATAGTAACTTATGCCACGCGGTAACCACAATGCTACAGCTAAGTCATGCCACATAGTAACTACAATGCTAAAGCTAGCCCATGCAACATGGCATTCACAATGCTATAGGTAATCTATGCTACCAGGTCTCTGATCAACCACACCTGATCTCAGGCAGATATTAACTCATCAGGTAGGATAGAAAATTTGCTGGATACAGGCAGTCCAGAATCAGGGATGCCTACCCCTGGCATACAGAATGCTACAACTATCCCATGTTTAACAATGTTCACAGTGTTACTGCTGTTTTGTTACAGTGTGGTCAATAATACGGCTAACCCATGCTGATTGGCCCACTCCATGCTACAGCTAACCCATGCTGATTGGCCTGCTCCATGCTACAGCTAACCCATGCTGATTGGCCTGTTCCATGTTAAAAACCCATGCTGGTCGGTCCGCTCAATGCTACAGCTAACCCATGCTGATTGGCCTGCTTCATGCTACAGCTAACCCATGCTGATTGGCCTACTCCATGCTACAGCTAACCCATGCTGATTGGCCTGCTCCATGCTACAGCTAACCTATGCCATGCAATGTGACACAGAGGTTGAGTATAGAAACGTTTCTGGCTTCATGTTTAATTGCATTTGTCAAAGTTACTTATTTGATTATATTTATGCAAATTATGCCCCAGTTGCGCTAGCTGAACAAAAACAAGCTCTTTACCATTTTGAATGTGAATCATTTTGAATGAGTACCGCTCAGTCTAATTGCAAAATGTGCTTTTTAACTTTCAACATTTTTTTCCATTGTTTATGCAGTACAAACATCAATCATGGACAAAAAAAGGTGTGCTGTCCTGGAGCCCCTTGGTTCGAGTGTCTTTTGTATTTGTTTACCTCTGTATTTGATGGAGAGGGTACTTCATCGAGCAAAGATCTATATTACCCATTAAGGTCATGAGACCATAGCATCACTGCTAAAATGGAGCACCACAGCTACAGGAGAACAAACAAATTTAGAATAATTAACGCATAGCTTTTTTTCCATTCTTTTATGCACTTATCTGTGAGTCGGTAATGATTTTTTTTTTTTGATTATTAAAGGCAAAATTACGAGTGCTAATTCAGTAGATGTCTAATGCACGCATCTTGCTTTTCTCAAATTTGGTGCTTTTTTTAATTTGAGAAAATAATTGCTTAATTATATTTTTACAGGTGTCCCTAATTATCATATTGTCGCCCATTACATTCTTTAACAGTTTATCTTTTCTGGATGCGTTTGAAAAGCACATAACCGTCATATGTTTATCGTCGTTATAATTGTAATTACTGCTAGTCACCGTGCCAGGCATCATGGTAATCTCACTAGGACTCTGTAAACTCTTCGAGAGGCTTGGCTGTTACTGTCCTGCTCTCTTTGTCGAGAGGCTTGTTCCGTAACAGACCATTTTAGGCCAACTTTCAGACAGAGTTGTATATATATTCCATGCCTGAATTCCTCCTCCGTGTTTGTCTGCCTGGGAGTGAGGCGGCGGTGTTTCACTATCAAAAGCCCATGGCTGTGGAAGCCGGACGTCACTTAAGCTGACACAGGTCGATGTCACTGTGAGCTGGCCGCTCACCCAACCTTATGGCCGATGGGCATCTGAGGAGCCCCAGATAACAGCGGCTATACTGGACCGGGGCCAGGTGTCGGTGTCAGGGCGCGCAAGGGGGGGGCAAAGTCACGGACTGCACACACCTGAGCGGTGACCAGCTTCAGGGAGATACGGCGCCGGCCTGTGACCTGGCGTCCTTGCTGCCGATTGGTAGAATAGCAATGATCGTTATTCATTTTGTTAGTCGCAGAGTGTTCTGTCAAAACCCCGTGCCTGTTTTGCGATTGTTTGGGTGTGTTTGTGCGTCGCATACAGAAACGGTGTGCGTGATAGCTAAGTGAATTCATGAATGTCATGGAGGGTAATGGGGAATATTGTGAGTGTTATATGGTGGGTCATATATCTGGTCACACAGTGCCTATTCTAACCCCTCCAAAAATGCTCACACACAGCTCACGTACAAGTCAGTCACGTGTAGAACAATCACAACACCTTCTCAAGGGTGTAGCTATTGGTGTCAACATTGGTAGCGACCAAATCAGCCCCACACCCCTGCCCCCTACACACATAGGGGGTATTTCCCCAGTATTGGTAGGGACATATCTTTACTGTTCATACTCAAATCTACACCCTTGCACACTCTGCACTCTCCATGCTACCTATTGCTACTTCCCATCCTGCCAGAGTGTTCTAGACCTGCCTCTTAGTTATGGTTACAATCAAATTCATCTTCCATTGTTACCTCCATGATCCGCTTTACAGAACCAAAAACCAAAGCCATACTTGCCAATCCTCGTAAGGCATTTCCCAGATAAGCATCTACATTTGACATTGCGTTATGAAACAGAACACATTAATTACACTGAACCTACGTACAATGACGCAAAATGTGCACTCTGAACAGACAAGGTGGAAATGTTCAGAGAGTGGAAACAGTATCACCAATCTACTAGAAAAAGGCAATAAAATGCTTTCAAACCTCTGTCCCCCACCTGAGATAAATGTACAGTATTTACTTTCCGGGGAAGTTCACCATCTGCGCACCCAGTGTTTCTTTTTTAATTTTTAATTTCTCATCACCACGTCCTTCTGCCAAGGTGGACCTCTCTGGTCTGGGGCTGCACCTTCACCCAAACACTGTTCGCACATGTGCAGTAGCTTTCTTCTGTTTTCATTCCTTTTCAGTTCAATGGCGGCCAAAGCGATGAAAAAGGCATTTTGATAAGCAGCCTCTTTAATATTATTTATATCCCAGATAGGATCCTCTCTGAGAGGGTGGCCGTTCCGTAAACGGTGCCCTATTTCAGCTCTTTAAAGTTAAAGATTCACTTTAAGATGATTCTTAGTGTTCTCATTCGGCCTAAGACTCAGTGATATTTCCCCTCCAGAGTCAATGAAGTGTCTTTTCTTCCAGACAAATAGGAAATATCAATGTGCGAGGTAATGTATAGATGAGGTTTAATCAATGGCTCATCTCCTGGTAATTAAGCTGGTTTTACATTATTGACAAGCCGGGCAGCAGTGGAATTAGGAAGGAGAACATCCGTGCTCATGCACTAGGATCTGGGGTCTTCTTGGCTTCTGTGATAAGTGTGCGGCTCTATACATGCGGATCTGTCACGGAAACACTTGCTGTGATTAGCAGGACCGCTGACAGGAGCTCTTGACTCACAGGACGTAGAGCAGAATGCAGTACAGTTTGGGGAAATCCGAATATCAAATCCTCACACAAATCAGTGAACCAGGAAAAGATGCTGAACAGATTGTTTTCCTCTAAACCTCCATTGTGAAGTGTTTAATCTCTCCGGTCTTTTAATCTGCCCTCCCCTGCCCCCACCTCACTTCATCATGTGGGGGTTCAGTGTGGTGTCTTGGGGGGGGGGGTGATCATTTACACACACCTGCCCAGAGCGTCATGCGACACCTGTGACTCAGTGTGCTGCACCACAGGGTGAGCTCATTAACCCTGGCATCCCCACCACTCCTCGGCCCCCGGGGAAGATGACGCTCATCATTGCCCCCTCTGGGGGGGGGGGGGGGGGGCAACACGTAACCCGTTGCGTGTGCCACAGAACCGCCAATTACCCCCCCCCCCCCACCACCCCCACACACATGCCGACACCCCACCACCCCCCCAG
>JABFEA020000001.1:31141266-31172083 GCA_019775915.2 Cyphomyrus plagiostoma
CACACACACGAATTGTGGAATTGAAATTCCACACTGGAGTGTACAATGGGGCTGGCTGGCTGGTGGGGGGGAAAAAAGGAGCTTTGAACCAGTGGCCTGTCAGTCGTTTGTGCCGCATTGTGAGGAGATGTGTGAAACTTCCACGTTCCAGTCTCCATCCCGCTCTGCATTCTGTGGGTCTGCTCCACTTCTCTCCCAGGAGTACCAGCCAACTGCCGGCTTGGGTTTGAAAAGTTGGCTCGTGGATTTGAAAAAGAAAACAAAAAAATGGACTGGGGGGGGGAGAAAACACATGATTGGTTTTGAACTTTCAAAGCAGGAAACACACCCTCACCCGCTTCTCGACAGCATCCAGGAAGAAAGAGATAGGCTGAAGGTAAGCATGAAAGAAACAATGTGGCCAGTGAAGACAACAAAGAGCTTCTCTCATTCCTTTTGTAGACCTGAAGAAAAAACGTCACAGAAATTATTTCGATTGAAGTCTTTTCATTATTACACACCAACATACTCAATAGTATCTAACCTTAATAGTTATGCATTTGCCTGATGGACACCTTTCATTCATCGCGGCTTATTTTTTTTATTAATATTTTATGTTGTTGTGAAGTTGAATGCTTGCTGACACCCCTCAGGGTGAAATACCAGTTGCCCTCTTGGGATTTGAACCAGCCGCTTCATGACCATGGGTGCGCAGCAGTGCCACCTGGATGTTGGAGGTCTTTGACGCAAGCTTGTTACTTGGCATGTGTGCGGAAACAGAACTGTTTCACAGTATATGAGAAGAAACCTGAACCTTGTTAACATCAGCCCCACTTTCGGGGGGGAATTACACAAGTGCAGCAATGAGTAAGTCAGTTACAGTACAATGTATTTGTGGGACAAAATGCATTCTTCTGTTCTGTCAGCCACACATATTCGCCCATCTGCAACAGCCTAGCTCAGATGCCAAATCCTCATGTGAGAACAAATACTTTTTTTGCCAAACAATGAAATTTACAGCAGCGCCATGTAGTACTGTCAAGATAATCTCATCTGTAGCATCCAAATGCCTACCAGTAGGAAATAATTTTTTTAAAAAAAATCAAAAATAACAAATATGACAATGCACAATTTGCAGAGATACTTCACATTAGCTTTACTGAAACAAGCCTAAGTAGCCAGTTCAATAATTTTATAGAAAATCTAGTAATTGAGCTATAATGGACAGCAAATATGAAATGTTTTAATCTTGAACTAGCAAATCTAGGATTTTTAGTAAATGCTTTAAGAAATTGTAAAAAGAAAAAGCAGTCTGGGGGCTTTCTTTAATTCTACAGCATTTCACCAAATCTGGTTTGCAGCAAGGCTGAGACAGTTGTGTGTTGTCACGGTTTATCAAGGTCTGCGATACAAAAGATCCGTAATGGGAAAAGGCCATTTTTGGTACCTTGTAGTCTGCTCCACAATGGGGACACAACGATTGTTGATACCTTCATCCCTAATCCCTAATATATATCCCTCAATTGGCAGTCACACCCATGATTTTAGCCTGAAGCTGCTGAAATGGCGTAATACCTCAGTAGCTATGGATATTTATGAAATTTGAAATGAATTTGGAATTAAGCAAAACACTGAGATTGTTTTAAGACTGTGTGGGTGGATTATGATGTTCTGTTGTCACTGCTGATTCCCTGGGTGAGAAGGCAGTACAGGGAAAGCAGCATAAAGAGACAAAGTAAATGAGTATCTCTCCTCTCTAACAAATGCCAAGTGCTGGAAGAGTAGCGGCAGTAAAAATGGCTCAGTAAAACCCCCACAAGCCTTTTAAGCTGCTCGGAGCCGGGTCTGACCAAACTGAAGACTTTCCTCACATTTCCGCGTGCGGTGGATGGGGAATGGGGGGGGGGGGGTTGCTTTTCAGAGGCCCTGGCTTCAGAAACACCCCTCAGGCAGGATTCCCCGATAACGTGTCAGCGTCGGGGTGTCCGCTGGTGATTACTGCCCCTACGGAAGAACCGGAAGAACCGCCTGGTGTTTACAAACGGGGCCGACGCGTGTTATTAAAGCGGTACGGCAGAAGGGCATTTTAGGGACATCACCTCAGCTGACGTCAGCTAGCTGGAAGGTCAGTGAAAACAGGAAGTGTGCAACAGGAAGGAAGTAGGGAGGACTATAAACAGATTGGACACCTTGACTACAGTTCATAAGAAGTCCTGTTACTTTAACTTCTATCCATCTATGTACCGTTTTAAGTGATTATCCAACATAAGGTGACGGCAAACTTACAGCTTTACCCAGGAAGCTCAGGACAAAAAGCAGGGGACACCCTGGACAGGATGCCAGTCCATCACAGGACCCAGAGTAGGGGACACTCTGGATGGGATGCCAGTCTATCACAGGACACAAAGCAGGGGACACCCTGGATGGGATGCCAGTCTATCACAGGACACAAAGCAGGGGACACCCTGGAAGGGATGCCAGTCTATCACAGGACACAAAGCAGGGGACACCCTGGATGGGATGCCAGTCTATCACAGACTGCATTTAACGGTATTGTTTCACCAGACTTTGCTTTTGAATTATGGGATGAAATGTACACAACCATGGGGAGGACATACAAGAGATAGGATCTGAACCTTAAACTTTCTGAGGTGTTTTAACTCTCTCTTTTAAATATATAACATCTCCTCAAAGAAAGCTCTAATAATACTATACATTTATATTTTGGCCAATCCGTCTTAGTACTGTATTAGGATTATTTTTCTTAACAACGAATACAATTTAACCACTATGTTACTGGTTTAGATTCCACTTCCCAGCTTGTTAAATTGCTGTAATTATACAGCATTCCATACGGTTTGTTCTGAAAGATCGTTGCAGGTAGCTGCATTTGTAAATAAAACGCTAGCAGATCACATTGCCTGGTTACCTAACGAAGGCTCTGCAGCTTCCATCTGACATTTATTCACTTTCCTTTCATCTGCATTGCTTGTTTATTTTACTTATGTATTAATTAGAGATAACACTGAATCTCAGTAGCACTAATAGGCCGGGAATCGTTACATTAGGCTCTTACACAGCTCTTCCCACATTGGCTTGCCATGGTACTAAGGCTCCTCCCCAGTTAACAATGAATTGGCAGTGACATTCCAGGCCATTGCTCAAGCCGTGGGGGGAGGATGAAAAAGTGAGGGAAAAAAATTAACGGAAAAACCACGTTTCCTGATGACAGTTTTCATTTGGCGGGGGAAACTCTGACAGTAATCACTCTGTTGTCACAGGGAGCATTGTAATTATTCAAACCTGGGTGTGAAAGGCATGCTGAGAATTGCCAGCCCCGAAAAGGAAGCGCTCCGGTTCCTTAGCATATGCTCGTCGCCTTCTTTTGAAGACCAGCCATTACTAATCGCTAAGAAATTTCCCCAGCCGTCTACCTGCGGGCTTGTCAGCTTGTAAATGAAATGGAATTAAGCACAAATCCATACATTTCACTCTCCCCCTCTCCCTACTGCCGTCTGTAGCCGGAGTACTGTATATCATTAGGGGAGCAAATTAAACATTAGCATTTCAGCTGCTGGTAGTTTGGGCTAATTGCTAATCAGCAATAAAGTTGCCTGGCACCGAATATTGCTTACCATAATCTAAGGGTAATTTGCTTCTTCAAATGAACTGGACCACTCATCTGCTGCTGTCCGGAGTCCATACCTAATTACTGCCGAGGGGAGATGACAATTACTCAAGGAAAATTAACGCGGAGAGGAATTGGAAATACACCATAATGCTGTAATGCTTCTGCCCCCCTACCCCACCCCTTACTGCTCCCATTGTTTGTTTATTATTGGAACTAGGGTATTTTTAGTTAATTCGCTGATAAAGAGGTAACAGCCTGCCATGCAATGTCAGGCCAATGGATATAAGCCCTGCTTCAGTCTGTGGTTCCCTTAGCCTTATTTGTACACTCTTGGGGAGTGAGGTGGGGTGGGGAGCAGCACATGCAGCCTTTTCTGCTGATGACTCACATTCTTTATGGTATTTTTCATACACAGCTAGGGACAGTGTGCTGCACTGTGAAATATTATTACTCAAGAGAATGTAGATGTTTCTGAATTGTTTGGATAATGTTTGTTTGATTATCCTTGACTTCCCCCCTGAACTAAACCTGAAAAGATGGGCCTACAGCCCACCTTGAACTCTAAACTGCTGCAGTGTAGTTTCACTTTGTCTCATGACTGGTCAGGATCTCCTTTCAGGGGCCTGCAATCAGGTCAGGGGTCTGGGGATGCAGCCATCCTGGGCACAGTCCTGGAATTGGGGGTTCCAGGTATTCCCGGGTGTCTGTGTAACCATTCCGGCTGGCCTGGTGTCTGGCTGCCCCATTTCTGTGTTTTCGGTCTGGGCCTTTGTCTAACCTCAAAAAGCGGGAGGTCCTGCGTTAGCAGCCCGGGCCCGGCCTTGCCCCCGGTCCGGTGTGATCGATATGCTGTTATAGATCTTAATCGCAGGCCTCATGGAGGCCCTATCAATTATAAAATGACGGCTGGACCCACAAATCCCGGCCTCCAGCTACCTTCCTCCTGGGATTATGATCGGTTTGGATCATGGGGAATGGGAGGGTGATGGGGACTCAGGGGAGATGGGAGCCAAGAAGAGGGGAAATTGGACAGACAGGCTTGGTGGAGAAAAAAAAATACAAAAAACATAAATATCCATAAAATATACATGCAATTTCCCAATATCTGGAAGGGCTAGAAACTTTATGTACCATGCTGGGAATGTAATGGGAGCCTTACTGAGGTCTCTGAGAGGCAAAAACATTCTGAGCATCAAGGCCTAAGCAAGTTATAAAACATTCAGTATTTTAATAGTGATCAGAAAGTGGGCGGGGCTTCACTGAAGGTAGCAAGAACATGGCTTCTTGTGGTTGGTTGGAACACAATCATTAGTGGGGGCTGTAAGATCTGAAATGGGTGTGATGTACGTGAACAGCAAGCAAGCAAGTCATTCAAATGAATTTAAAACTGGCATCTAGGATATGAAGTTAGGGTGTAACATTGCAGGTGTATGTGACAGAGAATCTCTTTGGTACCAGTAAAGGTGGGAGGTGGATACTGGTATTGGTTCCACCTAGTGGAGAAACTCCACAGCTGCTTGTTTCACCTGATCAAGATGATGGGAAGTCACGTGAAGTATCTTGTGACCAGGACAATAAAAACCACACCCTGCATGGTGAACAGGACACTAAAGATTACACCCTGCATGGTGAGCAGGATACTGAAGACCACACCGTGCACAGTGAGCAAGACACTAAAGACCACACCCCATATGGTGATCAGGATACTAAAGACCGTATCCTACATGGTGAGCAGGACAGTAAAGACCACACCTTGCGTGGTGAGCAGGATACTAAAGACCACACCTTGAAGACTGCACCCTGCATGGTGACCAGGACACTGCAGACTGCACCCTGCATGGTGACCAGGACACCGAAGACCGCACCCTGCATGGTGACCAGAATACTGAAGACCACACCCTGCATAGTGACCATACCCTGCATTACCTCTGCATGGTAAGCAGGAGCCCTGCAGTTGCAGTCTTGCTGTATGGCTTTAGGCTGGGGCCCTGAACTTTAACTCCAGGGTTTAACTCCAGGGCCCTGAACTTTAACTCCAGGGTTTAACTCCAGGGCCCTGAACTTTAACTCCAGGGTTTAACTCCAGGGCCCTGAAGTTTAACTCCAGGGTGAAGTGAGGATCCGTGTAAATTGGACTGAGCCTTGGGAACTGAAACTGGTGCAGAGTAATAAAGGACCTTTTAATCAGGCCCACATTGACTGGTCCCTGTTAAAATGTTTCACGGGTTGCTGCAGTGACCCAGTGGCAGCACTGATGCTCCACCCCCCTGGCGGTACGGCTTCAAGGCTGGGCCCCTCCCTCTATCCTGGTGGCTCCCTCCAGGTAGCCTGCGCTGTCCAGGGACGTGCTCCTGAGGTGAACTGGTGGACCTTCCATGCTTCTTATGGACTAATGTGAATGGGTTAGGCTTCTCAGTTCTGGATCACCATGCGTAAGGAAGCCAAAGCCACTTAGCAACTCTTTATTAAGATAAAGGCGTATGACTTAGGCTAAATAAATAAGCCAGGTTTCTGTCAAAGTTAAGTTTATTTATAAAGCACATTTAAAACAACATTTATTTACCAAAATGCTGAATAGGGTCACCAAAAAGAAAATAAAAAATAAAAATTGAAAAATAAGTATGGGAGAAGATAAATTTATAATATATGCGTCCTGTGATGGTGTGGTGCACGCCATGGTACATGGATAGGTTCCTGCCCCCCTGTGGTCAGAAGATGGATGGATTCCTCCAGAATGTCCTGTCTTGAAGCTTCCCCCATGTTAATTGTTGTGATGAATTCATCCATCTTATTGATGGTCTTCCTTCCTATACCTTCCAAGGCCTTCCCATAACATTCCCAAAATAAGATTAAGTCTACAAGGGTAAAATATTAAAGAGTATTAATATTAGCATACTTGTGCTCATACCTTCAGGGATAGGCTCTGGACCCCTGCAACCCTGCATAGATCAAGCAGGTATAGAAAATGGTTGGATGGATGGATGGATGGATGGATAATATTAGCATACATGCAACACAATTCCCATTGGTTTTTATCTATTGCAGGGATGTGGTGCCTTCTAATATTTTGTTTTAAAAAATTTTTATTAAAATACAAACATCAAAAATGTAAATTTCGTGAAATCTGGCACCGTTGAAAATACTGTTGAACGAAAGGCATTTTAAAAAAATGTATAAAGAGTGAAAAGTTTAAAGTCATCTTTTATGGAAAATGTGTTTCTATTTTGCTCAGGACACATGAGAAGGGGATGAACCAGAAACAAGGAACTAACCCAAACAAGACAGAACCGCGCCCCTCCCGCTTTCATGTCCGTGTCTGAAGACCACTCCCGTCTGTCCCCCCTGATGCCGCGTTGCCGCGGGCGATGCAGTTATGGCCAGCGAGGCGTGGGATGCCGGCCAGCATCACAAACCCGCGATCTCCAATCGGTGTCGCCGCTCTTGGTCCCTGGCCACAAAAGAACCCCCCCTTTTTAAATCTGCCGTCACAGCCGTTCCTCATTCACATGCTGCTTATTAAAAGCGAGACACCGCTGCAGAAATAATCACACTATTTATAAATGTGTTTTGTGATTCAGTGCAATTTATCTTCACCCCTTTCTAGTATCCTACCCCTCCCCAAAAAAAAACATATTTCCTCAACACCTTCCAACTCACTATTTAAATTCCAGAGTCCTAAGAGGATTTTCTCAATTTAGTCATACTTTTAATCTACAGCGAAATGAGTGATGACTTCTTATAATAAAAACCTTGACAGGCTTACAGCTCGCACCGGAGGATTAGTGTCCCTTGGAGATGAGGTTCTCCTTTGTGCCGCCGTGTGTCTGTTTGATGGAGGTTTAACAGGAAGCGTTTTGGCAGAAATTGGATGCAGCAGGGATCATCAGTAGATGGCTGCTGTTCGATATTAACTGCTCGCAGTAACTTTCTCTCTGTCGTGTGCCCCCCCTCCCCTCAGCTCTCCTGCATCCAATCGCAAACCCCAGTGACAGAGGCTGCCGTGCCCAGCTCCTCAGGAATACACACCGCTGTGCCAACCCCTTAGTATCTATATGCACCTGAGCCTGACTCCCGTCACGGGGTTATTTAAGCAGTGCATTCTGGGAAATATGGTTCAGTAGGCCTTGGGGGGGAGGGGGGCATCCCCCTACATGTCTGTAAATCATGACTTGATGACAAGCTTGGGTACACAGGCAATTACCTCACCGCTAATAATCAATCCCATAAGGCCCGGATAAGAGACATAAAACTGCTGGGGACCTACAGATAAGGGTGTCCGCTGTACTGCCTGTAAAAAAAAAAAAACTGCGGCACTTTAGAATGTATATCAAACTCTATTCCACAAGGCCACATGTGGTCCTTCTTTGTTGTCGATGTGTCTGGTGGATGCTTTGGCCCGGTTTCCGAAGGCCGCGTCTCGCGATTCACCCCGGCACCAAGCAGTCGGGGACTGAAGACGCGGCCGCGTGCATTTTTTTTTCGCTCCTTTTGACGTGTACTTTATATCTCCTCGCATGATCCAGCCACCTTATGGAGGATATTCCCTTACCAAGCTCCTCCGGTTATACCTCACATCGTGAAGAAAACTAAAAGAGAAAAAAAAAAGCAAAAAGATAATACCAGAGGCTAAAACGTTGATATATTTCTTTGCAAAAAAAAAAAAAAAGATTAAGTCCAGGGGTGACTTAGTTTGAACTTTCCGTTTGTTACATCCAATTTATTAAGGTCTTTCCATGTATAAAGCGTGTCACATAGCTCGAGACATCCAGAGAACCTTCTCCTCGCTATATAGAAATTTAGTCCGAGTAACCTGTTTTCATCAGGCAAATTGCTGTCGAGGTGGATGCCCATTGAACTGAACTGGCAGCCTCGAACTGGAGCGATGACATGGTGTTGGACTGAATGCCTGCTCAGAATTTCTGATAGACTTATTATAAGACTTTTTTTGGATTGCAGCTCCCTAGGCTTGACCTACTTTTCTTTAATGGGGATGCAGTATAAAAAGGAGCTATTTATCCCTTGATGAATAGCGTAATGACATAACTTATTTATTGGCAGGCACCGAGCCGGGCTTGACCCACTGAGGTGAAACAGCTGGTAATCCCGGCGACTGGGCCGCGATAATAACGCGGATTGTTTTTAATACGGAAAAATAAGCGTCATTGCAAGTTTCTCAGGCTGAAGGAAGAGCGCAGCAGCCGGCTGCTTGTTGTGGTCGCATCTGCTCCTCCATGTAAAAAAAAATGTGATGCCAAAACGTTGAGGATTTTAAGAATTTTTTTTTCTTCCAGATTTTCTGTTGCTTTCTCACAGTAAAGGAAGCGAACAGGTATACATGCAGAATGATTAAAACTTTATAAAAACGTGTGCGTGTGTCGCCGCTGTTTTTCGTACGCCGTGCCGTGTCTCTATGAAACACCCGCCATTGTAAAAGCTGGTATCCTGCATTAAGTACTGCCACTACCTTCCATGGGCCTTTTCTAATCTTTCATCTTGCGTTCCACTGCAATTCCCTGCACCTCCTCCCCTTCAGATCAAAGTTTTTTTACCACTGGAAAAGCATCACCTGACGCACAGAGGCTGAGGATCTGCAACACCAACTAATAAGAGGAAAATGCGGCCTTCCCTCAATCCGCAGTCTTTTGAAAGGATGTGGTGCAGGAGACAGAAGTGATTCCCTGTTTGCCCTTATATTTAAATATATTTTGTGTGGCTAAATCTTCCGAGATTTGAATCATATTCTACATATTTCAGTTTTAGAAGTATATGGCCTTTGTGAGGTCAGCTGCCACCAAACCCCGCACCCTATGACACGCAGGTCCTGAGGCGTGCACCTGTGCACCATCTTACCTCGTGCTGTAATCGGAGGGGTGGGGTCTTTTGGTGGGCGGGACTTTAACGCCACACCCTCAGAGCCATGGGACACCATCCTGCATCTCTGTGTTCTCGCTGTGCCTGTTTTTCCTGCCTGTTCTACATCCCTATTATTCAACTCACGGTCCTCCAGGTCTGAGCCCTGCTGGTTTTCCAGCCTTCCTTTACCTGTCAGTCAGGTGTGAAGCCTCTGACCAATCAGAATCAGTAATTACTAAACTAACTACCTGGGAGAACTGAAAACAAGGCCTGGGTTTAGAATTGAGGTCCAGATTTGAAGAACCCTGGCCTATAGTGTGTCAGCCTTGTGATAAGAGAGGTGTGTGGCTCAGTGTGATCGGACCTTGTGTAAACATAGGTCATCTGAAAGTTACTAGTTAAAATTCCATTGCTATGGTTTGAAAAATTATGGCTGTGGCCTGAAAAGACCTTTTCTCCATATAACTGCCTGAGAAATGGGACTTAGGAGCATATACATGCATAAACACCAGTCCAAGACTGAAAACAGCTTCTGTCTTTCTGAAACTGATTTGGACCATTTTAGCTTTAGGAAAGTCAGTTGAGTTCTTTCCTATCAAAATGGATTTTTGTCTTTCTGTATTTTTTTGTTTCAAATTGTTCATGGTGACTGCCGCAAATGGTGTAATGAAAGAAAAATGCCTTCTTGTCAAATAAAATTTCTATCTGCTCTCCGTAGTACTGTCGATTTGATATATGAACTACTTACCAAAAAAACACATGAAGTTCATGCTGTTTAAGAGATGATGCAGGAGTGTATATGCTCTTGTACTCTATACTTTAACAGTATACAGCAGCTTACTTACCGTGGGAATTCAGGTTATGTGATCAGAGTAAATATATAACAGCAGGTCACTGCTAGGAGCAGAGATATGCAACCTGTTTGCTCGTCCCTTGTGACAATGATACGTAACATTTCTGGCAATATACCTGGTTAGAATTCTGGGACTGACTGAGCTGTAGTCATTTTCGGTCCCAAAAAAGACTCTTTCGGATTACACTTTGAAATGGGTCTTCCTGGATTTACGGGAGCATTAAAGCGAGGCGATTTGGATTGTGCGTTTCTTTGAGAAGGATAATTGCAGTGTGTAGGTAAATACACACAGGTTTAAGTGCTTTTTTTCTGCATTATAAAATGTGAAAGGTTCACTGTCTGACCATAGGGGTCTGCAAGGGTCCAAAATGCATTATACTGATTACATGTTTGTGTTTGCGTGGTCTTCCTGAAAGTATTTCAGGTTTCTCCTGCAAACTAAAAACATGTAGTTAGCTAACTGCCATTTCTAAAATATCCTTAATGTGAGATCGTGTGTGTGTGTGTGTGTGTGTGTGTGTGCCCAGCAATGAACCGGCATCCCGTCCAGGGTGACCTGTGCCTCCTAGAACAGGCTGCAGACTCACCGTGACAATCAACAGGAGAACAAGTTGCGAGAGACAGATGATTAAATGCATTATTTTAAATAAACAAAAAAGTAGCTAAAGTATCATTTTAAATGGTAGAATACACACAGTTCGTTGCTTGTACTTAATTACTGTTATGTGTTAATGGGATTTTTAGGGTGCACTCCATGAAAGGTTTTTACAATCGAAAATACTTGTCTTGGTCAATGTGTAGCACTACACTGTTTTAAGGAAGAGCCAATTATTTTTTACCTTGCTAGAAAAGGTGGACATGCAGGACAATTAGAGACCTTAGCATTTTTTTGGGTCAGACTCACAGAGCACGGATGATATAGGCCAGTGCATTTCAATGTAGGGAGAACAGACTGTGTGCTGTGAGACAGCAATTAAAACGCGGACCAACTTAGAGGCACATGGGCGTTCAAAGGGAATGATTCATGGCCCTTCTTTATTTGATTACGATCATAATTTTGACCAACGTGACCCTGGACTCTGTAGTATCTGACCGCAGGGCACCTGACCAATTAGCTCAATCACCTGCATGTCACTGATATGTTGTCAGAGTCTCAGGGCAGAGTCTCGTGTTTCCAGCCGATGGGTGAATGTGCGTTAGCAAATTATTTACCGTGAGGTGTTAATATTTCATATCTGTGCCTTATAGTGGATTATCGGTCATTTCAACCTCAAGGTGTAAATGTAGGGATTTTTTTTTTAAATATGAATGTTTGATATAAATATTTCAAGTCTGAGCACCTCTTGCTCGCTCTTTTCTACTGGTTTGAGGCACTATTAGTATTTTGGAGCTGCGGAAAAAGTGCCCTCATTGGAATGCACTGGAAGAGCTTGCAGAAAAGGCAAACTCTACTAACGGGCTCAAATTTTTGAGCCGAATGCCATTCAGAGATTAAAGCCAATAGAAAGTCTCCTCTGGGTTTTCTGCTTTGAAAAGAAACCCCATGGTGTGTTTCAGACGTATAAAAAATAGTGCTTGTTTTAAAATATTAATATTTTATATCCTCATTACAGAAAGCAATAAGAGTTGATCGGAATTTGTCAAGCGGTCTGCGCAAGAATTCGACCCAAAGTAACACCTTAACGGAAATGAGGATTCCCAGTGGACCTGGTTTCGTTATATTTAAAAATATGTTTTATTTAAAACCTGATTTTCTTTCTGAAACTAGCGGTATATGTTTATGTGTATATATGTAACTGAATTTGTTCATGTATGGAAACAATTTGAGGAAAAGAGCCACTTTCCGTTTCCTGCGTTCGTCTATAAATTAATAATTTTCTTTGGGAAATCAAAGTTTTTCATTTTCCCTTTTTTTCACGAAGTGCAAACAAAGTTTCCCGCTGAAGAAAGTGCAGAGCTTGTAGTCTGCCTCTAAGCCCACGGAGAGGAGGGAGAGCGAGCAAGGCACGTGAGCCCCTTCGCTGAGAGGGCGGAATACACGACGGGCGTGCTTCTGGAAGCTTCCACTTAAGCTGCAAACCCAGCGCTCTTTTGAGAAGCGCCAGCCGCGTAGCATACCAATGCGCATGTCTTACGCACCTCTCCCGAGCCCCTGGGAGGTTTAACTTCTTCAGAGTCTCCTTCTGAGCTGTGTTTGTACCTCTTCTTCTCCGGGTGCCCAACAGTCCTGCACGACGGCTTCTGATTCTCCCCCAAAACATCTTTCCTTAGCCCCCCTCCCCACACTTCTCCACTCCCAGCCCGCCCAGGCCCCGATCGACAGCAGTCATTGCAGATTCCCTCTCATGTTCCAGGTTAGCGGTGTGCTTACGGTCCGCCGCGGTCCTTTGGCAGCGTCATTGTCCCGTCAAACGAAAACGCGCGGCTTCGCCGATGGGGAGCCGTATCAGACGCCGCTACAGTAAAAATTGCATGGCCGCGCTTTTGTGCACAAACAGTAGCACGATTGTTGATGCTGGGCTATTATTCACTCTCCTTTTTTTTACGAGTCGTGAGCCATCAGGTATTGGGGCTTTTTTCACTATGATCACTGCTTCCATTACTATTGTGTCTAATGAGCCTCTACCACAAGATATTAGCCAGAGTTGCCATTATAACATCCAGTGAAGCTAATAACATCCTATTAGATGTCATTATCATTATCATCAAATACAAAAGGATACCCCATTGGCTGGCGTGTTGAGGGATGGAGAGTCGAGTTGAACGATTTCGCCGAAAATGAAATTTTCCGTTGAATGGGCTAATCTATGAGTATAAACACAGATGAACCATCTAAGCACTGATCTGCTCAGAGTTATGTAACCTATAGAGATACTCAACCACAAAGGCACATATGAATCCACTAAGCAAGATTTAACTTTTATTTTATGCTTTAAATTAACTGAGATTTGAGTTTTGATGTATTTCATGTCTGCTTGACAAGTCATTAGATATGGCATTTTGTACATTTTCTAACAGCATAATGCATTGTAGGTCTTGATTAACTTAAACAGCAATGGAGTAGGACAACAAAAGGCAAACAGTGAATGTAACCATTGGGTGCTGAGATGCTCCGTTGCCATATTAACAGACTGGGGTCATTAACGGTATGAGCTCCCAGCACCAATGACAAGCGACAGGGGGCTTCAAAAATCTGGAACATATTGGGTTGGGGGCCCAATCCGATGTGTTTTCACAGGGCCCAAAATGTTTAGTGGCACCCCTGACTGCCATAACCCATCGTGACCTCTTGGAACATTCTGTGGTGGTACATCCCTGACTCCACTCTTAAAATAAGTAGTTCAAGGGTAAGCAAAAAGTTTTTCTTTTTTTCTTCTTCGGAAGAGTGTACAACAAAGTGGAATTATATCTTCTGGTTGCTTTTTCTGCTTGGAGCGCATTTTGGAGGATTTAAGCAGGCCTACGTGAAAGAAAGAAAAAAATCAATGCTAAACTAAACAAAGGAGGCAAGGCATGTAAGAATTAGAGATGAGAGCTCTGCCTGTGATTTTCACTGTCACGTATAATGGGGTAGAAATAATTAAAAACATCACTGCAGGCCTAATTAGGAGAGGACATCTGGTCTCCCTTTACGGGAACGGATTGCAGCGGAATGCAAATAGTACCTGCGCGTCAAATCAGGAGAAGTCGTACATCTCGCCGATCGTCAATCAGCAAGGGAGATATAAAGCCCTCTCATCATTAGCGATTTAATGCTTTGTTTTCATTCGGAAGACATTTTGGCGGTATTCGAATAGACGCCGATACATCCTCTTGTCAAGCGTCGACTGATGTTTTCTGCCGCTAGTGAGCCATTAGCATGTGGCTAAACTTCTCCGGTCACATCAGTCAGGCGTTGTAAGCTAGTGAAGCTTTGACCTGACCCGAAGTTCTGAGCTAGCAGGACCGAAGAGAGCGGGAACAAAAGCAACGTGAGCTTGGGGACGGCCAAATGGTTATTTTTACTCTGCAGTTAGGGCAGCTTGGACACATTGTGAAGTTCTGAACAGCCCCAAGCCTTACGGCTCTCCTGTGTTTTTTGCTGCAGTACTTTCACACAGATGACTGTACCCGATGTGACAAACCTATAATTCCAACCTAGCTTCCAATATGTCATTTTAAGCTGCGTTGACACTGTCGTCGTCGTTATAGCCTGGTGGCTCAGTAGGCAGCACTGGTGCCTTCAGGGTTGGGAATTCAAATCTCATTCCTGCCCCTTTGTGATCGTGCAATTTGCTGGCCCAAAGACCAGCATTCAGGCAAAGTGACATCTTCAAAGTCTCCCTGCTCTGTGTGCAATGGACGGCCATCATATCAATAGCGTCCTCTGCTTAGTGCCCCATGCTGCTTGGGAGAAGCTTCAGGTGTCCTGGACACATGTTTGGAGGGTGGGTGAGTGATGTTTGTATGTTATGTGTTCTTCATAAACATACCTGCTCTATATTGATATATCACTGAGCACACTGTATAATTTCAGAAAATGTCACTCTTCAGACATTACTATGGTCCGTCTTATGACATTTTGACTTGGGTATTCCTATTCCATTCTGTTTTTCACTTTCAGTACATTATTCAATAAATTACATGAGATAATCATTATAAATAGGCTTTGGTTAATGCTTTTGCCGAACTGTGGGCTAATGTAAGTGTTCTGAGCATGTTTAAGGTTGGCTAGGCTATGATGTCTGCTGGGTTAGGTGCACTGTATTAAAATGCATTGCTGCCTTATGATATTTACACCTTATGGTATCAGAACATAACCCCATCATAATCCGGGGAATGTCTGTATCTCACCTTTTGACGTGAAATATGCTCTGAAATTTTATTGATCTGAAATTTTATTGATACAACGCATCAAGAAGGACGTTTCTGTTATTGTTAACAATGGAAGGAATATTTAACCAGTTAAACCCATACTAAAGAAAAAAAATTTCCGTGGAGATGCCATTTCTAATATGTTCACCATCTTCTGGCTGTTCTGAGCTTGTTACTGACTCGTTACATATTGTTGATGTAACGTTGATGTAATTGCATTGTTGATTCATCCTGTGTGGATTCTTCTGTCCATTTGTACCTCTAATGAAGTGGCGGTCACCCTTCGAGGACGTCCAGGATGGAGGTTCCCCATGTTGAAGCCGTCCCTTAAGCTGCTGCGCTCATTGAAATGGCAATCCACAAGACTCCACTCTGCATCTGCAGTAAACCTCGCACAGCTTCTCAGAAACCCACGAGGAGATGGGGGGGGGGGGGGGGGCACCGAACGCGGGTCCAGGTCATTATCCCTGTCCGCCAGACAGGTTACTAGAAAAGGAATTACACTCAGTGTTAATGTTGGGAGCTGGGGGAACATGAAATAAACCAGCGTCAAATATGATTTAATTAAAAATCTTCAGGAGGACGTTGGTATCCGAAGGATGTCTTTTGATCATGCAGTTTTATGGATACATTAGGGGCAGTGGCGTGCTGAGGGCTCCCTATAGGTGGAAATGCAGTTTGCACTAACAAGATGGAAGGATGGAGCAGCCATGATGTGGACTTGAAAGCAATTAAGGGGACACGGGCTGAGAAGAAGAGTATGTTCTTAGCAGAGACGACAGACTGCGTCAGATGCTTCGGCGGGCAGAACCATTCGGAGAATGTGGCCCAGCGCATGGTTCTCCTGAAGAAACCGCACGTTTATGGGGGGTTGGTAGTGACCGTATGGAGCTAAAGTGAAATGCCAGATGATAACGGTTCTCAGGAAGCGATAGTGTCCATCAGTGATGTTCATTTGGGTGCTTAGTCTTCATAATGGACAAAAAAACAAAGTCTGCAGACAATATGGCTTCAAAATAGCAATATATGATTTTCATATCACTGCCAAAAGCCATCCCTATAAAGAAAAGTGTGAACTAGCTCTTTATAATCGGCATTTTGCAGAAAGTCTGTCCTTCACTTCTAGCACAAATGAACTTGGTGGGCACATTCCTGTAAACACGGGCCACGTGCAAGAATTCCTCACAGCATGAATGGGAAGGACTAGGGAAGGGTAAAAACAACCCTGTTCAAGTCAAAAACATGTTCATTAATATTTTATTTCAGACACCCCAACAGCAAGGCAAACTCCAAGAATATAAAGATCAGCCTTAAACAATGATGATCTGTTGTCAGGATGCACCTGCGTAACCACATAATAAAAATAATAATAAAAACGTTGGACATAACATGGTTTTGTGAGCTTCCTGCATGTAGGGGGGCATCTGAAGAGAGTTCATCACTCCCAAACCCCACATGATAATAAGCACAGGAGAGCACAGTCCACCTCAGCCCCCCCAATCTGATGTGCTTCCGGAAAATACTGGGAGCGAAACAAAGCAAAGCACGGGACTTAAGCAATTATTTTTAGATGGCAAATAAAATCAATTAGAGGCACGGCGAGCGTGCGCATGGAACTAATTGGAGCCCAAGGGGTGGTATTTGTTCTCTTAAAATAAAAAAAAATATATGCTAATGCACTCCTTGTGCAAACACGTTCACGCACAAAGGGAACAGAGAAGTCATCATTAAATTTCCATTAATAATGATTTGCTCAGATCCGTGGAAGCAGTTGTGTTTTACATTACTCGTTATCCCCGCATTAGAACTCGCGTTCGTACTTGCGCGTCGTTCAGCTAAATTACCGCGACACGCCGCGTTTAAACTTGTTAATTTTTTATCTTAGATTTTATCACGCGGCATTTCAAAAACCGCATTACATTTAGGCGTCATCAATGCTTCCGCCAACAAATTGTGTTTTTTTTTTATACATACATTATTATATTTGCACACGAAATACACCCAGTGAATGTGTATTACAAGATGGTGAAACGTGGCCGGGTCTTGGATACGATCGTGTCCTTGTCTGTGGTGCTTCGCAAAAGAGAAAACAAGAAAATCGGCTAAAATAAGTCAACTTTCTGACTCTTTCACAGGGGGATTAAGTGGAAAAACAAGAGCGGTAATTAATGTACCGCAAGGTTGCGGCTAACCAGAGCTCTGAACTCTCTCATGCCTTTCAAGTCCCGATGAACGTAACTTTGTATTTGTAATTAATAGCAAACATAAATATGAATTAAGCAAACGCGTAACGCCCGATCAAGTAGCTCACCTTCATGCCGACAAAGAGCACAGAAACTGCCCTTACTCTTTGACATCTTAGCTTAAGATGTGTATCATGAAAGCATATATAAAACGGGGAAGGAAAAACATATTGTCTAAAATAAGGCAATTTATATGTAAATCGGCAATAAAGCAGAACTAGGCCAAATGCGGTAGGAAGTCCATCAGTGGCAGACACTTCTCCGAAATAGTTAAAATGCTTGATAAAAGTCATCATATCTCTGCAAATATTTGCTTACCTGCATTTTATTCTCTGGTTCCGGACAATATTAAGCCATCTACAGGCGAGATTAATATCTCCTATCTAGCTACCTTAGCATTTGATTATTTAGTTGGGTAATTCCTTTACAGGAATATTGCAATAGCCAGTCTTGCCATACAGCGTGATATTAACTGTGAGTGGAGTATCATACATGTTAAAATTTAAGATTGAGCCCCAATGCATTATTGATTGCGTGGTAATTTAGTTTGCTGAAAATAAGTGCCATTGGGTTATTCTTTAATATGAATGATAATGCAATATCTCCCAGCCCTGAAAATGAGGTCCTTCAGTCCTGATGATGCACGCTGTTGCTTTGTCAAACATTTTCCAATTGCCTCTTTTTTTTTCCACAGCGGTGGAGGAGATAGGGTCTTTTCATTAGTTTACAATTTCCCGATTTGTCAGAAGAGGACTCCACCAGGAGCATTGCTCTATTAGCGTGTGGCTTTGCAGTAGGGGCGGCCCCAGAACAAAGGAATGTGCTGAGTTGTCACACAGCCACCGTCGCCGGCATCCTCACATGTTACGCTGTTCAAAACAAACCCCAGCCACCACCGGCCGGCGTTCAGGCAAGGTTCAGCCAAAATTTGAGAGCCCTGCTTTTGATTAGGGGCAAATGCAGCTGAACTCGCATGAATGTGCTCTATACACCTCTGCAAATGGAGCAGGTACCTACTTTTCAGGTTGCCTGTTCTCATCTGTGTCACGGCCTCAAACCATCTCATGTACCTACGTGTTCTGGATGCACTGAAAATCACTGAATGACAGGTTGATAGTGTAAAGCAAGTACATTCTCAGTATGCTCTAAGAATATACATGCAAATGTAGACTCAATACTTGAATTGATTAGTTTAGGACTGAGGAAGATCTGATCTATGATTTTTTGTAGTATATTGAATGGTTAACTTTGATATTGCAAATTGTACTTTATCAACAAAGTACTTTAGCAGTGCTGTATAAAACATGCAGTTGTATTGCAACGACACTGAGGCGGATCAAGCTTGTGTGAAATTCATGACAGTGCGAGTTTATCAAGCAAGTAGTGCAGGGGAGTGGTACACATCAGCAACTTGCAGTTACATTAAACATACTGATGGGGGCACACTTCTGGTGGTTGTCAAAGGTAACTTAAGTTTAATCTTCCTCTCACTGGTGGGACATTGCCAGTTTTCCCCTTTATCTCAAAGCCATGACAAAACCAGAATCTTTGAGGCCTAGGTGGTGGGATAAACACTTCCACCAGCGGGGGTACCCACGAGCTCCTTTGGTCCCTCGATCGAAGACCGGCCAGCAAGCATGAAAGGGGGCTGCATAGAATATGCTCAGTGAGAGGCAATAATTCTTCAGTCCGTGATAACTGCAGCCGTATGATAATGACAGAAAACACAGCCAATATCGAGTGGCCAAAATGTCCTAATTTAGGCGTAATCAGTTTTTTCCTGAGAGAGCTAAGTTAGCCTCTGGCTCTTGGGTAGAATATGCAGCCTGTGGATGCTGCTGTAATTAACAAGCTTGAAACCTGGACCACTGCCATCTGCAGCAGGATCTGAGCCGAAGGAATTAGCAGATATCGAAAGACAAATGCAAAATACATTGAAAAATAAACTTAAACAGCAGTGGTTGCACTTTCCTCATCAGCGGATCGTTTCCAAAGTGTTAATCAGAGAGTGAGAGCTCCTGGAAAGTGTTGCTATGTGAGGTCAGGAAGAGTTATTTCTGTTTCAGGATTTTTCAGGGAAATGTATGGCCTGTTAATATTGCTGTCATTGCCAACACTGACTGAGTGGACATGATTTTCCTAATATTTCATTTCCTGAAATGCTTTCTATATTAGGGATGGCATGGTGGTTAGCACTGTTGTCTTACGCTTCTGGGACCTGAGTTTGAATCTCCTCTATGGCTGCATGTCTGTGGAGTTTGCATGTTCTCCCTATGTTGCCGTGGGGTTTCCTCTGGGTACGCTGGTTTCCCCCCACAGTCCAAAAACATGCCGAGGCTAATTGGAGTTGCTGAATTGCCTGTAGGGGTGAGTGCAGGCTCTGTGAGTCTGCCCTACCATAGGATGCAACCCCCATCCTGGATTGTTCCATGACTTGCACCCACAGGCTCCCTGACCCCCTGCAACCCTGAATAGGATAAGTCAGTGGTGGCCAATCATATCCTTAAAGGTCCTGTGTTTATGCAAGTTTTTGGGGTAACCTTTAGGTCAGCTGTTCAAACCCATCTGTGAGGACTCCTCAGCCAATCAGTCCTCTAAGTAGTAATATAATTAGGGAGCTGCAGTGAAAACCTGCAAACACACCAACCCTTTGCGGATGAGATTGTCCATGTACATTTTTCCTCACCTAAAGCTAAATATGGCATCAACATGATGGCAAAGCGGATGACGAGAAAATATATTCCAGAGGGGAACCCCAACAGTCTTTGTTGCCACTCCAGCCCCGGACAGATTTCAAAGAAAAAACTTTATGGTTTGTGCTTGTCAGATGGATGTATGGCTTATGCACTGGAAGCTGGTTAGCAAGGGGGATCTCAATGGTAGGAGCCAGTGGGTCCGAATCCCGCCAGATAGCAATTGGAGCGCTACATGACATCATCAATAATTCAGTGTAACAAGTGATATATGTATTTTTTCTTTGTAAGTAACATTGTTGCCCATTGTTTGTGTGTAATTTCATTAGCCAATCGGATGCTGCCCGTACAGTTTATTGTGACGCCAATGCAGGTTAAGTCAACATTATCCCGTGGTGTGCAACTACAATCAGTATCCATTTTTATTTACATTTCACTTAGTTTTTTTTCATGAAAAATCAATGATCAATAATTTTCATCATACTTTACGTCAGGGTTCTTCAAATCTGGACCTCAATTCCAAATCCAGGCCTTGTTTTAAGTTCTCCTGGGAAGTTAGTTTAATAATTACTGATTCTGATTGGTCAGAGGCTTCACACCTGACTGACAGGTAAAGGAAGGCTGGAAAATCAGCAGGGCTCGGACCTGGAGGACCGTGAGTTGAACAGCCCTGCTTTATGTCAATGAAATTATCCCTGATTCTGCTGTCAGGATTTGCATCTCCTCTAGTGGGTGCACTCCACAGTTTGGGAAACTCTCTCTTATATGGTTGTAAGATAATTCCTATATTAGGGGAGACCGGAGCACAATAGTTAAACATGGTCAGTTGTTGAATTAAAATAAAAGTGCACAGATTATTGAGTAAGTAGATGCCAGATTCAATTCAACAGTTGTCCCCAGTCTCCCTTACCTGTCCATCTTGCCAGAACAGTTATCTAGTTCAGGGTCACAGCCAGCATTCCTGCATTACATTAAAGGTTCCAGTCTGTCCTTTTCTGGTTAGAAAAGGTAAAACTTAAACCAGATGGACGCATAAAGGAGCAGCTTAGACTGTGTCGACCTGCCAGCTACCAGCTGTGGATCTGGAAAAAAGCATGAAAACAACCATTTTATTACATGTAGAAATAATAAGAGGCAGTGTATTGTGTGCATTTTTAAAAATAGTGTAAAATTTCCCCACGCACAAATTTCCCCACTATGGGATCAATAAAGTACTATCTTATCTTATCTTATCTCTTATCTTAAAATGATGGATTTTCATTCTCTTTTGCATCCACAAATGAATGACTCTGATAATATTCTTCATACAGCAGCCCTTGATGCAATATTACCTGTGAATTAAATGGCAGTTGGTAATCTTGGGGATCAGAAACAATCTATAGAAAATTGCTCTCAGTAGGGATATCTTCCTCAGAAGCTGAGCTCCGGGTATACACCATCAAAGTAGGGTGTGCACGGTGCCACTGCCGTGATGTTACCGTAGGGCAACCAGGCGTGGCGCAGCAGTGGCTGACGTGGTTATTGGAGCCTTCCATAAATCACCCCAGGCTTTTATAATGTCACCACATGTTGTGCTGGAATTACTGCACGCCACTGTAAAATAATCATAAACTGTTATATAGTTACCACAGGCTGTTGTAAAATGATCACAAACTGCAGTAGAATCACCATAAGATTTCCCTCATTGTCATAAAATTGTAAACGTGCCTGTAAAATGGCCTCCACAGTATATTTCTGAAGTAACAGCTATCACTATGACACCTAAGCTTACCTGGTGACTACCAAATAAAACACTGTTTTACAAGTGACCCATTAGTGGGTCACATCTCAGAGCTATTCAGAGCAGTGGCAGTGAATTGGTTGTTTTAAGGTGCTGTCATTGTGTTGCACTCTCTGTGCTCATATCGTAATCAGACATTACTAATCAATTAATGCCACAACCTTTAGCCAGTATTAAAAATCCACCTATCTTCCAACTGATTTTCATGGCTAGGGTAAGGCGGGTGGCTGGAGCCAATGCCAGGCAGCATGGGGCACAAGGCAGGGGTACATCCTGGGTGGGACACAGTTTCAAGAATATAAGCTTGCTTTATTTTGAAAACAGAGGAGTGATATGTAACTGTGGATGGTCAGGCATGTCGTCATAAACACAAACATGCATTTAAAACCGTTAAATTACTGTAGCCGATGCAAAACACGTGTTCTGCATGCTTGTTCTGGTTCTTCTAGACCATATGGAATATTCTGGAAAACATCCTCAAACGCCCATTGTTATCTTTTAGCATTTCGTGTTTTGAACAACCTACTTTTACGGAAAAGACTATTGACCAAATAAATGCATGGGACACAGCTACAGGCATCACCTGACATGAATCCTAACTCCTCTACGCGTCACTAATATGCAAGATGTCAAACACAGAGGTTACATTCATTAGTTATTGGCTTTGCTCAAGGGCCAAAAAAGTGAAGTTAATGTTCTGCCTGCCATGGGATTCAAACTGGTAACCTCCCCGGTAACCAGTTGACTCAGACCCACGGAGTCACTCACCTCCCAGAAACATGAGACCCCTGGGCAGTATTATGATTTTTTGGTAATTTCTTCATATGCGTTATGGGTGCCACATCAGTATTTTGCTGTAGATGGTGAGTAAAAATCAGGTACCCTGCTTAAAGAAAGTGGCATGCTTCACTGCAGCCAAACTCCAAGTGTGTCTGATTTGGACAGATTTCCTGTGGCCTGTGGGTTCTGGAGATGAACCATACAGAGCTAAATTATACGTCTAATGGGGGAAAAGAAAAGGGAGAGATTGCACAGGTGGTGTGAAGGCCTGGTCCCTTTCCTACATCTCCTCCACTCTAACGCCCAATATATCTCCAGGTGTCTTTTTTGCCTCTCCAACCTCCCCTTTCACTGATCGCTGCCAAGGCTCCTTCCCTTTAACAGCCCAGTCGATCTGGAAATGGTGAATTCTCATTCATGTAACTAACCTTACTGTGTTTACCAGTGGGCTAGGAGCATTAGGGTGTATTTGTAATAATTACCTTGCCATGGAAACCGTCAGCAACGAATTGGAAAGACGTCAAGGCTGACATTGACATTTGCATCTCTGTATTTAGTCTCCCTAAGAACAAGATCAGTATATTTAAAGGAGATTAAATGCGTTTGTTTTAAGTGGCTCAGATCCATGTGGAGAATATAACTCTCATTAGTTGTACCAGGGGATGCCGCCTTATTCATGAAAAACAAGCCTATTTACAAGTCTTCAAATGGGAAACATACGACAGTCGAGGGTCCATTCCCACAGTGGATTGTAATGCAGTGTACTGTGAAGAGTCCATTCCTACAGTGGAGTATAATGCAGTGTACTGTGAAGGGTCCATTCCCGCAGTGGAGTATAATGCATTGTATTGTGGAGGGCCCACTCCTGCAGCGGAGTATAAAGCAGTGCATTGTGGGAGGTCCATTCCCACAGTGGAGTATAACGCAGAACATTGTGGGAGGTCCATTCCCACAGTAGAATATAATGCAGTATATTGTGGAGGATCCATTTCTACAGCGGAGTATAACATAGTATATTGTGGGAGGTCCATTCCCATGTGGATTAAAACACAATATATTGTGGGAGGTCCATTTCCACGGCGGAGTATAACGCAGTATATTGTAGGAGGTCAATTCCCACGGTGGAGTGTGACGCAGTGTATTGTGGGAGGTCCATTCCCACACGTATTATAACACAGTGTATTGTGGGAGGTCCATTCCCACGGTGGAGTGTGACGCAGTGTATTGTGGGAGGTCCATTCCCATGTGGATTATAACACAGTATATTGTGGGAGGTCCATTCCCACAGGGGAGTATAACACAGTGTATTGTGGAGGGTCCATTCCCGTAGCAGAGTACGATGCAGTGTATTGTGGGAGGTCCTTTCCCACACGTATTATAAGGCAGTGTATTGTGGGAGATCCATTCCCACACGGGGTATTACGCAGTGTATTGTGGGAGATCCATTCCTACGCGGGGTATTACGCAGTGTATTGTTGAGGCTCCATTCCTGTTGACCAGGGTGTTTCAGATGATCAGAGTGACCTTTAAAAGCTCACAAGACATGCGCTGGGCCAGAGGGAGACACCTGCAGCCTGCCAGAGATGGCCAGACCAGCTGCAGGAGTGTTAGGTGCTGACATGTGTAGAGAGAGAAGAGGAGATTTCTGAGCAATAAAGAGGGATTAAATTAATGCAGCTCCTTTAATAACTACACTTTAACTTGGAGCCAGCCTGATATCTCCAAACATGCTTATGCTAGATGTTTGCCCCCCTCCCTCCACATGAGATACCACCCAAATGAATAATATTTCTTATTGGTTATTTTTTAGGGATCTGTACTGAATGCATGGTGAGCTTTTTTGGGGGGTGGGTGAGTGAGGTGTTGGGGCATGACTGATGACAATCAGGGGCAATGGGGGATATTTTTCTGTAAATTAAATGTAAATGCTAATGTACCATATACTGATATACTAAATAATGATAATGAAGTTATTTTCTAGAGACTTTTGCAAGTAACTCCCAGACATATAACATTAATATTAAAATTATCACAGTTCAGCACATTCCTAACAGGACTGCACACAGTCAGTCCTAATACACAATGAATCTTTTGTATTTTTATTGCTGATGGTTAACTGTTGTGGAGTTTGCATGTTCTCCCTATGTTGGTGTGGCTTTTCAGGCCAATAGGCTGAATTGGCATCTCTTAATTATCCATGGTGTGCAATTATGTGCCCTGTGTCAGACTGCCATCCCATCCCAGTCTCAACCATGACCCTCAACTGCATAACTGCTCATGGGTGATGTATGCATAGATGGATGGATGGATGGATGCTCAGATAAATAAACAGACAGCAGAAATGCCTGACTGCCACACTGCGTGAACCAGTCACAGAGATGCAGTAGTGAGGGGATTTTTCTCTGCAATAAAATATGGAACCTGCGCCGATATTCAGCATCAAGCTTAAGTGAAGCTCAATGAACCACAGTGAAGCCAATTCACCAGAACCTGTGGGTGGTGACCCTCCATTCATCCCCGGGTCCCTAAAAGTGGGTCATCCAGGAAGTCTGGTAGGGGGAGGGGAAGTGACATCATTCTGAGGGTCTGAGGGGAAGGGAGCCCATGTGCGTGAGCACACATAGACTGCTATCCGACCTCCATCTAATTGACTCAGACCGGGACATAATAATTGTTTCTCCTTTATTCTTCTTCTCGGTGATTGACATCCCTTCTGACCCCCATTTGCATCCCAAGGTGGGCTGAATATGGCACTATGATAAATGGAACGGCTAGAGTCTTGTAAAGCATGATTTTCCTCTCTTTGATTAGCACACTGCATCTGCCCTTGCTAAAAAATGTACAGCCGCCCTATTTAGATACCTATAAGAGGCTCTCAAAACTAGCTTTTTTCTGCTGCCTTCCTAATTTCCTTTATCCTAAATCTTTGGCAGAGCTGCCCTTGCCGAATGTCTGTGAGCGACCAATACACAGAGAAATTTACCCACTGATGCTCAGAGAGAATTATGGGACTTGTAACACCGCAATACAAAACGTCATCCATTTCTGTTAGGCATCACATCCAGAGGAATCCAAAGGGGGGTGAGATGTTTTGGCAAGTTGGAGAAGTCTAGCACTTGACAGGGGCCCTTGAATATGTTTAAATTATACATAAAACTCTCCAGGGGAGCCTAAGGTGGCATTTTGCCAGGATGCCCAGAATTTGTCCCTGTTCATTTCAGGCCTGGACTGGTATTGGACAGGTTGTAGTTCCTGTGTGGCGCTTTCCTGCCTGATACTTGCATCCTTACTATAGATTCCCAACGAAAAGGAGAACAATTGTAATCACCAAGATTTTGTTTCATTCAGGGTGGCTATTTGCAAAGAACAAGGGATATAATTATAGTTGTTTCTCCTGGATAAATCAATGAGTTTCTGTTTTTTTTTTTTAAGATACATGGGTGTAATTATAGATTAGAGAAAACAAACATGTTTAAATAAAGTTGCCACAGAAACGTTAAACCTGATGATGCATGCCGTTCGATAAGCGTGCTCACGTTTACAGCATTTTTTTTTTTTGGACGAATAAACCCAGAAACAACACTTCGGTTTAGCTGGTGACACAGAACCGGAGCAGCGGAGAGAGAGAGAAGACATTGTTTAAACGCTCCGCAGAGCAGAGCTGCGGCTCCAGGTGTCGGGGCCTCTCGAATCCCGCCTCCCGCTGTGCACGGATGGAGGAGAAATGGCCTAATCATCTGTCTCCTGCGAGGGGGGTCAGATGAGGAGGCTCCGAGCAAGGATGTACAAATGAGATTCCTGTCCGGGGCCGGTTCTGATCAGTAGCAGATTGCGGTATTGATCAAACGTCAGAGGCGGAGAGACGCCATGATTGAGTAAAAGTGTGTGCATGATCGAAGCAGAGTACCGGCACCCCATACACTGCCTGTGTGATAACACTGTGGGAAGCGTTCTGTACCTATCTGCCCGGACTGTCCCTCATCACTGGACCCGGACACTCTCAGGAATCTTGCTTGTACCTCCGCACACACACACACACACACACACACACACACACACACACACATACACACACGCACGCCAGCCCATCTCTCCGGTACACAAACGTCACTTTCCGGTCTGGCCGCCGGGATGAAATATTTGTGGTTCAGATTAATCGCCTATCAGTTCAGAGGGTGTGAGATGTGATGGAGATGACAGAGGATCCCGCAGTAACGTCCTGAAGCAATTTGTGTCCGGGATATTTAGATGGGAGCCGGACATTGCAGATTGGTTATTATGGCCCCCGCGGGGGCCCCCTGGGGAGTGGCCTGTGAACATAATTCAGTCACCTGGGGGGGTGACTCGCAGGAAGAGGATAATGAATGAAATTTTGACTGGAAGACAAATCGTGCAGGGATTTTACCTGCTCAGCGCTGGCAGATCGCGCTGTGAGTTATGTTGCGTTTGCTAGTGTTGAGTATGCTAACTCCAAGAGTATTGATTTTAATATTACAGAATTAAATAAGCAGCTCAACTAATTGAATTTTTTTCTTCCCCAAATCAGCTGCGGCGTTTTTAAGAACTTACATTAATCCCCATAAGAAGGGCCAAAGCATCACCATCAAAATACGGACAAACTGCCACTTCTATGCTAACTGCGAACTCTTGTTTGTTAACATGCCGCAATAAACAGCTAGCCTCACATTCACTGAGCTGCAGCGTTCGACGTGTGAGTGACCTGTGTCAAGGGCATCCGTGTCACACAAAAGGCGGACTGGTATTCCTTTTATCACGAAACCGAGGCAATAAAGAGCTGGGATTTGTTTCTTTGTCTCATTTACAGCGGGACTGCAAGGTCCCATCTGCTTTGAGGCAAGATCCTCAAAGCAATCTTTGATTTTGCTGAAAAACTATTACTTGGTGAAGAACTCCTCTAATGGATCTTCAAGAGCTCATTTGTTTGAGGCAATTATTCCGAAGAGACACCAACGGAAGCCTTGGATTTCTTAAACGGGAGAGAATATTAAATGTTCGAGATGAATACTTATGGCTGAAAGGGCACGAAATAGGAGGCTATTTTGTTTGTTATTCTTTCTGTTTGTTTTTTATTCTTGAATTGCAAACGGCATTAATGCCTCACCAAGGCAGGCTGAGGACCCGGCAGACGCATGTTACCTCGATGCAGAAGCGGAAAGGATGATGTTGACTGTCCGGCTGCTCAGAGGCCAGGAGCCCAGGGTCACACCCCAACAACCAGCCCTAACTGAAAAAGTTTGCTCCCAGTTTTGTCACAGCAGTACAGTAGCGTCCCGCCACTTAGCAATCTGTTGTTCCACTTTTATCTATTGAAAGCTTTCAATCCCAACTGCTGAACTCATCATTTGGAGCAAGTGTGAATCTTTCCAGAGTAGCAGAGTATAGCCACACCAAGCCACCACTACTCGTGTGGAGTCGCCATTGTTTCCCTCTTGTGTGCTCAATGGGAAATGACGAGTCGGCCGGCCTCCCGGATCATGACAGCAGCTTCAGGGTAAACACCATGTAGTGTGACATCTGCAGTGAGAGATCCAGGGTACGGAGCCTGGGACTCTGTAAGGTAATTATGGGGGTAGTGTGTCTTTGACCAGAAGATGGCTGGTTCACATCCCAGGGTCGGCCGACTGATGTCACTGCTGGGACTTTGAGTGAGACCCTTAACCCCCTGAATGCACATATGAATACTGCAGCATGATCCAAGAGGTTACAGAAAGCTATGACGCATTGGCAGCTTGGCTGTACTCCAAGGCCGCAAGGTGATAGTTCTCACAGATAGATATGCCTTTAAAAACATTCTGAATTTGCTATCTTAACTGCATGTCGCATTTTATGTGATGCGGATATTTTGTTCTGTTATGCATCGGAGTATAAATCCCAACAACAATGCCAGAAGTAAAATTCCTAGTTAAAACATAAATTTGCAGGAAGAGCTGTTTGTTCTCTAGTTTCAAGATGCCCTGACAGCAATCAGCACTGTAATGCTAACCCTCCCCGACACCCCACACAACACACCACAGCAATTAAAACATCAACACAACAGCCCCCTCCCCCCCCCCAAAAAAAAAAAAATGACGGTGGCCCTCCAGGTGAGCGCAAAGCCGAGGGGGGGCCCTGAGGGGGATATACAGCGATGGAGTGGGGAGCGGGCTTGTTCACATCTTCACACACAAACAAAGCCGCAAGCAATCCTTCTGGGTAAGATTTAAAGGCTGCTCCCCCGTAGGAGGTGACATGGTATTTCCCGTAGAGTTCTTATTATGGCTGTTAATGAAGTCATAGCGGAAGAATAACAGCACGTAATTTAATTTGTGGCGTCACTAAGTTGTGGAGGTCAGCGGGGCCAGTGACCCTTAACACTCACCCAGGCGGAGGACCAATTTTTACCGGAGAGCATCGTGTAACATAGACCTACTCATGACCGAAGGCCACAGTGACAACCTCCCCACGGCACGGTGACGGTATTTTATGACGTGAGGCGCTCTCGTATTGAGAGTCTGAACCTCTCCAATGAAGGAAACTGTGAGTGTGTAGCTTATGGCTAAGAGCAGCTGTGAAATTATCCTTCATTTTGCACCAAGAGACCCCTTTATTAGGGACGTTCTTTTATACATTTGTTTAAATATTATTGTTCTGAAGGCAGATCAGTAATGGAAAGAGAGATGGAAAAAATCAGGTAGACACAGCCAAAGTAAAGCTTTTAGGAGCTACCTGAGAATATCCTTCAGAGTCGGTTAACTCAGTGTAAACTAACGTGTTTCTCCCTCTGGAGAGATTTCGTAGCTAAATTTGGACTGATTAAAGAGAGCTTGAGTCATTCTTCTTTTTAGATGCCATCAAATCCTGGAGGACTTGGGAAAACAGCTCCTAGTTAGCATTCAGATGGAAAAATATTCCTAGAAATGTTTTTATGAATATGCATCAGCCTTTGGTTCTCAGTGTTTTTATTGGATCACAGATACACCATTAACCATTTAAAACCATTAAAATTTTGAAATTGACCAGTCATGCTTCAGATTCACCTTTACGGGTTCCTTTAATCATTAGCTTCCTATCCATTCCTTCCATTAACAGCTGCCATGAAGAGATCAGTGTTTTTTTCTGAAAAACACCTTTCTGTAATCACCAGGAGACACTTACTTTGACGTCACCAGGAAACATGATTTTCCGGATTTGTCCTGGAAGAGTTTGCATCCTGGGCAAATTCATCCAGTGCAAATTGTCAGCATTTTCCTGACTGCAGTTCAGGCTGCACAGGATTCTGATTTTCTTCTCTTAATTGAAATTCACCTTTTGAAAATGACATTTCCGCATTTTGGAATCCATGGCTTCCTTATCTTTGGTTTCCCATGGATCCTTGGTGCTGCAGGAAGGCAGAAAGTAATCTAAATGATGGCGAAAGGCTCCCTGGGAATTGTATGAAATTTCCGACTCCCGTCTTGATCCACCAGCCAAGGAAATGAAGTATGAATGTATTTATAAAAAGAGAGTAAGTGCTGTTTGGGGCGTTCCTAAATTTAGCAAGGTGAGCGGCGGTAAGTGATCACGTTCTGCTGGAATCCTCCCTTTGGAGGCAGGGGTGCCCTGCTGATTCAGCACGTTGGGGTTTTGCCTCTGGGTCCAGCGAATTCGGCACGAACCCTATGTGTTTGCGAGCCACTCGGATGAATCGGCGACCTTAGATGTTCTGTTTGAGAGGAGATGTTGGGTGGGGGAGTGTGTGATGGAATAATATCTCTGTCCTGTGGTCTCTGACTTTTAAGGCTCAGAAATACTGCAGCTTTAAATGGACGGGTGACGTCAGGAAATGCAAGCAAATGGACGGCAAATGGTCCGTCAGCAGCGACTGACGTTCGCCGATGCTGTCTGGCGGGGCGGGGGCGCGGCCGGTGTGGCTATCTCCCTCCCCGGCCCACCGAGCGTTCGCCCGTGGCGCTCTCCAAGCTGTCGAAGGGCATTAGATAACAAGTGAGTCCCATTAGCGTCGCTAAACCGCTCATTAGCGTTGAGAGCCCAAGAAGCCCGGAGCCTCCCATCTTTTTCCGCCGCACTCTGGTTGGCGTGGAAACACCAGGCAGATGTCCAACCAGCACTGTTCTCTCTCTCTCTCTCTCTCTCTCTCTCTCTCTATATATA
>JABFEA020000001.1:31181906-31198027 GCA_019775915.2 Cyphomyrus plagiostoma
CCCCCCCCCCCCCCCCCCCCCCCCCCCCCCCCCCCCCCCCCCCCCCCCCCCCCCCCCCCCCCCCCCCAGCTTTGTGAGAAAGAGATACTTTGATATTTTGGAATGTTAGAAGGGTGAGTGTGAAAAATTGGAGGTTGGGGATCTAATTACCCGGCCATAATTGGGGGCTGGGGAATAGGCTGCCATCCTCTCAACTCACTGCAGATCAATTATGTTAAGAGAACATCTGTAAGTAGAACTTAATGAGGTCCATTAGAGCAACATGTACTGCCTTCTCTAACAGTGCTTGTCAGCTTCTTGGATGAGTTGGAGGGGGCTGCTGAATAGGGACCTGGAGGAGAGCTTAAATAGGGGAAGGAGGTGAGGCGGCCCGCTCAGGTCTGCCTCACGCAGCAGCGGGGCGCGGAGGGAGAGAGAGGGAGAGAGAGAGAGAGAGAGAGAGAGAGAGAGAGAGAAGCCGAGAGGAGGAGAGATATACAGCGGAGACAGGGGCAGGTGGCGGCTTGCTGTCCCAAAGACCGCTTTCCAAAACGAAGCCTTGCACTGTGGCCGTCGCTGTGACCTGTGGTGAGGTTGCCACCCCCCCTGAATCTGACCCCCCTCCCTCAATTCAGAAATCCCTGCCGGACCAACCCTGCCCTGGTATCTGTATCGACTTAGTTTAACTTTCCCTCATTTCACGCGATAAACAACAAGAGGAACGGACAGAAGAGAGGAAGAGGAGGAGATGAAAACAGAGAGATGGCTGCTTAGGCCGCATTCCTTTGCTCTTCTTAAACGAAGCCAGGAAGCAGGAAAATCTTCACCTCTTGTCCGTTTTTTTCCGCCCAGAATTTCAACTCCCGAGAAAGTCCAGGCAAACACTTAACAACTTCGCATCTTTTCTTCCGCCGAAGCCCCCCCTTTCAGAAAAGGTAGGTTATTTATTTCCCTTTGTGTGCAGCCGGATTGGTCCGCGCTACCGGAGCTTCCCATATTTGGAGGAGGAGGATTTTTAAAAGGAGGATTAAGCAGGTGCTTCTATGGAAATGAAAAGTCCTGACGGGGAGCTAACAGGCGGCCCGGGATGGGCTAATCGGAGCAGGAAATGGCTCTTTACCGCGGCCCTTTTGGGGGGAAAAAATCCCCTTGAGACGGAGTAATTAAACTCTTAATTTACTCACGGGAGAAAAAGGAACAGCTTGCCTTGCGCGAGACAACCTTTGGCTGCAGCAGTAAACCGGAGATTTTTTTCCGCCCCCCCACCATGTCTATTGGGAGAGAGAGAGAGAGACAGAGACAGAGAGAGAGACAGGGAGAGAGAAAGACCAGTGTGTTCTGGGGGGGGCAACGAAATAACAAGCAGAGTTTCGCTGAGCGTTAATGATGTCCTTTTGCGAAGGTGTCAGCGGAAAACGGTTATATTCCCGGTTCCCGTAGGCTGGGAATCACCTCCTCAAATCCAGCCGGGTACTTTACCTTCACGCTCTCCCCTCTTCTTTCAATATGTTTTCCTCTGTGAATAATTCATATGATTATAAGAGCGAAGGAGGGCAGAAATGGGAGAGGGGGTTAGATCCCCCTTCATCTCCTCTCCACCCCCCCCCCCCTCATTTTTTCCTCTGTTGCACGGTTTAAAACATCTGAAAATTGCACGATCGGAAAGATAGCCCACTCTAGAATAATTTAATTCATGACAAAACCTAATTACGGGCAGGTAATACCCTGTCAACTTTAATGCATTTCATCACTAATAATGAAAAGAGTATTTCATGACCCGTCTAATCGCCGTCACATTTTAGGCTGGAAATGAATGGCGTGGAGCACGTAAGTTAACCACCGGTTCTGATTTTCTCTCTTAAAATGTGCCATGGCGTCTAATTTAGCCGTTTCATGTCTATGAAAAACGCGGAGGTCTACACACCCAGCACATGGAGCTCTCCTGCTCTCAAGAAAAACGGAGGGGGGGGGGTGTACTTCTCATGAGCTTTGGAATAATAGCAAACGGACACTTAGGTGCCTGAAAGTCCGCGGGATGATGGGGCGTCCCATTAAAGGGGGCTCATCCAGCAGAGGGCTACGTGGCACCTTGGAGGGGAAAACTGAACTCCTGCAACCAAAGGGCTGATGTCACTTACGACTGTGGCCCTTCACTCTGCTTTAATTAAAGCAGTGGGGTTTTACAAAGACACGCTGATCAGTGGCGGCAAATCGCAGAAGTTTCACTAAAGGGAAAAGCTAGGGAGAGTAAAACTAGGGAGAGAGAAGATCAAATAGCATATTGCCAGTATGGTAATTAATTTAATAGCGCTCATTAGCCTCATAGTTTGCTTGCGATGTCTATTTCTTCCTCCCGTTCTGCATGCATATACGTGCATGTCCTCTCTTCCTCCTTCCCAGCCAATTGAAGCTTGTTCAATTGGCTGGGAAGAGGAGAGCAGCGTTAGTGCTTTGGGAGGTGGGGAGTGCATCCGCGTGCTGGGAAAGATGCATGTTTTTTTTTTTTTTTTGCTACATTTACACAAACGCAGGCTTATGTTGCAGCTAGAAACGGAATAGTTCGCTCAGTTCAGTTACCCGACGTCACGCTGAAGTTGGGCTTAACAGTGAGTTGTTCAAATATGCTTCTTATGATCTTATGGAGATCATTCGATATCGGCTCTGGAAGAACATTGACAGATATAAATGAAAATTATTCATAGTAATTTCTCTAGTGATGGTGTATAGCGTACTTAATTCATAAATATAACACTTATTCAAATATTGAGCATAAAATCAGATCTTGATAGCTACAGAAATTGGGTTATGTAATTATAACGCTAAAAATATGAAAAAAGTGGTTTATATCACTTTGGGGTGTTCCTGCATAGTAAATGTAACATTTGACTAGAATAAAAATGCAAGGGAGAGTGTGTGATAAACTGGCCTTAAACAATCCCGCACTGTGTCATCGTTTGTTTATTTTGGACGATTCGGAAAAGGAATTAATTTACCTCCCAATTAGTCACTGTATAATGTAGTTATGTATAATGAAATGATGAATGACCGATTATAGTGTAACATATGGTGTGAATGGGTCATTTACCTCTATATGTGAAACTTGTAAGTTACGTGTGGATTTTACAAGAGTGTTGTATTAAAATTCACCACTATATGATTTATATATATGAAGTGTTTGCAGCTTCACATGTATACCACTTTATAAGCTGTACTTTCTCTATTCTGCTTATGATAATACATTTAAATGTAATAACAATTCACAACCTCATATCAGTTCACATCAGTCTAACCTTAAAACCAAAAGTTAAAAGCATCATTTAGATGCTAACACCTAAAGTCCTTGATTAGAAAATAAATTAGGTCACATGAATATTTATCAAAATAAAATTGAGGGGAAAAAATGTTATATTAATTATCTATGATCCAACAAAATGAAGACAAATTTACACACCTCAAGAAATACATTGGTACAGTTTCCGCATGCATTTCTGCAGCAAATTGTTTCTAAGATCCGCATCAAATTCATTTTGGTAGCCAATGTCTGTCAATGGCGTAAGTACATAATCTGAAATAAACGATGAAATAAACAGACAATTGATGGCCAAGCAGTGTGCAAGGGAAAATTATATTTAAAATATACAGCATATAGGGCACCCATTCGGTACTAGACGTGTTTACTCTGCAGGTGTGCATGACCTCAGGCATGTTTGAAGGGGTCAGAGTGTCCCTTAAGTGACACAGGGTTAAGACAGGGGTCTCCCACACAAAGCGCACCTGACACTGTCTCGTGCACGTGGAGAACACAGCAGACTGAGGAAAAGGCGCTTATCCAGAGTGTGTCAGTGCGTCGCAGAGTGCTCTATTCAGACGTGTAATCTAAAATTAAAGCATAAAAACGTCCGGGACTGTTTTACTTGTAATTAAAGGATTGTTTTACTCATTAAAACTTTTTAATGGATTATTCTGTACATTAAGGTGTTCTTTGTGTAGAGGTACATACTTATTGGATTGAAAAACGAAAATTTCCCTAATCATGTAAAGATCGATGTGAATTAAACAGTATTAATATCAGTGGGGTTTAAGCAATTTTATTTCTAACTTATGCGGCCGTATTTACTGGCAATCCGTCTCTTCGATTTTTGCTATCGATTTTTCTTTTTCTCCAAAGAAGTGAGACAGACGGGAGATTTTATTTCATTGTGTGTTTGTTTATTTAATGAAGCAGTTCAATAAAACAGTTGAAACCCCTCACGAATAAAGTGCATACCGTGACACGCAAGTACCGCATCACAGAAACAACAAGAGCTAGTGTAGTGTTTGTATAAAAACCACAGCTTTCATTTCAGTGCTGTGTGGAAAATTAATACTGTCATTTTACTGCCCTCCACACCGTGCATTAGGTTTATCCTTGCTTCATACCTGTTTTCGCTGCATTGACTAGACACGATATACATGCAAAGAAATTTGGTTTATTTTTTAAGTGTATATTCTGTGTTTAATACGCAAAGGTTATGTGATAAAGTTAACTGAGTATGGCGTTTAGCGATAAAATGCAGCTGAAGCTGTTGAGGTTTCACTTACTTATCCCGATCCGACAGCCGTGAACTGCGCGTCCGGCCCCGCATAACCGGCAGTCCACCCGAGTCCAAGACGGGATAATACCCTCCGTCCTCCCCTCCTTACACCATCAATTGATCCTGTAATACCGCGAGATCTTTTGATATCAACCCATACAATGAGACCATTAGGTTGCCCTAAAACATTCCCAGGCTGTATTTTTTTATTATCTGTAAAAGCTAAATATCTGACCGACCACAGAAATTGCTGTCTCACTGCAGTAGTTACACGGGACAGCAATACATCAGTGGTTTAGCGCATTTGGTGCCGTGGGTGTGAGTATGACGGTATGGATGAGTGAGGGTGTGTGTATTGGGGAGAGAGGGAAGGGGGGAGGGAGGGAGGGAGGGAGAGAGAGGGATGCGTGTGAGAGTGCACTCGCCCGTTCGCATTACTCGAGTTCGCGGTAATAACTGAATGACCTTTTCTATGCCGTGTTATGTCTCACCGGTGAGGGATCGGGCTTGTAGATAATAAAGGCCCGCTTCTCTGTTGAACATCTCTCAGTCACCGATGGGTAAGTTGCTCTGAGCCCATCAGAACTAGCACGGCTTCGGATGGAAACTGGACACCTGTAGCTGGCTGCAGAGCCCCCCGGTCGCGGATCCATGCGGACCCTGTTTCTAACTTAAACAGCGCTTAACCCCCGAGTAGGGCAATGCCGATTTTGTGAACTTTTAGCTCAGTGGGGATATTGTTGAAAAGTGCACTACGGTACCTATTTTGAGTCCTTTGCATAACTTGGCTAATAAGGTGAGTAAAGTGCAGCCGATGTGTTTTTTTTCTCTCTCTCGTTGTACGTCTGAAAACAAGTAATATGGTTTTAAAATACTACGTCAATTTTTGTAAATTAATATAATGCGTTTTATGCTGTATTTTCGAGAGGACACTCTAAAAATAAAATCAAACAAATTTAAGTGGTAATATATTAATATTAGTATGGAGCGTGTGTGCCTAGTTATGGCTTATTGTTGTCAGTATATTGCTTGCTATGATTTCCCGCAGACGTCAAAATGAATGGCTGTAATCACATTTCAGATGTCATGTACAGTATCAAATGTGTTACGATTAATCTGGCGGTGGCACTTATAAGCTTCGGAGTGTGGGGATGTGTGAATCGCTTAAAATGCTTTTAATGTTTAACACCTTATTCTTGTACCGAGTTCTGGTACCTATCAAGGCTACGCCACACAAGTTGTCGGAAAGGTGTAGAGCTACATGATAAAGTCATGCTGTCGTAGTTAGCAGAATAACGGGCTATAATAATGTTCATTTTGTGCCGCACACAATCTCTCGATGTCCAGCAGTTTTTTTCTGTAGTTTACAGTCACTTGAGAGCGAGTCATCTGAGAGAGAGACCTATAGGGAAAAAAGCAGTTTGCCGTGTTACCAGTGACGCTCATAAAGTCTTTGTTGCGGGATTGTCGCGTTTTTTCCCGCATCCTGCTCCGTGCTTAGGCTTTTGGTCAAATGTTCAATTCGGTTATGCAGCTTTTGTTTGTGCACCGATCAGACTCCTCCATCGTGCCCTCAGTTGTTTCTGTGAGCGAGGAGCATGGGGCATTATGAGATCGCGGCGCCGTGGAGGGGGTATACATGTGCCTTTGTCCTCCACTGTCATTCGCTCAGCTTCGCTCGCTTAGGCAGACACCGCTGCTGTGGCTCCCGATCGCCGGTCGAGCTTTACGTGAGACCTGCTATCCTCCCTTCCTCGCATCGTTGGTCGTTTTCTTTTCCTCCCTTTCATCTTTTTGTTTTTTCCCTTTCTTTTTCTTCCTCCGGTGGTGAGGTGGATCGTTACCCGGAACAATAGCGAGCCACCCCCGGCGTGAGCGCATACAGCTGCTCATTTTGTCCCGGAGAGACTCGGATCTCGGGTTCTGGTCGTGCGGTGTTTTTTTTTTGTTTTTTTTTTTCTTGCTTGTTTGTCTTTTTGGTTCGGAGGAGACGGACTGCTGGAGCAAGTCAACAAATGCAGAAAAGGGAGAAAAGTTTCGGTAAGATGTTCGTGTGCGGTTTTCACTTTAGAGTATTGCTTCTTCAAAATCAGCTTTACGACTTGTCCACCTTTGAAATTCGAAAACCCGCTTTCCGAAAAAAATAAACTTGGGATCATAACATACATTTTTGCTGATGGTTAGTTAGATAGTAGTAATATCGCCTTGGATGAATAATAAGCAGTATAAGTTTACATCGGTTATGCATACATGCCTGACAGTGTGAACGTATTTTTGTATTTGAAAGCGAAATGCTCGCAGTCTTTTGCGATGGCAGCGCAAAGTTATCGAACAAGAAGATAGTTTATCAGCCTAACCGGTGGGGGGGGGCGACGCACAGTGCTGCCAGTGACTGTTAAAAATAAAACGTTTCGCACTTGAGACGGGAAACGACAACTCGAAAAGTGATCCCCCCCCCATTTTCTACACCCCCCCATCTCCACTCGCTTTTTATTATGCGGGGGAGCTCGGCCGGGCAATCGGTTTGCTGTAGCAAATCTCAGCATTGTCGCATTGGCCTTTGCCGAGCACTGGCACTTTGCTGCCATGGTAACTGTAATTAAACTGATAAGAGTGGGGGAAATGTCAGCATCCCTGAGTCCCGCGGCTCTGATGAGCAGACGGGGGAATTAAATTGCTTCTCCGCGAGTGCGTCTCCGCACCTTGCAGCCGCTCAAAGTCTAAACAGCGATGACGCTCAATTTATTGCAAAATAAACAACGGGTTTGGGACTAACTCCAAGCGATCAATTAAAATGCTGATTTAGAAAACGATATCCTCTCCTCACTCTTAAATAATCTTTTATTTCGCAGTCTCTAATTTTATTTAATTGGTATATAGCCCTTATTGTAATATTAACAGAGTGCTGTTTGGATAATGTGCGGCGTTGCTGTAAAGATGCGTAATGGAAATTTGTATTTGCAGACGTGATGGGTTTAACTAAAACCCCGCGTTTACAGCTGAGGGGACTTGAAACTCTTTCCTTTGTTAATGAGTTGCGGGTACTTCATTGTGTTAAACAGCGGAGCTGAGACGGTGCGGATGAACGATACAGAGCAAGGATGGACAAAAGAGGCAATCAACCAGGGTTTCTGCTTACAATCCAATCTAGCCAATTAAAAGCTCCCCTTTTATTAACGACACGAAATAAAATAGTGTTATTACTAATGCGATTGCGTTTAAATTGTGTTTTCTTACTATCATTCTAACTTGCCATGTGAAGTATATTTTACTGTTGTATTTACTTAAGTAAATATCCTATTTTAAAGGACCCAAACACCAATCACACGATACTTTTCAAAGTTAGTAATTTAAATCTTAAACACATATACTGTACGGCGCATTGTTTTCGTATTATGTAGACTAAACTTTGCAAATGTGTAAAGGCAGTCATTTACAAAATTAGTTTCAGGATTAGATAACAATAGAAATAGAAACAAATAGAAAACAGGGTGAAATGAAGGATCCGCTGAGTTAGAATCAGTGTATTTGGACAAAAAAATATCTTAAGATGATAAGCACAAGGATTTAAATACGGCTTATAGGCCTACATTAGATGGTATTATGTGTGCTGAGCAGTCAGTGTTTATATATAAGGGAAACATTAGACCTATCCAGAATGTATTATATAAATTGAACTGGTTTTCCGGGTGTTATCAAACTGCTCAAAAATTAAGGTGCTAGTTTTAAAGGAGTTTAATATGAGAGAATGATCTTACTGGTACAAGAATGTGCACAATGGGTACAGGTGCTCGTATCCTGAAACCTAAATTTGGTAACGTGACTTTTCTATAATATTTAAAGACTGTCAGTTTTTTGCTGCTCGTCGCTGTTCTGCTTTCTCTGTGTTGTCTGCTTAACTGGAATAATTGATGATGCATTTTATCATATATTCTACATCTCTGAAGCACAGTGAAATTCCGCAATTTTGAAACAAGTTGTATAGGTTTTGTTCGTATAGTTCAACGGCACGTATATTAAAGTACAGCATTAACGTTGTACTTTGAATGCCGAGCATTTAGGCTATAGAGCGTAAAGGAATGAGAGAATCTATGCACCATTAAAGTTCAGGAGTTGAGTGCATATAAGCAGAGTAATAGAAATAAATTGGCAGGTAAAAGTGAAATTACTGTGCTTTTTACAGTGATGGTAAATGTTAAATTTCTTCTGCAACACTGTGGAATTGCTTGCCATTTTGTAATTATTGGCAGAAATTTGTACAGCCATTTCTAAAAATAATTTACATTGGTGACTCCAAACATGTTTCATTTTAATAAAAAAAAAATCGGGGAGAAAGTATTAGACAATTATTGTAATCTGGCTTTATTCATATATTGCCCCTCTAGTGTATTTTTTTTACTTGTTAATATTATTCATTGTGCAGTAGGCTTTGAGTTGTATTGTATTAAAAGGTAGCAACTACCTTCATTTGAATTCAAGAATATGTTTAGTGGTCTGTTTTGTTCCGATAAGGACATCAGCCCCAGCTTCTCAATTTTCTTGTCGGCGCAATGTTCCAGTCGTACTTGTTTGATCGTTATTTTCAGTTTGTAAAGATGGCGAAAGGTAGGCCTATTTATCTCCAGCGCTGGAAAAATTCCTAAGGTCCTGCTAGTATTCTTAAAAGCGACGTAAATCTCTATATAGGGAGCAATCAGTATTAAGTCTTTGACCCAATGATCAGTTACGAACGGACACTCGTTTTGGTTGCGTTGCACCTTTGTGATTCATTGTGATTTTTCTTTCTTTTTTTACTTTAGAAAACTGTACTGAAAAATGTAGGCATTATTGCTAATTAGCGCACACGGCGAAATGATGGCTCTTAATTGCATTCTTGGGATTCGAAGCACAGGGTGACAAGCGCCCGTGAGTAATATGAGCCCAGGTGGGCGGCTTGCAGGCGTGTCTGACATCCCGACTTGTCCCGCGGTACACGTGGGCGTGGCCTCGCGTAAACCAGCGACAAAAATCACATCTCGGATGTGACAATTCACAGGGTGGCCTCATTCTTTTAGGGCTGCAACGCAATCTAGAAAACGAGGTCACAGGAATCGCCGTTTCTTGTACATCTCGGCACAATATTAATTAATTTGCAAGTCTTGTAACTGCTGATCAGTTGCGCGTTCCTCATTGAGTGATTCTGATCTTTCCCGTGCAGGTGGTAGATGGGAGCAAAAAGTTAGTCCTACAAGCCGGGTGCTGCCTTGTTTCCAACATATAGCGTGTTTTTCTGTTTATTATAAAGTAAAATAAACGGATGTGTGGGGAAGGATTGCAAACTTTTGTGCATTTCACCATCGGGAGAGGCCCTTGTTCTGTCACCGCTAAACACCGAACTAACATATAAACAAATCATTATTCGCCGGCGGAGCGTCTCCACTCTTCACCCCAAGTTGGCTTCCCTTCTAAACATTTCCTTATTCATTACTAGGCAAGATGCACACGTCAACGTGATATAGCACCGCTGCGAAACACCATCCCACTTAAAAGGGGAACTTTTTTTAAGGGTTGATCACGCACAAAAGAAGAGGAGGACGCTCGCCCAGCTCGTACGAAGGAAGAATGCTAATTACGACCTGTGCGTGAGCCCACATTGTTACTCCTGCATTTCAATAAAAAAGTCTTTCACACCCCGAGGAGGGGTAGACAATGGCAGTTCCTGCAGAAAGGCTTTGGGACGGATCCCCGGAGGAATGGGAGGGGGGGTTAGTGAGCGGCGTTGTGTGGGTGTGTGTGCGCGTGCGTGTGTGTAAACCAATGCCCATGTATCTCTTTAGAGTTTGCTGGAAGTAATTACTTGCGTATTTTAGTTTGTTTCTATTAATATTAGTACTGAATTCAGAGAGCTTGTTTTAATATTAATGTTTTTGTTTTTAATCAGTTTTTAAACTTAACCAAAGGCCATGTTTATGTATGAGTTTGTTTTTGTTTTTTTTATATTACCTGTTTACCTGTACGGTCATTAGGGTAAATGATTGTGAGTGGAGTTCGGGCATGCCTTCTTTTTAATATCCCAACAATAGGTGAAATTTTCTCAGATTAATAATAATAATAATAATAATAAAATATTAGAACTTAAATAATAAGACAGGGCTGATCTCGTTTTATGACCTCCTTCAGACATGGTCTGCAATGTGTTCCCCACCCCCATGAATCCCAGGCACCCCCCTCAGATGGTCTCCCCTCCTTCCTGCAGGTATACAGATGCTCTCCGTCCAGCCAGACACCAAGCCCAAGGGCTGTGCTGGCTGCAACCGGAAGATCAAGGACCGCTACCTACTGAAGGCCCTGGACAAGTACTGGCACGAGGACTGCCTGAAGTGTGCCTGCTGCGACTGCCGGCTTGGCGAGGTGGGCTCCACCCTCTACACCAAGGCCAACCTCATCCTCTGCCGGCGGGACTACCTGCGGTAAGCTCCGCCCACCCTGCTCCACCCCCTTACTGCCCCAGCCACTCCAGCAACCTGGCCCCGGGTCCTCCACCTGACTTGCCCTGCCCTCTGTACTACGTGTCCCTCCACCCCCAGAATCCCGCTGGCTTCCCCGCTCCATCAGTGTCACCACATGACATGGATTTTAACCCTTAGTGTGTGATACCCACCTAATCCTGGTTCTGGCTGTCATTCATCCATTCCCCTTTTTCCCTGCCATTATGAGCCGTGCGATCTGCCCAAGCCCGAGTGATTCAGACCAGTCAGGGCATTCCGATTGGCCCCTGATGGAGAGCACCGTTACCCGCCTCGAGGTCTATTGGGGTGACATCTTCCCATGATTACTTATTCCATGTTTTTCTGGCACGGCACCTGGGAGATGATTTGGTCGGGCGGATGAAACCGGCGTGATTGAAGTCACAGGAACCACGGTCGCGGTGGAACGAGGCGAAATCGTTGGCTGCGTAGGTCGAGACTGGTGCGTCATCCCCTTAAAGCGCGGATACGTAAATCTGCGTGTTCTGCACCTCCCACCAATAGTGGGGGGGGGGGGGGGGGGTCAATGATGTAACAATTCATAAAAACTTGCACCAAAAAGAATTGCTGTGACCGTTTGGGGTTGAGGAATCAGTCTTCAGGATTTTGCAGGAAGGCGATAAGCCCTCTTTCCTTGTACTAATTAACATTTTGCACAACTAAGGTGTGCAGGTCTGATATGGCCTAATCTAGCAAAACGTTTTAACATGAGCCAGCATGCGGTGCCATTTATGGGGTGATTTCACACGGCCGACGAGGAGCATGAACGTCCTGCAGACAATGCGGGGAACCTGTTAATCACAACCCCCCCCCCCCCCTTCGAGCTGACGGTTTGACGGCACTCGGAGCGGTGCTTCCTTGAACCGCAGGTCATCCTTACGTCTGGCTGCCAGGGCCTGTTTTTACAGACGAGTGCAGCTCTTTCTCTGCTGTTGGAGGCAACATGTCCAGGGAAGAAGGGAGTGATAGGAAGGGACCTGTTTTTCAGCCAGATGAGAGACCTGGCAGGGGGTATATGGAACATCCTAAGATGTAAGAAGAAGGGGAAGATGGTGGTGCAGAAGGCAGTGCTATCGTTCGGCAGCCAGAGGGTTGCCGGTTCGAGCCCCCGCTTCCTCCTGACCCCATCAAAGTGTCCTTGAGCAAGACGCTGAACCCCAAATTGCTCCTGGTGTGCAGGTTGGCGCCTTGCATGGCAGCCTCCGCCACCGGTGTGTGGATGGGTGAATGTGAGGCATGAACTGTAAAGCGCTTTGAGTACTCAGAAGAGTAGAAAAGCGCTATATAAATGCAGTCCATTTACATCCTGGCTTGGCATTGGGTCACACAGAAAATGGAGGAATTCTGTTGTGGAATGCTATGATGATGAGGAATGAATCGCACAGAGAATTCCGGAAGTGTCCGTTGGGCAGCCACAAAGACTGGAATTCGGACGATTGATCCACTACTCTTTGAGGGGTGCCCGAATTTCATGTTGCCCCTTTGTTTTTTTTTAAATTCTCTCCCTGAGATTGAAAAACACGATCACAGAAATGTATTGTTCTCAGGGGGGGCTCACACCCAGAGGGGTTATTTATTTACGGATGCGTTTTCTTAAACATGTCCACCAGCTTTCTTGGCTTTCTCCAGAAAAATATGCGCTGGCCGTAAACCTCCTGCGACTGACCGCAGGAACACGCTGTCCCTGCCATAAAGCTGCCTCAGATGTTTCCCTGCATTGCTTTCCTGCTTCAAACACGACTGAATCGCTTAAGCATTTTTTTTTAATGAGAGAATTGGCCGTTTGTTGCCCGTTAGCCGGCGAATGGCAAGCACGGCGCCTGCTGCATTCCAGAGGAAGCTGTCCAGCTGCGAGGCAGCGAGACCCCGGCGGAGCCGAGCGTTTCTGTGCACGCCGAATGGCCGCCAGGTCCGTGGGGCTCGTGTATCGCGCAGAGTGGGGCTGCCTGTGACAGCATGACGATTCCAGCTTCACAGGACAGGAAGTTCTGCTGTTTAGCGAGATGCTGAAAACGTGTCGGTATGATAGAAATCTGTCGTCAGTTTATACACGGTTTCATCACCGATATGTTTTGGTTCTGCACTGTAACACACCTGAACAGGCAGAGAAACACAGTCTGCTTAGTTAGCCAGTCTGCTTTGAGCTCTTTTTAGGGGCGCAATACAAAACTGATTTAATTGGAAATTTGGTTCAAGTGTTTCCAAATACTGCCAAAATCCGATAAAACGTGTTACTATTTTACTGTTAAATCACACTACTGTCATACTTCTTAGTGTTAAGATCATATGATCAACTTCAGCAATATATAGTCTCAGATGGTTTTTGTAGCGAAAATTAAATATGGTGATTTTCAAAAAATATTTGAATGTGTTTTAATTTCAAAAGGAGGACAAATCGATACATTACATTGGATGAAATTAAACCTATTTAAATTGTATCCATTCAGAGTTTAATCACAATGTATTGTGTCTAGGTCTGTATTGTATTGATTCACAAAATCTAAATTTGTATGAATAATGCTACAATAAAGAAGCATGATGGGAAAATTTCAGATGTTGAACATGAAAGAAGAGCTTTAAAACTGGAAGAAAACAATGTTATAAAATGATTCTTATGTAACGGTCTGCTTAGGTTTGGAGTGGTCGCTTCCAAGCTTGTTTTTTCCATTAGCTTGTTTGTTTGTTTTTTTTAAAAAAAAAATGATAAGAGCTGTAGATTTGAGGGAGTTCAGTCAGCAAGGAGCATATGGTCTGAAGTGAGACGTCTGTCAGCATGGGGCCGCTGTGCATGTGCAGAGAGAGAGTGATGATCAAGTTAAATAACGACAGTGTCCTGTGCTTATTTATTTATTTCTGTGTGCTTAACCCCCCCCCCCGAAGCCTCGTTGGCAAGAACGGCACCCTGCCATGGCTGGGGGAGAGTGTTATTGGGCCACAATAACCAGGGTTACTAGGATTCTGTCAGGCTGTACAACAGTGAGTGGGGTGATGTTTCCCATTAACTGGGTGGGTGGGTGGGGGAAGAAATAATCGTAATGCACAAAGAAACTGCACAGAGAGCCAGATGAGTGTCCGGTTCGCCAGCTGACCACCCCCAGCGCTGCATGTGGTCCAGACCCACCAGAGCGGGAGGTACCACAGCCCCACGGCTGAGACGCAAACCCATCTGTGTTTCCTTCCTTTTGTACCAGGAAGCAAAACGTTACTTGCGAATGTGTCCGACGTTACTTGCGAATGTGTCCGACGAGCCATACCCCCATTTCCCAGCATCTCGCCCAATGGTCGACGTGCCGCGCTGCCCCCCCGCTGCCGATTCTGCAGTCACACCCTTCCACATCCTGAACGGCCGGCGTAAATATTACAGCACGGTCCTGCTCAGAATTGGCACAGCTGGCCAGTGGGAGGGGGGGCTCTGGTTGGAATGGTCCACCCATCCAGACACATAAGGGCAACCTGGGGCTCTTTTTTTCCTGCAGACTGCACTCTGCCCTGGGGGGGCCTGGGGCTTGGGTGGGAGGTCTCAGTGTTTAGTGCTGACATGCAGCCTGTCATTTTGTTTATATGGCTTGAAGGTGGCTCTACGGAGTCAGTGTCTTCTCACCTTTGACTCCTGATATTGAGCATAGTGTCCAAACAGCGGGTCTTCTATTGGCACCAGTAGCCTTTTCTCCTCAGAATACTCTTGTGCATTTTGTTGGCTGTTCCCTTGTCCTTCTTTAGAAACTGAAGCAACACAAACATTACAAAAAGCCACCCCTTCAGCTGGACTGTAAGGCTGGATCATAGCCCTAAATGATGATAACAAACTAAAATGAAACAATCACTTAAAACTCTTATATTTCTGGAATGCATAGACCCCTGCCTTTGTATCACTGTAATTAACGTTAAATCCTTTCGGAGAGCAGAGTCTTGTGTCGGAGCTACTCTTCACAGCAGCATGAGCGACGGCAACTTTAGCATTAGCGAAAGCTGTTAGACGTCCCTTAATGAAAAACCACAGCCGGGGCATACGTCTGAAAAGACAGCGCAGGGAAAAAGGTTTATTTATGTATCTGTTCGCTCATTTTTTACTGCAACTTCAATTTTCCTCTAGAGTGGTTTTACAGAGATTGTAAATGCGAGCGGAAGTGCGGGGCTGTCAGGGTGTTGAGATTTATTAGCGTCCTGCTAGCCGGCTATCAGCACGCGATAACCGACATGTGGAACGCGCTTTGTCGCGATCACGCGCTGGACCCAGCTGCGGGGCGCCTCTCCGGGTCGATAGTGATGCTGGGCTCTCGCTAATGGTAATGTTCAAGTTAACCGGTGCAGCCGCAATTTTTAATTTTTTTGCCAAACTGATGTTTTTGTCCATCAAGAGATGCATGGTAAGGCAGGGTGAGATGGGCCACTTTCAGTGTAGGGAGTTGCAAGGCAACAGATGTTGTTGTGAGGGTCCGACTTACAGACTTCGGAACTGAACGTAAGCAGTTTATTATATACAATGGCGTACTAATACAAACAGTCTGCTCTTCTAAATAGCCAATCAGGAGGCTCGCTTATTGTTCAGCTGAGCATTAGAAAAGCTAAGGTGCCTCATCACAGTGAATTTAAACATGGTGCGATTGCTGATGCCGGATGTGGTGGTTTCAGCATCTCAGCAGCAGCCACCGTCTTAGGATTTTCATACACCACCGTGTCTTGAGTTTCCAGAAAATGGGGTGTCGCCAAAAAAGCATCTAGTCAGCAAAATATACATATGTGTATATCTATATTATATATATATATATATATATATTTAATATTGAAATCTATATGTAAATATCTATATTTAACACAGATATGTAACCTATTATATAAGAATTCATATTTGCATATATATATGCACATACGTATGTATAAGAAAGATTTTTTAATACGTATATGTATATGTATTTATATAACAGGTCTTTTGAATTCGGCATAGTTATCTGTGCAGGTGTTTTACAAAGGAGGGTCACCTGCAGTCTTATTTCAGCCGGGTAAAATCAAGGCACACGAGTCGTGGAGATATCTGCTGTCAGAGAGCAGGGGAGTGAGGGTG
>JABFEA020000001.1:31217941-31235830 GCA_019775915.2 Cyphomyrus plagiostoma
CCAAGAGAGACCGGCTTTTCGTAAATGGGGTCATGTTGGGTTATTAATTAATGTTCCTCATGAAAAATTCAGCTCTGTGTGTCGCCTCCTGTGTGTCGCCTGGGTGGGGGGGCAGTTGCCTGATGTGCTCCCCCCAGCACGCCTGGCTCTGGGGGTGTCCCTGCTGGCCAAACACAGCTGCTGCCCAAACACAGCTGCTGCCTTTCACTGGTTTTACTGGGAGGATGCGGGACCCCCACGGAGACCCATCCCAGCACCAGGATGGAGTAACGCAGAGACGGGGAATATCGACCTGCCTGCTGATTTGTTGAGATTCACCCCCACCCCCTTGAGAGGTGAGTCTGCTGGCGTCTCCATCTTTCCAGCCCTGAATGTCAGACTGCTTAATAAGTGCCTGAGATGAGCAGACAGTCGGTGTCTCCCGCTGGTACCTCGGGCCCTCACCCCTGGGACGGCAGCCGCCCACCGGGCTCTCGCTGGGCTCTCGCTGGCCTCGGTGTCTTTCCGGAGGATTCGCCTGCGTGGGATCAGCAGACTTTCTTCCTGAGTATCAGCCTCTGAATCTTATGGCCCTTTTTCCTTCAGTACTCGTGGTGGTTAAAGCGAATCATTAATGTAAGCAGTGCAATTGGTTTATAAGACTTTGTTTTTCATGATGTATCAAGAACGGCAGGAAGCCATTTTTTTCTGTACATGTCAAATTCTTAATAAAAGGAAAACTTGTCTCATCCTGATTCCATTCATTCCTTGATTTTTCATGCTGTCAGACAGTCATTAAGGTAATTTCAGTCTCATGCTTAAATATGACATCATAATGCAGATTGCTAAGGTGTTAGCCAAAATGCTGCACACAGACATTGAAATACACAATAAATGCATGGGCCACCCACCTGGCAGGATTGTAAGAGTGTGGGTCTGGGGGGCATTAGCCCCCCCCCTCCCCCATCATGTTATGGGAGATCTGCCCTCTTTTAGAGGCACTTGGTCCTGCCCGGCTTCCTCTCTGCCCCCCCTTCCAGTGCCACGCTGATTACTTCCTGTGTGCCAGTCTGTCCTCTGTCTAAATAATGCCGACTGGACTGAGCCTTTGATTTAGTGCTGTTATTGGTGGATGAGTCCCCATCCCCGCTCCCCCCAAGCTGTGGGGGACAACTTTAGCTTGTTTGGCTGACTAACGAGTCGGCATGAGTTGCTCGGGTGGGTAGGTCCCCAGGATGTCACCTGTGCGGGGAGCCTGCTGCCACTTATCAGCTTGTCACCCTGCGCTTCCTACATCTTCCATCGGTTTAGGTTCTTCGGCTATAGTTGCCACGGCGATCATAAAGCCATCCCTGGCCTCACTCACACTAAAGCAGTTTTCTCAAGGTCTTCTTCGCTCTCGTGCCCCAGGCAGTGGCCTCTGAGCTTCTGGTTGGCTGGAGCGAGTCACCATGGAGTTTTGGGCTTGCTTGTTTGGCTGTGCTGAGATGCCGTGCTGGTATCTCCAGCCAGCCTATCATCAGTGTGGGGGTGTGGGATACCTGGTTCCTGTCAGGCTCCACCCAGCTCCACACCCTTGGCTGACGTGGTGAACATCCCCCCTGGAATTTCGAGGAGGAAGCCCCTCCTGCCAAATGGACCCAAACAGTCATTAATCTCAGAGAAAGGAAGACAGCCTCCCCCCCCCCACATACGCACACATCTGGCAGCCATGGTGGATTCCCCTTGGACCGACACAGAAAAGGGCAATTTTCTCCAAGGACTGGGGTTAGAGGCGTGAGTTTTGCGAAAAAACAAACACAACCCAGACCTCGATTTCTTTAAGCATTAATCAGGGCTTCAGGTTTTGCCTGCATGTCAGGGTTCCCGACCGTGCCCCCCACCCCCCACCCAGCTTGGTAAGGTTCCCTGGATGGGCAGTAATGTTTGTTCCCCATGAGGTTCTCATGTGGGTGCAGCTTCCCAGCATTACTGTCATGCACACTGAGATTCCAGGACTACTCCCTGAAAAAGACCAGTATCGGCAGAACGGGTCTGGATATCCTCTATAGAGATGAACAAGCGGGCATTCAGGCAGGGACACTGCCAGGGAGGGCAGCTTGTGACGGGTCATCCCAGTACATCCAGCCTGTCGTACAGGTCTGTCCTCCGTGTGCAAACCTCTGGAGGGAAGGCAGCATTCAGGAGGGGGAGGGGGGCGGTGTGTGGCTCAGTGGGCCGTGCTGTGCCTGTGATCAGAAAGTCGCTGGTTTAAACCCCAGGCCCAGCATGTCACTATAGAGCCCCTGAGCATGGCCTCTAACCTTCAGATGCTTCAGGCTCTGGCTGACCCTCCATCCTCAAAACATGTTTGTCACTTTGGGTGAAAACATCTGATAAATAAATAGACTGCAAACAGAGAATCTGTCTGCATGCCAGCTGAGCAGGGCTTCCGAACAGGGCATCCGAACTGGCCCCAGTTGTCGTGTGAAAACCTACGCTGAGGGGCAATATGTAGATGTGCTCAGGAATAAAGTGACTTCTTAGAACATTAATATGATTTCCTGAGTAAGAGAGGAAGTTCACCTGCAGAATCTGCTCATTGTGTTTCAGGATTCTTTGACATTAAGAAATTCTAAAAAAGATGAAATGGTATTCTAACATTTGCATAAGAAATTATCCAGATCACAAAACCTTTGAAATGGAAGCATACTCTTTGAGTTTGTACCTAAACAGCAAACCGCACATGCAAATATGAATATATATATGCAAATATATGCAAATTATCGATCTGGGAATAATAATCTGATCCTTAGATTCAGAGTGATCACGGTATATTCACAAAAGATGTTTAGTGAGGACTTTCTCTAATTCCCCTGTTTAATGCCAGTGACATTTAAGATGTGCTTTTATCAATTAGAGAGGTTTCTGGTGTCATCCTCACCCCAGGCATCCAAAGAACCACTGCAGTGGATGTGTGCAAATGTGTTTCATGCTGTTGACCTGTTTCTTCAAAATGTTTAATTGCAGTTTTTACAAGAGGACAAGAGCTTTTCCGAACATGCTGGGCTGGCAGTGTCCATCAACAAGCTATAATGTACCCTGCATGGCGCAAATCCCATAATCCTTTGGGTCCTGTTTACCAGAATCATTACAATTGATTACAGGGGACTGAGGAGCATTTTGCCTTCGAAGTCCCCGGTGTGTGGCGTACGGGACTCCCGGCCATCTTCACAGACAGCGCCTGATCTCTGCGTAGCTCACTGGAACGCTTTGAGTAGAAGCATCGCACCACCCAGGATGTGCACATTGCCGTCGATCAAAGAGAGCTTCCAGACGAAAGGACGAGGAATCAAACAGCATGCCAAATAGACTGAGGTAATGGAAGATTCTAGAAAGAGGGGGGGTGGGTATTTAATTACGGTGAGGGTAGCGGGCTGGGGTGTGTGTGACGACCCCGACACCTGTGGTGAGGAACAGGCACTTAGGAAATCGACAAGGAGCCCATCTGCTATCGTCGGGGCTGAGGCGATGTTCCAAGGCGGCTCATTAAATCACTCCGGGGGTAGGTTGGTTTGGGGGGGGGGGGGTGCCTACTCAAAGAAATTAAGCATTTCAAAAAATTTAGGAGCTTCTTAGACTTGAACAGCAAAGGTAAAATAAAAGCTAATCTTCACCGGCGACAGGTCTGAGTCGCCATGCCCTCATGCAGCTTATCTGTTACGGTCTTCTGAGGTAGCCGTGGCAACTCGTCCTCCTAAACAAAAAAGCCGACTGCGAGTTTTGACGTCTTTGAGATGATCTCTAAACGACGCACCACCAGAATGAAGGTGCAGGGAAAAACATACAAACAACAGGGAAGGATGGCTTGAGCTGGTGACCTCCGCTGAGTTGTCCATCCGTGTGTCTTTCTCTAGCGATCAGCGGGGGTCCTGAATGGGGGTGATCATGGAGCTTCCTAGCTTTCCGGTCCCGTTTCCTCTGCCGGCACAGAAATCAGAGCCTCTCGATGATCTTCAAGGGGCTTCAGAAGAATGGGAATGATTTCGGGGGTGTATTTTACTTTATTTATCTTTGATGACCCATTCAGGGACACGACATCCCGAAAATGACTCGGCTGTCCCGAGGTTAAAGGGTTGAAGTGGGGAGGGCATTTAAGGAGCAGGATGGGCGAATTTGCTGCTCCATTAAGTCCTCCTTTGTTGCCCGAACACGATGTGCTAAATGTTGATGCAGCAACCTGGGCTCCAGCTGGGGCTGTCCACAATGTTTTCATCCTGTCCTGCTTCAAGTGGATGGGGGGGGTGGTCCACCTTTAGAAAGTCCTATGATACAAAACAATTATGGCCGGGCGATATGTATGGGGTCCCTGCACATGGTATATTTTGGCCGAGCTCGTAAGTGCATGTTTCTGTCGGAGAAGCACCCACACGCTTCTCTGCTGCTGGAGTTTTATAAACAGTGTTTATTCCTTTCTGCTCAAAGTGCCTGCCACAAGGAAAGGCTGTCACAGTAAATCTCAGCATCGTCGTGTGTCCACCCCTCCCCCCCCACACCCCCCCCCAATGATAGTTATTTACTGGCAGCTCATTAAACTCCCGTAAACATGGAATGGCGCTGCATCCAGCGCTTGTGAGCAAAAACACGCCATGGTTTGAAGGCGATTGCGGCACGTGTTTCTAACCAAGAGACACGCATGATGCGCGCTTAGGAGACGGAGACGTACATCACGGCCCCGACAGCCGGTGGATCCCTCTGGGTTTGCAGAGATGGGCTTGCGACTCCCCGCCTCACCTCGAAATGCGACCCACTGCAGCCTGACTCGCATTCCCAAACAGGTTCCTGACCTAAATATTACGTATTATGCCTGGTGCATGAAAAACACCACCTATGTCTAGCTGTGTGCATCCTGGCTATGTGCCCAAACACCATCCCCCGTCTTCCGAAGGTGGAACCTGTTACTGAGGAGTGTGATATTCTGGGGGCCTTTCTGCTGATCAAGGACTGTGGAATTTCTGTCAGTACATTTACGTAAATGTTTTTACCCGAAGTGACGAAGATTTTTTTTTTTTTTTTTGAGTTGAGTCCTTGCCGCAGTAATGGGGCTTTGCTCAGGGCTCCAAATCAAAATCAGTCTGCTGGTATTTAAACCAATGCCTTCCCAATCACAGACTAGGCATTCTACCCCACTGAGCCGCACACCAGCCCTCGGCAGAGACATCACACATCATTTCAGGTGAATTACTGGTTTATTTTGTCAGAATATCGATAAGGCATCTGTTCAGTAACAGGAAGCAGAGTGTACCCCCCAGTGCATGCTGGTTATTCAGATCTGCTGTCACTGTACTTTGTGTTTGAATTGTGGCAGCGTTGTTCACCATGGGCGACTAAACCTCACACAGTACTGGCGCTCTCCTAAAACCAGGCCATATGGAATTAAAAGATGTAGCTGTAGCAGACCTCTGACCCAGCTCTCTGCAATGGAAAAGGCCTGAACACCTCCAAATGAAACTGCTGACCCTCAGGGCAGTGTCTTCAGTCCCAGGGGTTCCCAGGGGGGTGGGTCTAGGGGGGTCACCCAGTAATATCTGTGCCACTGGCAGATCTATTGCATGCAAGCTGTCAGAAAGAGCTGGATTCCGCAGGTGAGGTCTGGAAATGTGAAGCTAACGTTGGGGACACAAACGGGGCCATTATCATTTCCTGGGTCTGCATATATACAGACAATCCTCACTTAAAGACCTACCAATTTAAGGACCACCCGGACTTACAACCAGCTCTCTGATCGGGTGGCATCGTACGCTGTACAAGAACTTTGGTCGTGGAAATGGCAGCACGATGTCTGAACGTCTGCCATTTCATCTTGCATCAGCCTTCCATAGTCTGTCTCGCTCCCGCGGTCGGTCAATATTCACTAAACTAGCATTAGCAATCTCCAGTGCTACATATTTCATATGTGAATCTTTATGGGCGGAGATAGATTCAGCTTGCAAAATCGAAGTATCTGCATTGAGGGCCAGAAGCAGTGAGAAATTTAATTGACCAATTTTATGAAATCATCACGATATGTGAATTAAAACAGAGCTGATTTCCTCTTATTACAGTATACAGTACAATATATATAAATATAAACATTTATAAATGTAATAAAAATGTTATAAGTGGTGCAAAGACGACATTAATACAGCTACCACTACCAGTACAGTATGCTTGAAATATTGGTAAGCGGTGGTTCTGCGCTTATTGACCAATTCACTTAACGGCCTAGTTGTAGAAATGAAAATGGTTGGTTAAGTAAGGTGTGCCTGTAGTGACTTGTTCCCTACGATGAAAAGATAAGCAAAATCTGTAATAAACGCTAAATTCTATCACAGTTTGCTGTGACATTCTCCCACAACGCGTGCACGTTATACGCGCTCTATGACCAAAAGTACGTGAACACCACCTTGTCCAACAGCTCAATCTGAAACCAAGCTGGTCCACCGTCCACCTCTTCACTCCTCCTTATCCCAGCTCTTCTGAGAAGGATTTCCATTAGATTTTGGAACATTGCTGGTAGGATTTGTTGCCTATCAGGTATTGATTTCTGTGGGATTATGCGACTGATCACTTTCCAGAACTTGCTCCCAGACATTATGACCTTCACAGTCACCTCACTTGTGGTCGATCAGAGAAGCTCTACTAAGACAAAAATGTGGTGAACGGACTAGCTGGTTGGTGCCAAGTGGAAAGTCCCTAACCTCTCCTGTAAAACAACCTTCTCTGCTGCTAATTTTGCAGGAGACTGTGTGACTCTGTGCTTAATTATCCACCTGTGTCAGCAACAGTTGTGGCTTATATAGTATAGGCAGTTCCTCTAATGAATCAGTGTCTCCACAAACCTTTGGCCATACAGTGTATGTTTATTTATTTATAGACCGCTTTTAAACAGTAGGGGTTTAACCCGAAGTTCTGTACAGTCGATGTACCATTAAAAACAACACAAATGACAAAACAATGTAAAAATGTACATAATGTTACCATCATGCTTGTTACCATGACGCTTTTACCCTGTTACCATGGCGCTTTTCCGCAAACGGACGTTATGCACGCACTTCCGATTCCCGGCTAAAAGAGACGCCAATCTCAAAGCGCATGTGAGTGAGCGGCATCCGTGCATTGCACAGATGAGATACGGTGGCCCCATTCAGCGAGCGTTTGTCAGGAGCAAATTGCACGCTCCCTCCATTTTGGTGAAAATAACAAATTAGCGAGAGAAGGGCCAGCAATTACAGGAAGTCTCTGAAGTGTAAATGGTTTTGAAAATCCATGTAAAAAAATGGATTAAAAAATACATATTCATCCAGCAGGCCTGAATTGAGAAACAGCCCTTAGTAGCTTTTTTGCCCATATTGCTATAATTACCAATGTTCTTTAGCCTAATTCTGCAATAAGATGTTTATTGTCGTTCATATATTTTAAATAGTAGCAAGACTCTGAAGTGGCTTTTTGCTGAACCAGATGTCTGAAGTTCTATTGCTGTGAAACACGATGAACTGAGAAAAATAGCGATGGGGTGGGGCACTGATGGCACGCTGTTAATCACTGGCTGGGCTGAACCAATGAATTAAGGATGTGTCTGGTGGGAGGTGCTCTGCGTCTTTCCGCAAGAACTTGTCGTAACCTAGCAGAGAACCAGCCAGGAGGTCCTGTAGGAATGGCTGCTCCTTCAATTATCAGGTTTTATATCCTGGCAAGCACTTTTAATTGGACAAAAATATAATTACGTACCTAGTAGTATGCGCTAATGCTCGAATGGAATTAGCATCTACGGCTGCTTGGGAAACGCTGGTGTGTACATATTACGACACATATTAAAATGGGAAAATAGGGCTGTAAAAACAGCTGAGATGTTATCTAATTAGAGGTGGGAGGCTAGGGGGCCACTATAAGCATGGGGGGGAGTATTATTGGATGACAGTGTCAGAAATTGAGTCTTCCCTCTGATATCCTCTGAGAACAAGGTGCGGATGGTATGACTGATACTGCAGTTCCCTCCTGTCGTTTTATTAATCGTAATACTGCGAGATCTTCCCAGACCGTACCGGTGACGTCCCCTCGCAATCTCGTACTAAAATACGAGCAGCAACTGGGAGGGTGGGAGGCTGTAATGGATACGGGACTGGCGGGCGTGTAACGCCGCTCTGAGGCCAGGACGCACATTCAGAACGCTGTGTTGTTTTTCGCCGCTCGTAGTGAACTCGGTAATATCAGCACGCTATTTACTGTGATGTTAATCGCCAACCATCTATCTTGTCGTAACACGAGCCATAATTTTATTTATTTTTATACTTGTTTTACAGCTACCGAGGTAAGGGCTTTGTCTGTTTCCTGAAAAATAACCCACATGTAATGACATTCTTGTTTATTTTCATGGGGGGTGCTGTCGTCACCCTCCCAGGGTTGGGGTTTAAATCCCCCTCATCTCTGCATTTGAGGAGTTTGCATGTTACCTCATTCCAAAGACATACAGTCAGGAGAACCAGTATCTCTAAATGGCCCAGGCAGTGTGATTGTGTGTGTGTGTGTCTATGTGTCCTGCTAGAGACTGCCACCCCCTCCAGGGTGACCCCCTGCCTTGTAGCCTGGGCTTCCCCACAACCCTGCACTGCATAAGCAATTACAAGATGGATGGATGAACAATAGAGAGACTATAAAAGAGAGAGATTGTTTTGGCCAGATGACTAACTCAGCAATCACCTTTGCCCCGGATGACAAATGCTGACATACCAGCCCCCAGAGAACGCCTGGGTGACTTTCTGCTAATGCTGTCTGTCTTCTGGCTTTTCCACACTGTCTACTGGCGGTATTTCACTCTGACGGATATGTGTGTGTCTGTCCCTTTAAGAAATGCGAAAATCATATTTCAGTCAAGCACTGTTTATGAGTTACGGATTCGGTTTATTCCCGTGACGATGACGATGGTGACAGTCGCATAAATATGCTGGCTGGAAGCAAAGGGACCCGACTTGTGTCACCCTTTGCCTTGGGGGAGAGTCCCTACGACTGAAGTTACGTGGGGGTACAGTGTGGGTGTGTGCTTTTCTCAATTACTCTCCTCCATCAGTAGCTCTGGGCCTGAGGGGGGGATTAGTTGAACCTGAGCAGGCAGTTCTCCTGCTCCCCCCCCCCTCCCCCCCACCCCATGGGTAAAGGATTAGCTGGGGGGAGGGTGGGAGGAGCTGGGAGCCGATACCTGCCAGTGATCCAGCTTCTGTGCCATCTCAGTGTTACTGGCTGGAGCTGCTGAGGTTTACAGCGGCTGCCCCTCGGAGATAAGCAGGCCGGGGGGGCGATGCAGTGTGTGTGCGTTTGGGGGGGGCCTACAGGGGGTGATAGTTACCCCAAAGAGATGTCATAGTGAGGGTAGAAAGAGAGGTAACTGTGTGTCATAGGTAAGTTACACTAATGTGTTAATCAAAATTTGCAATTAAATTTTTTGCTAAATTTAATGCGATCAAACAAACAATGACTTATGGCTTTACGATTAACACTAATACACTAAGGCGTTAACTTTGACAGCCCGGGTATCTGTGTAAGAGCAAACGGTGTAAGTCACATCAGCCAACTGTGTCTGCTAATGTCAGGGGGGGTGAAACTGTCTAATTGCTTGCAGCCATCTGTCTCATAAAGCCTCGGGCCCGTTTTCCTAGCTCACGGCCTAACAGGCCGGGAACCTAGAGAGAGCCTGGGCCCGCTTATGAGTGCTGCGCCAGAGTCCCTTAACAGTTACCGGCTTTATGAAGGTGTGAACCCCCCCCACCTGCGGTCACGAGTTATGAGAGTGAATATGACCTCCCAGGCGGCTGGGACTATTAAACCTTCCGTCCGAGTGAGAAGGTTCTCCGCCTGCCACTCCTCCATTGTTCTAGTAAGGCCTAGTCCAGTATCATCGGTATTTCATTATCGTCTAAGTGCTTTAAAGTATTTTGTATCCTGACAGCTAGGATGCTCTGGGTTGACTGCCTGTGGGTTTGGTGTAACCACACGTATGCCGTTTGTTTGATTTGTGAGTGTGAGTGAGCGAGCTTGCAAACGACGTTCTCAGATGCGGTGTCTAGGGATGAATTAGATCTGCAGTAAATATGGGGAGAACCTGTAAGATCTGTGGAGGGAGTATCTTTACTCTGAGAGTGGTGCTTCGTTGCCATCGTGGCACCTTCTTGCATGTAATAAAGATGGCCTCTGTGGGAGCTGTACTCCAAATGATGTCACTCCTCGGTCACATGGTCTCCGTGTGACCCAGTCAGCAGCCGGCGGTGAGCTCAGCCGGTTAAGGTCTCTACGATGATCCAAAAATATGTGCTTGCTATTTTTTTATCCAGTGCAAGGATGATGGATGTACTTTTTTTTCTCGTCCTGATGCTGGTTGGCTTCTCTTGACTTGCGTTGAGATATTGAATCCTGCTGTGTGAAACTCCCCATGCCCTTGGGTCCAGTAACCCCTCTCTCCTCACTGGTACCTTGTCATTACTACACAGATGGTTCTATTCAAAAGTCCATCAGGTTGCTGACAATGTTCTGGATGATTGGAGATTGCACTTAGCTTGCTTGAGCCAACAATCTTGTTCTGAACGGTGTGACACAGTTACCATGGAAAAAACGTGAAATGACATGCTTGGGTCGCAAGATGGCGGACCGGATTCCCGCAGAACCGCACGGTACAGACGGAAACGGCACCCTCGCAAACCATGCTCCTCCGGTGTGAACACGGTCATGGTGAACTGATAGCCAGCAACCTTGCACGGCTCTCAGGAAACGCAAAGAATGCTGGGACTCCATCCGACGCTGCCGAAACACCGCCCGTTGTCATGCCCCAAACATGAGGGTCTCGGGGTTCTTGGAGCCGTGGACAGTTCCCTGACAGTTTCCGCCGCGGTAACAAAGACGGTGCTAACAGGCAGCGCAGCGGCAGAATTGTTCTTCTTCTGAGAGAACAGTGATCGATTTGCACACCAGCCAGCGTCTGCTTGCCTTGGTGCTGCCTTTGTTCTTCTTTGTGAATCTCCAGCTGATTTTCGCAGCTGTCTGATGACTTCCTTACTTATAAATGCACACATACGCCTCTATTGCTGAAGCCCACTCCTAACGGCTCTCTGTCTGTACCATTTCCAGCGGTAATATTTTAATCTCTCACCCAAGTCTTGCTTCACCTGTTTCCGTCAGTGTTGATGCCCTCTGGCTGATGCTTAATGACCTTGTTAATTACCAAAGACTCGCTACGTATATGCAAGTTTAATAAAGAGCAGATCCTGTACAGAATAACAGTGTCAGAATGGCACCCCATTAATGCAGTGACTGTTCGTGGACAACAGGTGGTCCGCAAACCCTTGTGGGCCTCATGCTGGTGCATGGATCGAGTGACAGTGAACCACCGTTGACTTGATTGGGGGGGATTTTAGGTAATATTTGCTGAAAATGCTTCCAGATGTGAAGGTAACATGCATGAACCTGCCACTATGTTCATTAACTGCAGGGAAAGCCATTAACTGCATTGAATTGCCTCGATCTTATATTGAAGCTTGATTGCTGCACTGGTGTATCCCACCTCCCCCACTGCCAAGAGCCCCCCCAGAGCTACAGAAAGGGGTCACCTGGGTCCTGCTGCTGATTCCTCTTTCATTTCCGCATCGTGCGGTTATGTAAACCACGTCTGTTCGGCCCGGTCCTTTGTCTGGGGCCTTTGCACATTCCTGGCAGAGTCTCCTTCCCAGCCCGGGGGTGTTAATCCGATCCCAAGAACGCTACAAGCACCTTAATTCGTTGAGACAGGTGCTTCTCGCAGCCGATCCACGCAGGCCCTGGGCGTGGGACATGCTTTCATTAAGGATCCCGGTTCCTGCTTTTATTTTAGTCTATGCAGGATATCTTGGGGTGCGGTTCGGCTCTCCCCTCCCGCTGGGTGCGGGTGCTTAAAGCTTCTGGAAGCTTCCGCAGCTTGTCGTTTGGGGGGGGGTGTAACAGAGAAGATGGAGGAAGAAGTTCAAAATTCCGCAGTTTCCGTGGAGAATGCGGGTGCTGATATCTGTCGCCGAACTGCAGAAGAACACTGAATAAAGTGAAAAAAGTAAAAAAGAAAAAAGAACAGTGTTTAGCTCAGCTTTCCGAAGGATTCATCTTTGAGAATTGCCGGTCAGTCCCTGGCTAGCTAGCTAACTATTAGAAACCCTTTACTCGTTCAGAGTCTTTCTGATCGATTAACCATGGACATTAGCAACAGACATCTCTAAATCCCACTACCAGGGTATTTTTATTAACTTAATTTGTCCTGCATTATTCTTTTCTGACAGGGTGTGACCTGAAAGGCGGAACAGGCAGCAGCACCGCCCACGTTTCAGTGCGGCGTGACGAGGTCGTTAGGCCAATCTCGACACTTCAAAGCGGGAGGGAGGGAGTCTCCCGTCCCACCGGGTCTGGCCCTGTCATGAAGACACCCCCGACCCCAAGTTCTTCTGTATACCCCCCCCCCCCGCATGGAATATGCGGTTTATTCGTTTTCATGCCATTCCCTCCTTTTCTCCAGCAATAATATCTCATCATCTCGCGGTTTCGCTTTCAGTTTTGCTTAACTGGCCTGAGAAATGAGTGCTGAGCTCCTCCCCCGTTCGCTGACGCCCCGCAACGCTCTCGCATTACACTCCTTCCCATGATCCCCCAGCCCATGCCTCTTGCGACAAAAGGGCGCATTGTGCGCTGTTAAAATGTATCATGCGCAGGGAGAAAATAAATCTGTCTGCCACACTTGGACTCTCCCCTGCAGGTTACCTCCCCCAAATTCCCCTTCAAAAAATGAGGACCCAGCGGATCTTTCCACCTGTACACTTAACTGTCGCTTAGCATGAGCCATCTTTATATACCGGCCCCCTGCCCCCCATCACATTAACAACATGGCATCTCGCCTCTCCCAGTTTCCATACGTCCTGTGGCGCTCACTCTTAATCCCACACAAACGAGCACATTCTTTCCTAGTGGGGGGTGTAAATTCCTCATCCACAGCCTTTTCTCTTAAAACAAAACTGGCGGCAGGAATTTACAGAGAGGTCGAACGGGAGTCGATCTCCGACTGGAGACATGAGAAGCCACAGCGGGGTCATTGTGGCCCCGGGCCCCGGGCAGACACTGGTCGGCTCTGCCCCCACGGCGCTCGGGTGACACAGCGTCGCGGACGTCGAGACGCGAGGCCTCGCTCTGGCATATGATCTTTGACCTTGTGCCAAGGTCATTCGTGAGACTGGCACGGAACCCTGTGGAAGGGGTCCGGCCTGTTAGCACATTAAGAACATGTCTCCAGCACGTTGCCGGGCTCTGGAAAACTGGAGCGGGTTTTCCTCGCCCCCTGAGCGACACAGCGATACAGCCGCCGGCATTAATGATCCAGGGGGGTGGCTGTGAGGCCTCGCTCCCTGCAGGCTATGAAACAAGTGGCATCATCATTGTGGTACCCTGCCCCCCCCCACCGGTGAACATCATCCCTCCCCCAGCAGGCACCGGACCTCGTCATTGCAACTTTCCCAAAGGAGGCACTTTTTAATTCCACATTCATCCTCTCAGGTGGGGGGTGGGGGGGGACTGTTTATCAGACGATTTTCTTTCTTCCTTCTTCCCCCACCCCCGCCACGCATCTGCCAGGCACGATAAGCCTAAAGCAGCATCACCTTTACGCCGTTATTAGAATCATTTTCCCCGGCGGTTTGAAATGATTATCGCCGGCGGCCGACGCTCCCCGGTGAGCAGATAGGCCTCCGCCGAAGCTCCGCCGTGCCGCGGCTGGCCTTTGAAGCCCCAAGCCTGCTGGCCGGTTGGAGATTACGCCGCACGGCCTAAATGGAGGAGAAACCGAAAGAGAAAGAGGGGTGGGTGGGAAATTGAAAGGAGCGGGAGCCCTGACACCCACAATGAGGCAGCTGCTGATAATCGAGCCCCGCCCCCCCCCCCCCACGCTGCGTGGGGTTGCTCCTAAAGACACCCCCCCACGCGGAGTAGCCTGGACCGCTCTGTCAGCAAGCGGGCATAAGGGGGCCAGTGGCTGTGGGCCTATTCATTACTGCTTTGGGTCCTCCGTGTCGTGAAACTCCTCGCTCGGTTCCGACCCGGCTGTCCGCTCACCTCCCAGCGTTGTCGGTCCAGCATTTTTCACCGGAACATTCCGCTCCCCCTTCGATCCGGAAGGCCCGGCGGGTGACCGGTATCTCCGGAAACGACCGCTATGCAGGAGATGGTGTTGGGTGGCCGGTAGCTCCTGCTATACTGCGCTCGTCCCACTGCCAGAAGCCCCTGACATACTGGAAGCCCAAAGCCCCCTCGCAGCCCTCCCCCTCCCCCCCATATCGAAATGCCTTTTCAATCTTAATGCCGCGGCTGCCGATTTCAAACCAGAACTTCACAGTGGAGTCAGTGTTATGTTATTATTATTTTTAATTATTTTTCCAGAGGGTTATAAGCCCCCCCCCATAACTGTGGAACAATATCTGCAGGCCATATCCATTACTGCTGCATTAGACTGGTTATTTTTTCATATAACAAGCGGTGCATTAATTCGTTATGAAAGTGGCCCCATGACCTTTGACCTTGGTTCGGTCACAGCGACTGCATGCCAGTGGACTCCCGCTTAACCTGTGCTTAATGTGCACTATGGTTATTTAAATTTAAATTTATACGGTGTGGTATGACGGGCTATCACCAGAATAATCACGAGGCTTTTCTCCTGGAGTACCAGCACCTTCAGTAGTGGTGGGAATTGGGAGTCTCTGTAGTGCCTCCTGCTGACCGGTGATGCCTGCCCTCAGTGACTGTGGTCGATTCCAATTTATGCTCCTACGCTGGCGCGCGCACCTGTGTGTGCTTGCATGCGTGTGCGTGTGTGTGTTATGTATATATTACATTGTGGTTAAGGCAAGGAATGGGGTTATCATAGTTAAGACCATGGTTATGCCCTAGAAATGATTTGAGAGTCCCCACAAAGATATGAATGCAAACGTTTTTGTGTGTGTGCGTGTGTGTGTGTGTGTGTGTGTGTGCACACGTGCTCTGCTCATCACAGGGCTGTGATTGCCACTCTCGATTTGACGATGCTATCCACCGTATCTGGTACCTTGTCATTCCATAGTATCAGTGCATCTCCCTCACACGACCAGACGGCGGTGCCATCAGCAGCAACACTCCGTCGCGTGCCCCAACGCAGCCGCCCTACTGTCACCCGACGTCCTGTTATGAAGACCACCTTTCCTGGGCAGAGGGACACGCCTAAACAGGCTGGAGACCGGCCTTGTTAGATTGATTCTTTTTCTCTCGTGTATGAATAAACCGGCTTTCTGATACGGCAGAGCACGTCCGGCCCCAGTTGAGTTGAGAGTCTCTACAAAGATATGAATGCAAACGTTTTTGTGTGTGTGCGTGTGTGTGTGTGTGTGTGCGTGTGTGTGCGTGTGTGTGCATGTGTTATGATGTAAATCCGGCATCCCCCCCGGCGTTGTGTCTGCGTGGCAAAGGTACCACAGTAAGCACAGCTGTCAGGGCCAACCACGACAACGCGAGAAACCCAAAATGCTGCTATTTAGCCGTCCGCCGTTTTCATGAGGCTGCTGAGTCCGTCTTGCCCCATAGGCTATGGCCCATCTCCAGCTGAGGTGGACCACGTTCCTCAAAGTTCCTCAGAAATGCCGCTGCTTTGTCGCTCAGACACAACTCCCCTATACCTGTTTGGGTGGGGATATTTCCCCTTCTACAGGAAATGTGTATGAGTTTAAAATAGCGTGATGCTACACGTGCTGTCATGCGAAACAAGCTATTAATGCTAAAAAGGCTAAATATGCTAAAATCAACAACAACTGCAAATGCTGCACATTCTTATGAAGAATAACTTGAGGTAGTTTTAAATCCCACATTCATGTTAATATTGACCGACAGCAGGCGTGTTAGAATGGAATGGAACGAAAAATATAAGAATCGCTCTTTCTGCGATGATTTGCCCGTATTTGACCTCCTGCTCATTAGTGCGTAATTATGGTAGCAATCGGTACCTGATAGTGAGGTCGGCGACCTTTCCATTTGCATAAGGAATTAAACAGGCGATCAAGGGGAGCTTACAGACGTTTAATTACCTATTATGTGGAGATATAAACCAAAAATCGCCTTTAATGTATACTTACCTAAGAAATGAATCAGGGCTGATGGAGGGAGGGGGGGGGGCTTTGTTAGATGAGTGATAAGCTCCTTGGGGAGATATTAAGCTTCAGATGATGAGCCTACACATGATCCTATCCTTCACGGCGGTGGAAATTGCTGATGTTCGACGCCCCCTGTATCCTGCGGAGTGCAGTTTTGGCATTTTGGCTGGTTTAATTGTCTTTAGAGGTGCAGGGAAAGATTTAGAGGGTGCTGGTGGGGTTGGCCAGCTGGAAAAGGGGACCTGGACATCACAACAGCTATGGCGCAGACTGGCCCAGTCACGGTGGCTGGTTAGAGAGTGTGTTCTGGACTCGCTTTGGGGTGCAGAAGAAAACGTCTACACCAGATGCGGGCCCATGTCACTGACGGCCTTACTGATAAGTCGCTCTCGTGTTCTGTTTGAGATGTTTTTTACCAACCCTCTCAGTTGCTTCAGGGCAAAAGTCCAACACCAGGAGTACAGTCTTCCCAGAAATCATTTTAGCTGGTCTCAGCAGGAGAGCTGTCTACTCAGGTTAATTTATTTGACTAGTGTTGTCCCATGGCCCCAAAAATATGGTATGACTCAGTTATTTGTGTGACTAAGAGGACAGGAGCCTTTAAAATACCTTTTGGGAGGAAAATGGGCTTGTGATGTCATGGAGTGACACTTAACTTGTATGATGTAAGATACGGCCAATCAGTTGTCACTATTAATTTGCAGTGAGATATCTGGTGTTTCAGAATGCGAGGCCATGAAATGAGGTATCTGGTCTCACTTACAAGGCTTCGCTTTGCCGGGGAATGGGTGGAAGGATGAGTGGGTGGGTTGCACATGACTGGTCCAGGGCTGGCTGCTGAATGCAGATCCTGGCCCCTGTGGTGTCCCAGCTTGCCCAGCAGTCAGCCCTGGGAAGACTCTCCATGCCCCATGGCCTTTCGTCTGATTGGTTCTGTGCTGCATTTGAGCTCTTTTCACAGCCAGTTTACAAAGGCATTAAATGACCTGTGGGCGACCCCAGTCGGAGCTCCTTTCATCCCATTGTGGCTCAGAGGCTTGGAGCCACCATCCTGGTCAAACGCTTTGCTCATATCACCTTCCCCAATCCCTACATTCCACACACCCCCCGTGAGCTGAGGCCCTATTAGCAGACCAGGCTGAGCAGAATCATCCAGACTCGGGAAGTGAAGAATCAGATGTTTAAACACAGTCACCCCAGCCAAGCCCACACCTTTCTGCGATCCTGTCCCCTAAGGCTGAGACGCCCACCCCCACCCCCACCCTCGCACCTGACGCCCTCTAAACTGCGTCAGGAGCTGCCCGCTGGCTGCAGAGCTGCCCGCCGCGGTGGGCGAGAATTGAAGTGCGGCACGCACTCAGGATTAATTGAAAGACCCCCGACGACGTCTGGGAGCAGCTGCTGTGCTGCTCCGAGGCCCCGGGGGTGTTGTTTTGTGTTCGAGCATCATGAGGAAGCTGAAAGCAGCCTCTCTGAGGGCTTCACCCTCATTGTATGCCGAGCCTCAACAAGTCTGCCTCTCCCAGGGGCCACCACATCCTTTCGCAGGTGCCTTTTCAATAATGAACTTATTATTAACCATCTTGCTCATAGATTGGCCCCCCGCCTCCTGGGTCGGTCTGTGGTGTGTCCGGGGAGTTGTCGGGGGGGGGGGGCGCGGGGCGGAGGGGGGGGGGGGGGGGTGGGGGGGGGGGTGTGGGGGGTGGGGGGGGAGGGGGGGGGGGGG
>JABFEA020000001.1:31259584-31275780 GCA_019775915.2 Cyphomyrus plagiostoma
TTTAAAATGATTTTCTGTGGTGCTCAATTTAATTAAAATATTGCTATTGTTTTTTTAATAAAATGTTTGTTAAAGGCTGTTTGGGTGCAGAAATGCATATACGTATGTTCCCCCCCCCCCCCCCAGGCCCCCATCCCACGGAGTCCAATTTATCCTTGGTTTCTCCCCCATATTGGTTTTTCACACTTGGTGCATTTTCATTGTGTTCCTGCTAAAACCGAACCAGGAACCACCAGAAAATGCGAGACTCCCACATGCAGTGGCCAGATTATTGAATTTAAATACATAAAGAGCAGAATGAAGTCCTGAGATGGAAACAGACCTCTGGGTGTTTAAATATAGACATCCGAGCACCGCTTTCAAATGAGCAAAATAAATTGCAGTGTTTCTTGACCCAGCGCAGAGAAAGGTCTGCTAAACAGATGAACACTGCAATTTATTATTGTCAATCTAATGCTTTTAAAAAACCCTTTGAATAAGTGTAGGCCCTAAAGGGGACCGGGCCGGGGGGGGTGTGGGGGTTGGGGGTGGGTGTGGGGGGGGGGGTGGGTTGGGATTGTGGAGGGAGGGGTTGTGGATTAATTGAGGATTGGAAGGAAGAGAAAAAAAAAAATTATAAATTAATAAAATACTGCTGAATGTTTGTTCTGAGTTTAGAGTGTCTACTTATTTTTACACTCAGAACGGATACTATTGCCCCAGATTGCCTGAGGTACAGGACAGTTATTCCCAGCCTGCTGAAGACGTCTCTTTGATATTACAATGACGTTTGACATATATCAAATCTGTGACAGTTATACAAAGGTTAAAAACGCTTCTGCAGTATGGATGTAACTGGTAGCTGTCTGCCATACGCACACGGATTGCACCAGTCCAGTTCTGCCAGTGCCCTTTAACAGGGGAACCTCGTGGAAAAAAAAATTCAGATCAGCATCAGAGCTAACAATTAGATTGTGTTCCCCTGTCACAATGGAGCCAACGCAATGTGAATTGAAGTGAAATGTCAAGTAAGCATATTAGAATATTAAAGTATTAAAGACCTTCATTGGTTATTTTTCTGGTTTTCTGTGGTGGAGATTAAGGGAGGTGTTACATCTTTCTATGAGACCCACAAAATGACACGTGTTTTTGGTGTCTGTGGTACCCAGTGCTGCTCCTGTTAGAGATCAACAAGCGGGTGCATCACACACAATAACAGGACAATTCTTCTTTTTACCACCACGGCTGGGCCGCACAGCATGAAACACAACTGTTGACTGGATCTGGATGTAAAACATGTGACCCTTACAACAAATCAGATTGCTGCACCTTTTTGCGAAACCTCACTATGGGTCCTGTTGAGTCCAGAAGACAAATTAAGAGTATATAACACTGTAGTAAATCTTCAGAATCTACTCCAACACCCTTCCCGTTGTCTCCTCTGTAACCAAATACATACAGGTTGAACCGTGACATTATCAGTAAATGGAAATAAACCAATCAGGGGCCTGGGATGAAACATGTGATTGGTTAGCAACAGCAGACTTTATTTCTGGTCTTAAAGATCCAGACATATTATGGATTTGGGGGGGGGGTGTCAAGTGGATCTTGGTTTAGGTGCCTCAGTAGAGTCATACTAATTTTAAGCTTTAGAATCCTTAAATGAAAGAGCCGTATAAATGTTATGTCACCGGTAATTATTGAAATGGCACCGTTTTGGTGAAACGTCCACACTTCCTGTGATTTTCCTTTGTTTGGCAGCGTTTCCACGTGTTGTTTTCTTGTTGACAGGGCGTCCGCCTAATCTGCAAAGTGTCTGTTCAGAAGTTAGGGAGACTTCCCCTGTTGAATGAGGAGGAATCTGGCACGTCACCATTCCGGAATTCCGAAAAACGGGACAATGCGTTTGCAGTTATCCGTAAAAGGCGTCTGGCTCCTTCTGCCCCAGTGGCCCCCATGGAGGCGCTTGCCTCAAGTCCCTGCAGGTTCTTGTTGGCAACTGGGTGCATCTAAGCGGCCAGAACATGCGAGCAGATACATGGTAATTGGGTCTTCTGTGTTCTGCATCCAAGCAGAAGTCGGGAATCAATCTGTCATGTTTCATGCTTTCCGTTGGAAATCTTTCACTACATTCTGCTTCTCGCGTTCCTCTCCTGTTCATATCATTCAGGGGAGATTCAGCTCCCGTCCTCCTCTGAGCGGAAGTAGAGCGTCCGGACAGCTGTCACCTAATTACTCTGAGTAATCAATGGCCGCCACAGGCCCTGTGCGTGTAGAGAATTGCGACAGGTAATAGCACCTGTTGTCTAACGGGCATTTCCTCCCCCCACGGCTGTGGGGAATGTGTGTGTTTGTGTTTGGTGGAGGGCCTGCAGTTTGCAAGGACCACTGCCCCCCCACGTTTAACAGGAGAAGAACTCGCACCACATTTTAACATTCACATTTTTTTTCCCGCCAATTTATTTATTTTATTTATTTTTTTGTTACGTTTAGATGAAATTTCACTGTGTTTCTTCAGAGTTGTTACCATTTAGTTTTCCTCTCATCCATGTGAAAACAGCAGGGCCATGCCGGCTAGAGTACATTGGTTGGTGGGGAGGGGGGGTGCGTAATGGCTGTTATTTTTCTGCACGCTGCGTAATTACCAGAGCGCATTCCCCCCCCGCCCAGGCGCGCCCCCAACAGAAAGGAACAGAAACACCAGCAGCTGTTCATGAAGCTCATGCTTCCACCATCTCGCTTTTCGTTTTATTTGTTTGCACTGTTTTCTTTCGCTCCCTAGTATGAAATTTTGCGTAATCCTTCCGGAGCTTTCTGCACGCCTACCGGCACCTCGTGGGCTTTTCCCTCAGAATCCGTATTGTTTTATTTCTGCTGCCCTTTCATCCCGCTGTTATCTGCCATACACCTCACTGATTACCACTGACTTACGGAATCCTGTTAAGCTTCCTGCCTCATTTTTTGTTTGCGATGATGATTTGTTTTATCGAAAACGTCACGGCAACGCCGCCGAGTCTCCGCTGTACAGATAACTTCCTGCGATTTAAAGTAAGCAAGGCTTAAAAAACGATAATCATATCATTTAAGAATAGTATCTGTGAAGTGCAGATCAAATGCTGCACAGCATCCCAGCACTGCTCAGAGCTCTCCACTGATTTCTGTTCCTTGGAATGCTGGGGTGCCTATTTTTAGTATATTGTGTTATTTCCCTAAAACAGAATAGTGTCCCGTTTTGCATGTTTATGCCTAAATATTTCAATAATGTGAACATAATGCATCCATGTGAAATTCCTGACAAACAGAAGTACGTCCGGGAATATCAGGTCCCGAAAAACTGCATTTCATAAGGAATCTCATTAACAACGCCAGGAAGCAGCATTAAAGAGGAGAGCTGGTCACCCCCAAGCGTGTGCTGCCTCTTCCCTCCGAATTTAATTTATTTTTTACTTTCATTTCTCCAGGAAATATTTGTAAAATCGCCGTGAACAGGACAAAAGGGGGGTTTCTCATTTTGATGTTTTCATTAAAGCAGTGAGGCTGACATTAGATTATTTTCCCGAGCGTCGCCTTCCATCCTGGTCACACCGTCTGGCCACGCCAGGCAACTTTGGAAAGTTTTCAAATCAAGTCTAGGAGGTCTGGTCCTGTTAGATATGATATACAGGGGAAAATAAAGTGCAGGCTTTTAGCGCAGGGCCCGATGCAGGTTAAAGTTCCCGCGGATGTGAAACTCTGCCAGCCACGTGTTTCTGTACCCTCTCTCCAGCCGAAACAGATGCTTTTTGGCATGATTATCATCCTTAGACTGTTCCAATTATAATTCCGTAAACTGCCACTGGGTAAAGTACTAAAAACATAATACAACATCTGCTGGTTCTTAGTGAACACCTGTAGCACAGGAACTGGCTTAAAAATGCGCCGTCCGTCATTAGAAAGACGCCCAATCTGTACCAGCAGTGAGCTTTTGGCACACCAGATCAGGATTTTATAGGTCTCTATGTGGACTGCTAGGCCTATTGTTTTCTATTAGCTCAATGCCAGCACGAATTTTTATGTCCTACTTTATTGATCTTGTTATATTGTTGTTTTAATATCATAGCAGTACGAAATGTGAATGATGCATTAACCAAAATATAATTATATGGCAAAATAACAATATTACATGGTTTAATGTGGCTGACTAATGTGTTCTTATAGTGAAAAATGGTCCTTTTTCAGATGAAAATAGTCTGCCAGACTTGGAGTGTCAATTAAACCATTCTCGAGTTCAATTAAGACTGAAAGCGTGCTGTAAGGTGCAGGGCCGCTTCTCCCGATTGTTCCGGGGACTCCCCGTCCTGCTGAAGGAGATTCATTATCGGCTGCGGCGCTTTCGGCTCGGACCACCTGCCGAGCCGCAGTTTTCACGACTAATTACACATTACAGTGTCAGCCTGTGCGTTCAGATGGGGGGAGTGAAACTTTGCTTTGAAATGCATTAAAAGAAGCAAAAGTGTTTTAAATGCTGACATATATAGATGCAGATATTCCAGGGTAATCGCACGTATTTCTGGGTGCAGCCCCGACATGAAGCTGTATGAAATGCATTAAATGAAGGGGGAAAACATCACAGGTGTCGCCGTGATGCGTGACACAATAACATACAGGAGTAACAACTAGCAACCGGTTCACAACCGAAAGAAAAGCAAGCTGGAGAGGGAGGACGGCAACCCCGGGCGGAACCGGCGTCGGGAAAACGGATCGGATCGAAGTACCGGTCCGGGGCTCGGTTGGCTTAGGAACCCTGTGATTTATTCCTCCGCCACAGCTGCCCTGGCTTCTTAACCAGATCACCGTGTTTTCCCTTCTGCCCTTAATGAAATTTCGAGGAGCGCCGGGGAGAGTTAATCTCCGAGCCATATGGACAGACTGATAGATGCTAAGTGGCTCTCTCAGACCTTCCAGTGAAAATAATTGTAATTTATGGGGCCAGATCGGCGGTTCCATCGCCGCTCCCCCCCATTACTGAACGCCACATTATGTCGTATCACGTTACTCACCCCCTCCCTGGCAATGAAGTCGCAGGTCGATATATTTTGGTGCTTTTCCTGGTACCCGTTTTCTTATTCTGTGACAAAGTAATACCATTATAATTTTAATGACAGCCTAACCCTCCAACAGTGACGGTTTATGAGTTCAAAGCCGGTGGTCTGATTGCAAACACGCCCTCCTCTCGCTTTGGTGTCAGAAAAGAGATAAAAAGTATAATTGCACGTTTTTACGGGCATATGTACCTTATTAACATACGTAGGAACCTGGTTTCTTTAGTTAAAAAAAACAGGGAGACTGACGCAACCTCTTTTTCTACCGTTAAGCTTAAATTTGAATATATATTAGTTTAAAAATAAACCGTAAAAGTGCTGTTTATTTAATAGTTTTTTCGCAAGTTTTCTTTTTTAAGTGCTCTGTACTCTTTCTTGTGGCTGGGCTGAGTTTTAAAATATTCTTCCCCTGTTTCACACATTGTTCAAGGTTTTTTTTTTTTTGAGAGAGAGAGTACGATTCCTCTGCTGCCTCTCTCTGCTTTTCAAACCGGAGCCGCACATTTTTTACCCGTAACTGGGTCATGGTTTAAACTGCCGCTCAGGCCATTAGCGCTGGTGGAGCTCGCCTTGTTGCCACCGCCAGCAGCTGCTAACCCCGAACCCTTCGCCTCGTTCGCAGCCAGCCACCTCCATAAAGCCGGTGTGACATCTGTCCACATCCATGTCACTTTCTGCTGTCACTGGAGCCTGATTCGCAATGCTGGCCGTGCCGCGCAGGATTCTGGGAGTTTGGGTTTCCGGTGCGGTGGGTCTGCCTCCCCGCTTAAAATCGGCGTTTTCCATACTCATAAAACATGTTCTACGTTAGCACCATTTCCTCGTTTTTAAAAAGAGTTTGTGGAAGGAGTAGGAGTGATGAGATTTTGATTTTGTAAAATATGAGAAAGCAAGCGTGAATCTTTTTGAATCTTTCTGTATTAGATATGATAATTTTCTTATTTCGTGTTTACACGTATTCATATTATTTTATTTTTATATTCTATATTTCATCGTTACTTATTTTATTTCTGTATTTTAATATATATAAATTTGTCAGCTAAGTCTTTCTAAACTGGAAAGCACTTTGGGTCAGCTTCTGTTTTTAAATGTGCTATATAAATAAATGACTTAATAGAGTGCTGCAATCAGGCCAGATTTTTCAGTGCAATTTTAATACTGTAGAGGATTCACTATCACCTTGTCAGATGTGACTTCTTTTGACAGAGTAGGCAGTATCTGTTGGGGGGTGGATCACAATTCACAGGGGCTGAACGCAAAGGTGTAGGATGGGTTGGGGTTGAGCATTATTTAATATGCAGAGACATGCCGGTCAGTGAAGGTGAGAATCATAAAAACTCATCCTTCACACCTAAAAATATATGTACTACTGGTACTTAAGTGCCTAAAGTACTGAGTGCAGTTATTTTTGTGATGTTACTCCCCAGGTCCAATCTTTATTACCTTCTCACTATTTAGAGTTATAACCTACCTACACATCCCCATGTCACACAGACAGCCCAACACAGAGCGTTGTGACACCACCCCCCCCCACACACACACACACACACCCCATCACACCAGATGGCTCCACATGATGATCAGATAAATGGCATCGGAGGAATTTGTTAAAATGTAGGACAAGCCCAGGTCGCTGGGGCAGGAGCTGGATCTTCTAACAAACCGGGGAGCTGGGAGCCCCCAACCCCCAAGAAAGGGGACAGAAAGTTACGGTCTGTTCACTGTGATGACAGCCTGTGCCGTCCTCGGAGAATGAGTCATGCCCGCAGCCAAACGGGACCTCCATTCGGTGTTACATGCTAGCTAACTGAGGTGAGAAATATGCTGTTCACCAGGAAGCGGGGGAGGGGGGGATGGTGTGGGTCCATACAGTTCAAGGTGTGTGCTGTCTCTGAAACCTAAGCTGCAAGCTGCCTACCTGGGTTTGCCTTGGATAGTACTGCCTGTAAAAGGAAAATTATTAAAAGCAATGCATAGAAGCAGCTAATATGTAGTGCAATGTAGAGCAGCTAATATGAAGATCTACCTAAAGAATTACCTCCGACCAACTTATCCTAAGTGTCTCTCCTCAGTGAATCTTTATTCGGTCTTTATCAAGCCAAGCATCCCTGTGACACTGTGTGACATCAGCTACAAGGCCTGAACTCAGTGAAACCTTCAGGCACCATTGCTTGTTTGAAAATGCGCTTGGGGTATCTCGCGGTACAATATTCTTCTTGGAGTGGCTGGTATGATGGTGCAGGTTTGTTTTTAGGGTCCCCTTTTTTAAGTGGGACCACCCTGTCTTCTGTCCCATGAATTACACGGCTCTTCCTACTGCTGTGACGGTTCCTGTCAGATTTATAATACAATTAGCCAATATTTTCAGTAGCGCACTCGTCAAGCCTGTCTAGGCCCCGGGAATGTCGTAAAACACATAACCACGTCACATCGGCGCATTTATATATCACTCCATCCATCTTCTGTAACCGCTTATTCGGTACTGAGCCACGGTGATATTTATGGTCGTCATATTGCCGTGTTTGGCTACGTCGTTAGCCGGCATTCAAGGCCTTGTGCTGAGTACAGAGTTAAAACAATAATGGCCGCTGTATTAGTGCTTGGCACAGAGTCAGAATCTTCCCTGGGGAAGTGAGTGCAAACAGCCAAAGTCACAGGCCCCCCAAACCCAGCCGAGTGACCCGCAGCACCAAGGACGGCCAGCACTCCGAGGGGGTGCGCAGGCGCTCTAAGATACGCCCCCAAAGTTTACTGTAATAACACGTGGCATAATACATATGCTGGATGTGCAAATGACTCGTTTTATTGGCTGGTTCCAACTGGACTCAAATGCCTAGTCTGGGGTCCCGTACTGAGCTCCCCTGTGAGGTAGCGTTACACTTTGCTGGTGATCCTGCTCCGAGATGGGACGCCTTTCCCAGAGGGGAGCATAGAGAGCTGGCGAGTGCTTACCGGACCGCCCATCTCTTTCCTGTTATGTTATATGCATCTGAGGGTCAAGCAGGCCTCCTCCATCCTCTCACACCCTCCTAAGGAGACCATTCCTCTCATTCCGGGGACCCAACCCTCCTCACAGTGATATAATGTTTTTCTCGGAAATTCATGAGGCCCCTGCTGTTTCATTAAGTGCCTCGCGGTGGGTGAAAATCGCACAGTCCACAGTTCGCTAACCTGAGCGACGGAGAGTGAACTAGTCCGCACATAGATTCATTTAAGGGAGATGTACCCATTTCATGCAATTTCCAAACAGATATTTCCCTCCACCTATCCATCCATCCATCTTCTCTCTGATTATTCAGTCAGGCTCACAGGGAGATATTGACATGTGACATCACCCCCTCCCTCCTGGTGCGGTCCTACTTCTGAAACTATATTGGGGGGGGGGGTGTGATGTAGTGCAGATTAAACCTGAATTTCCATGGTTGCTACAGAGTTTTATCCCCAAATAAAGCCATGTAGTCAGATGCTAGTCAAGGGCACCGGAAAGTAATTTGACAGGAGACTGAAAAGTGACGCAGACCTGCCGGCTTCCAGCCCTTAAGTGAGGGGGGGCTCCCGTGCCCTCAGAACCCAAGCTACATCCGTGCTGTGGGGGCTGCCCCCAAACAAACCAGCTGGCTTAATCACTGCAGGCACACTGGCTCTTCCCAAGGTCGCTTGACGAAACCGGTGCACTCAATCGCCACTGGAATTACCCCAGAATCGAATTATCCCAGGGTGCCTTAAAGATGTCGACTTTAGCAAATCTTTTAACCGAGCATAAGTCATGGCATGGGGATCGGCAGTGTGCCGCGGAAACAGGACTGGGAGAACGTTAGTGGAATTAGTGGGAACGGATGGCCTAATTTGAGCCCCGGTGTGGGTATACTGAGGAGTACAAAAGCGGCACAGGAGTCCTCTTATTAGCGGGCGGTGAGGATCAGTCCTTCCTGGGGTTGGAGTCTCATGGCATATGCCGCTTAATCGATTTTTCACGAATCACGGACGTGACCGACTCGCTGTGGTTAAGGGTTATGACATCCTTTCACGCCGTTGCTGATACAGCAGTCAGAAAGCCGCAGTTTGCTGGAACGTTAGCCGTAGAACGCTTCAGCGCGTCCGAGCTCGCTAAGTCTCCTGAGAACGCTCCGCTTTGCCTTCCGCTCCATCCCAATTAGCCACGTCTTCGGGTCTGTAAATGGTTATCAGAGGGGGTGGCGATAATGTTTTCCGGCTGCATGGCTTTGGCGGCCGGGACGTAGCGACAACCCAAATGAGGGTGCTGCAGGAGCGTGTGAAACCGCAGCAGCGTTCTGGGAGCATGGAAACGCTCCCTCAGAGAGCCAATGAGGCAGGCTTGTAGCCAGAAATACATCTCAGGGGGCAAGGCCCATCAACCCAACCAGTAAGTCCCTCTCCGTTGATTTTGCTGACCAAGAGCCGGGAGCAAATTTTGTGGGGACTCTAATCCATAATGTTACAACGTTACAGCTACATGCCTGCAATGAGTATCTCCGGTGGACGGAACAGCAGCGTATGGGTGTGCTAAAGGGGAGTGTCAGTGGGGAGAATATCGATTGAGAAGCCCGCCCCCCCCCATTCGGCCGCCCAAGACCGAATTAGTTGTGCGATTGGCCTGCGTAACGCGAGCAGGCCGGGGCTGCGGCGGTAATGATCCTTAAACCCCTCCATCCCCGCATGGTACGTGCCGACGGAGCCGCGGCTTGAGGATTATCTCCTGCTGCACTATCTGTGGTACCTGCCTCCAGAGCCAGGAGATGGAGGATTTATTTCCCACCCGGGTTCGTGGCCGTGTAGCAGCTCCTCTGCTTCTTGGCCCGGCATTATCTCATTTGGCCCACTTCCTGTTCCGTGTCCCGTGCAGCTGCAATCGGCTGGGATCGCTTGGCACAAGCCCGCCGCCCGCTTCGCGCGGCGAGGAAGCGGCGAGGAGCCCGTCCGCGGAGCGTCGTGCGTTCCAGGCCCAGGTTGGATTCAAGCCCCTCGATCGGGACGCTTAGTTACATTTTGCGAACAAAAAAAAGACGCCGTTAATAAGCCTTTCGGGAGCATACCTGCGGCGTTCCCGTCTGGATGAGAATGCGCCCGTACATTTGTGTCTGAAACTCACAGATTCCTCCCGTTCCCAAAGAAACTTAAAATACTTCAAAGGGAAAAATATTGATAAGTATGCGATTGCGAAAAGTAAACAAACTGCATATGCTGGCCACACCCCCTACCACTGAATGCTCAAGACACTTTAGTAATTAAAGCATATATTTGGTTAATTTATGTAGTGTTGGGATGGTGTGATTAAACTCACTAGGTGTGATGTTTTCTTCGCTACTCCTATAAACGGATTATTGGTGCAACCTCCCCAACCCAAGTTCACTCGGAGGTGAATGAACAGGCAGGCTGTTTAAAATCATTTTTGTCTCTGTTTGTCTGAGCCAGACCACGTTTCCCACAGGCCTAATAGGCGAGATAAAGGTCAGTGCAAATAGCTGTTAAACGAACCCTGATAAAGGCACTGTGAGAGGTTGGCCCAGTGTGAGTCACATGCGATGCTCTGATTTTGGCCAGGATCTGTGATACAGGACCCCTCGCCAGCCTGCTAGGAGGAGGGTCGGTCACCGAGACTCGACCGTGTCTAGGTTTGACCGAGGTCGCTGCCCCCACGTGCCTGCTGATCACTGTACCCAGAATCCCCAGCCAGTGGATGTGTCCTGGCAGGCCCGCAGAAACAGGCGGTCAGGACCCGGGTTTTAATCACTTCCTTAGCCACCAAGCCCTGGCACATTTAATTGATTTTCCCCATCTTCAGCCCGGTCAGGTTTATTGTTTTTTTGTTTTTTAAATTTTGTTTTCAAGTGAGCTGTTTCCCACTGGTCTCATTGGTCCCACTGGTCCGTGGTATGGTCACCAGTCCCAGAGCAAATGTGAGAGTCTCATGCCTGAAGTGCCTTGAAGAAATCAGAGTTAATATTTACCTTCTTTGCTTTCTGGAAAGTTCTCCTATCAGCAGGGCGCCCTCAAAACCAAACCAACCCTTAGTAGATTTTCAGTGTAAACTTTCCACCCACTAAAATCATTTTTATTATGAAACAGGATGATGTTTCTGTGTAGCTCCTCACCCTGACTGCTGGATGGTTTACAGCCTCCTGCGCTGCTCGGGTTTGAAACTCGTTCTGCTGTTTGAAGAATAAACAGGCCCTGAAATCGTAATGCTCCGGTAAATAATGGCCGCTGGATGGCTGTGGGGTCCAGCCCCACACGGCCACAGGGTTTCAGTTCTCCTCGGGTGGTTCCGGGGGGGGTAAGACTGTCCCTCCTCTGTCTTGTCCGATGTGTGCTCGCTCCTCATCAGTCTCTGTGTGGGACCTTATTTCCTGCCTTCCTCACAGCTAACGAGGTGTGTGCTTCAGGCAGCCATGTTCCAGGATCCCTGACACGCCGAGGCTGGAATCGGAACCGAAACGAAACATCTCAAACCTTGTCTGGAACCTGCGGTATCCTGGTGCAAATAACGCCCTGCGTATCTGTTCCCAGCGTGTCGTCGCACATCCTTGCTCGCATGCTTCCAGATTCAGGAACGATGCCTCAGACGACGTGGGAGCTGGATCCCTCCCTGCTTTGCTGTAGGTCCCTGGAATGTAATTTCACATATACGGTAGGTCCGATCATTGCTCTCCACCCCCCTCAAGGTGACTATGCAGAAGGCGGGGCGGGGGCAGACCTGCGGGCCAAGGGGGCTGAGGGCCCGGCATCCCCTCGCATTCCTAAAGTCAGTTTCTGGGCTAAGCCATGACTGACAGGCCAGGGAGAGTAACGGCGCCCCCCAGGGGTGAACCCGAGCCCCATCCTGAAAGAGATCCCGCCACCCCTCATCGGTCGCAGCGTCTCTTACTGCTCCCTTGCCACACTCCCCTCCCAACACTCCCAAACACGACTCCCCCCAACAGCAGTCAGCGACCTGTGACGTTCCCCCCGTCTCCTGGAATTATAATCCGGGCCTCTGATCAGCCAGGAACCCCTCTCCCCTTCATTTACATTCCCATTTTATGGAATTGTCAAAACTCATTAACGGGGCGGCGCCGGGCTCATCCGTGCCGGAGGACATAACTCCCCCCCGCCCTGCTGGGCCTCCCTCCTTCACATCTGCCTGGCTGCTTTATTAATAAAAGCCGACAGGCGTGGCAGACCTGGGCGGGAATGGAAGGAGCCGGTCGAGTGGAGCTCGGGCAGCATGCACAGCTCCTTCCGGTTTTCGGGGTGGTAAGGGAGCAAGTGTGCTCTGTCATGTGACATAGCTGATTATGGCTCAGTATAACCCAGATTGGATGGATGGATGGATGGAAGGACAGATGGATGGGCAGGTAGCAGTAGCACCTCACATTTCACAGTATGTGTCTCTGTACATGGCAAAGTGAGTTTTGTACCCTGTAAATTAATCCCACTCGTCACTGTAGCGGCTTTATCCTCTAACTGTTACCCCTCCTGGCCCTGCATCTGTCTCACCCAGATACTCATCTCCCCTGAAGCAGAGCAGATAACAAGGCGCTATATCATGAAACCAATGGCAAAATGAGCCTTTTGCGGTCTTACTGGCTGGACTCGCGTCTGGTTCAGGAGCTGAATCTTAAGCTTTCGCATCGTCTAAATGCTTGTTCCCCGTTTCCTTAGAAAGGTCGTGGCTTTGCTGTCAGAGCCGGCGTTTCCTCAGCGTTTCCTCGACGTCGGGGGCAGGGCCATCGGCAGAGCCCTTTCCTCGGTTCACTGCTCTCTCACCGCTGGCATTTCCTCCGGCCGCGGACGGTTAGCTGCGTTCCACGTCGCCACAGGGCGCCAGCTTCGTGTGGCTGCACCTTTCAGCTTAGCTGGGTCATCCATCAGTACGGCCACACAAAGATAACACCGGTTCCACAGACCTGAATCAAGTAGGAACATTGAAATATTTGGACAATGAAACATATCATAGCTATATAGTTTTAAATTTCCTCATCCCCCCCCCCCCATTCCCCAGGGTGCATAACTCACTGAATGTGTCATCAGGGTACAAAGGTGGGTGTCCAATGCTCATTCCTCACACCAGTGGGTGACAATAGGCAGGTCTAGTAAGGTGTCACTTTACAGTACCGGTGCAGAATGATGTCACTGGGTATATTGGAAAGCTGGGATTTCATTGGATGAATGCAGACACACACACACATGCAGGCTTCAATATATACTTCCTCCCTGTAATGGTAGATGACCTCCGTGTTAAACCAAAATGTGATATTTGCACTAAATACTTTTTCAATCCTGGTTCTGCCTGATGTTTGCCGGTGGTGGGGATTGATTGGTACCCTGCATGTTGTTCTCCTCTCGCCTAAAATTGACTTTTGTGGGGAAAGAAACGGTGTGAAACCTCATGGAAAACGGGTCACTTTGCCCGCCCCCAGGGTACCAGGAAGCAGGCTCCAGTTTAACGGCTGATAGACCTGATAGCATTTAGCGAAAATCCACTAAAATGCTTCTTCCTGTGAACTTGGCCACTCCCACTCAGAATGAGCGCGGTGCTGTTTGCAGCCATCCGTGGCTGTACGCTTCCAGATAAAGTGCGATGAGTCTGGTCCACTGCTTATCTGTGCCATGGAGGAGCAGAAGGAGGGGGCAGGCGAAGCTGATTAGCGACTCCAGTGCCGCTCGGAACCCCAAAGCGTAGTGAGGTCACAGCTGGCGGTTCCCACTCCCTGACAAAAAGCGATGCGGCAACTTTCACTTCAGATATGTGGAGCAGACTCCTTCTTAAAGTTTGAGCGATTTTGGCGTCATCATTTCAATATTCCATTTGAAATGCCGCGCTCATCCAGGACTTGTCATAGTAACAATCAATAAGCATAAACATAGCCTGGAGCAAAGCATAGTGTGGTTTAAAAATAATATCCGGCGTTAAAGGCCAACTTTCTGAGGGTCATAAATGCAGAGCAGATTGCTCGGTCAGTTCTGCGTGTGTGAGAGTACCACAGGGCGTTTCCCTGAGACCCGGTCTCCTGTTCCAGGCTGCACACTGAATTGTTGCAGGCACAAAAGCAATGGATGGAAACAACAGAATAAAAGCTGTCAGGTTTGCCTACGCAGTCACAGCATCGCCAGAGACTCGTACAGCGGGATTCGCGTATCAGCGCGCGACTTTGGTTGCCGTTGGCATCTTCTGGCAGATAACATATGAGGTATCTCGCTAAAAACTTCCCACCCTTCATCCCGTGTAGAAAAATCATTCCAGCTGGCTGTCAGATTGACCCACGCAGTTTTAAATCCAGCTCAAATTTCACTCAGTGCTGACAGGCTAAATCCAGAAATGCTCATCCAAGTTCATAAGCTGCTTACACACACTAATCGTTCAAGGAGGCTGGAATGTGCCACTGATCGCCCTGAGATGCAGATGTACTGCGTGCGGTCGGACCTCAATTTGTCTTGCTTCAATTGACTGAACTGTAAGTTTGGGGAAATTCTGGCATCATTCGGGCTGCAGCTAAGGGAGGTTCTGAAGGTCCGTTTGAACCAGCCACCCATCAATGTCTAAATGATGTATGTTAATCGAGGCATTTGACCTCCTACGGGTAGACTGCGGCAGGCCACACAGCAGGCGATGCATCAATCCACACGCCTTTGATTTGCGACGCAAGAACAAAGCTGTGAATGCGCTGCTGTAGCAACTGGTGCTGTGCTGCACTCTCCATGCATGTTTGCTGAGGTTTGCAAGTTAATAAGAGGTCGTTGAAGTGAGAACCTTAAACTCACAGAAATCCTGATGTAAAAAAACCCATTTCCTACTAAAGGCCAGGCTGAATCGAGTCAGGCAAGGGAACTGTGAAATTAACGAAGCTGGTCTCCTCAGAAGTAAAACGACAGTAATTAATCAGTTTACTGGGGGCTGGTTTATGTGCTCCTCAGTTGAATTTTTCGCTGAATGCTGTTTCTTGTTGCTGGAACATAAACGAACTGAGCAAAGCATAAAAACATTCACGTTAATGATCTGTGTTTGTCTGCGTGGCATGTGGATAGGAACAACCCTGCTTCTGCAGTTTATTCAGGGTGACGCATGTCTAGCATTCCTGCTATCTTTCATTGTTTTAGGAGGGAGGGTCAGGCCTGCACTCACAGTGGCGACATGAGGGCCTCGTAACCACGGCAACACCCACCTCGTCGTACCGTTACGCCCCGACAACGGCCGTCTGTCGGAAAGCGTGTCACGCTCCCGTCCGCCGGGATGTCCTCGACGCTGATAGCTACGGCGGCGGTACAGCAGCGGTGAGCCCGTTCCGACAAGACGAGCGGCAGCTAAATAGAGCGTGCAGAGTGTGCCATTGTCATTTAAATTCCCCCCTTCCCTGGCGAATCGGCTTCTCCATCACCGGCTGTCGGGATGAGATCCCACCATTATGGTGAGCTTAGATATCCGGGCTGCACATTAACTATGTAAATATCTCCGCCATTCACAATTAAGCCCGTCTCCCTCCCTTGGACCCTCTCCGGCGTTCCTGGGCGATTCGACGACCTCGTGAGGCGTCGAGAGACGCTCCGTGTCATTAAGCTCTAGCCGGGGAACGACGGAAGCCGATAATGAGAGTGTCTCATTAATATTCCACTGATTATTTATTTATTTCCCTTCCCACACGGGTGATGCTATTTCTGGAGCGCAATCTGATTTGTGCTCTGTAGGTGGTCGAGGTGAACAGTTCAAGATGCAGGCAGAGGTGACATCCTGTTCTCTTTACGCAGGCTGAAGACGGTGCTCTGTGTGGTGTTTCTAGTGCTATTTAGCTTCGTATCGCTTCCAGAATGTCTTTGTTGCAGAGACCCGGTTGTTATTACTTTTTAAACATGTGTTTTCTTGCTTGTGGGCCTATCCTGTCCGAAAGGTCAAATGAAAACGTCTCCATGTACTTACGGATTGTGGTTTATGAATCGAGGAATGCTGTGGATAAATAAGCCCTTAAGTAAGGCAAGGATATTATGAGCTATCTGCAGCGGACACTTTTCCTAGATAGGGGTAATTTCCTGTCTTAAAATAGCCTGAATGTTTGAACATGAAGAATGTATATGGGTGGAACGGGACATCCTTTTTTCCCTGCTCTTCATCCTGTCTTTCTTTTTTTTTGGGGGGGGGGGTGG
>JABFEA020000001.1:31342996-31363005 GCA_019775915.2 Cyphomyrus plagiostoma
GGTCTCTCCCTGATGCCGGCTGTGTCCTGGACTGGGATTGGTAGGCTAGCTGTTAGAGCTCACATGATCAGCGAGCGGGCTGCCTTGCGCATACATCCCTCACATCTCGAGGGTTTTGTGTTTTCCGCGTCAGCAAAACAGCCTGCGAAGTACCCACTGCGGTGCAGAAGGACAGAGTGAGGGCTCATGGTGTTACAAATGCACCTGCAGATTTCCGAGGAAAATAATGACTTTGATTGGTGGGGGGCAGCAGGTGGTGCAAACATGGGGTATGGAGGCAAAGAGGGAGAGGCGGCATGCCAGTCACCCAGCGTCCGTGCATCTGCAGGCTGCTCGTCTATTATCCAGTTTATTATCCCTATCTTTCTCCCCTTTCATCCTGACAAATAATTCCTCGTGATTGATTTCCCCCCCCCCCCCATTATGAATGATAGGAAGGTCATGGGTCACGTGACCCAGAAAGCTTGGCCTTATCTGGGCTCTCAAAAGCTTGCTTAACAGCAGCACTAGACATAGCTGGGCCGGGCCCCAGAGCCTGTGGTGCTCTCTGAGGGCCCCACCCATCCCGAAAGTGGGCTGGGAGACCTGGCCCTTTTGCTTGTTGACCTCAGCTCATAGGCATGCAGCTGCCTTCTGGGCCCCTGAACCATGCTTGGGCCCAGGTGCGTCTCCCTGTACTTCGGTGGGGTCGGAGAACTCTGGGCCACCAGGAGGGAAGAGTAGAAACCCAATGAACACCCATGTGCTTCTGACGCCGTGATGCGTAAGGGTCGTGTAGTACCCATTGCCAATCATGGAAACTCGTTATGGATACTGTATCAAATCAAATCAAAAAACTTTATTTGTCCCCGAGGGGCAATTTGAGGCACATAGAGCAGTGCTGCACAGACACAGAACCAGACATTAAAAATAGAACAAATAAAATAAAAAATCAGAAGTATAATAATAATAATAATAATAATAATAATAATAATAGTAGTAGCATTTAGCTTTGGGCCAAACCAGCCAGCGGTTGACAGGAGGCAGTAACACCTTCCCTCTCGCTGGCCGTAGAGCCTCATCTTCCTTGTTTCCGCAAGGTTCCCCCAGGCTGCCCATCACTCTGCAGTCTGCAGGCCAAAAAGGAGCAGCTAGCAGTTGAGCCACGGGTCTCATTTCTTCCCGGCTCATAACAGTGTCTTTGTTTTTCCGCGCATCTGCATTGGGTGTGAATTTTAACAAGCCGTACGATCGTCTGGAAGAGTTTCAGAGCAGCCAGGTGTGTCTGAGCCGCTACGGGAAAGTGGAGCGGCCCAATTTGGCAGGAGCATCCGACAATAGTTTATTTATGAGTCAGATTCAGAAAAATCCTTTCAAATCCGATAAGGAGAACAGGTGTTAATTAAAAGATGGCGAACGCCGTGAGGAGTCGCGCTCGTGCCACTTAATTATCACCTTTTATTTTAGTCTCGGGGTACAGAGTCATCGAGAGCAGGAGACCTCAGCTCTAGGGTCTTGGAGCAGAGTGAAGTTCTGAAGTTTGTGGCTCCTTCTTCGCTTGCGAGGAAGCGGCAGAAAGGATCATGTCCCTGTGTTTGGCGGGCAAGCTTTCTGGGGGGGGAGCAGGACGTGGTAGCACTGGGGCGGCTTCAAGGCCTGAAAAGCCTCACGTTAAGGCGGAAGCTGCACTCAGCACATGGGGGGGGCAGCTGCACCCCTGCTCCCCACCCGCCCATGTGGGGCTTAGAGCACTGAGACTGGGAGGGAAATTCTGGCTAACAGGAGATGAACTCGACAGGGAGGGAGGACCATCCCCAATATAGCCATGCACAGTCCAGGATCTCTCCCTCTGGGGTCTGTCACCCTGCTTCGGCCTCTAAATACCTCACCTCCCCCATCCCTGCTGCTCTGCGAACATCTATGAACATCACTGTCTGCTATCAGAAGTTACACCTACCTCCCCAGTAAATTAGCACCCTCTCTTTCATCTCCGTTCAGCGCCCGCAAATGACATTTCCTACATGTTGGGGGGGGGGGGGGTCACCCATGGGAGATCACAGAAGCCCAAATCAGAGATAAGCGAGAACCCCCCCGCCACCACCGCCTTCCTGTAAGTGTGCGCTCAGTCTGGCCAGCAGGAGGCATCGGTGTTCCTCACCTTCCTCCATGTTAACCGCCGTTAACTGACCTTTGGATTAATCTGGGCACTTTTTTCCATGACCTTTCCAACTGGTGGCAGTCAAAGCCAAACCAAATTAATTAGTACTCACTGGAATAAAAACACACTTTATGACTGAAGATGTTTATGACTGAGAAAGCTAAGCTCAGGGAAAAGCTTTCTTCTTGTGTGGGGCCTGGCAACCTGTTGGCTTCCCTTTCAAATGGGTAACATTCCTCGCAAACCCATTTTCTTATTGGCTTCCTGAGGACTACAATTCAATTCAGTTTGTTTTTAAATAGCACCTTTCACGACAGAGTTGCCCCAAGGCACTTCATATGAGTGTGCTGTAATACTCAATATCTATGGGTATGCTAAATAGGCACTGAGATGTTAAGATACTTGCCTGCTAACCCAGGCTAACTCTCAACACGCAGTGTGTAACGTGTCGAGAAGAGTTGGCACGATCAGAAGATCGCTTGGTCATTGAGCAAGGCTCTCAAATGCCACAGGGGCTGACCCTGGTTCCTCAAGAACGCAGCTCATTTCATTTAGCGTATGCTAAGCAAGTAAAACATAACAATGTCTGCGCAGTGGGTCCACACATCGGCCGCTTCTGCGGTCAGAACACTCCGGGCCGCATCATCTCCTACACTGGCATCTTGGCCCTGACGATCAACACAGACAACGCCATCGCCAAGGAGGGCTTCTTCGCCAACTTTACCGTTGTGGAGAGGACGGTGACGGAAGGTGAGCTCTCCTTCAGCTACATGTTGGGGGGGGGGGGGTTCCAGTGGACACTGGGGTATGTTTACGCAACAGGTCACTGTATTCAGGGGGCCGATGGGGGACAGGAATGGACAGAGTGAATCTTGCTGAAGAGGACTCCTTTTTACTGGGCCAGTAGCTGATTCTGCTGGATCTCTGATGCGTAAAATCCCAGAAAGATCAGATTGCCCAGACTGTTCCCAGACAGTGTTTTTTTTTTTAATACAGACTTTCATAGACCTGAAATCCCCTGCTCCCACAAACCCTAATTTGAAAAACGTCCCTGGCGAACTGTGGAACTGTCCACAACTTCCACTTTTTTGCTTGGTATCAGGATTGACGGGCATTAAATAAAGCTTTAATTATCCCAGGTGGTCAAAGACACCCACTGGGATTAATTCGCCCGTGTTTCTTAAGTAGTAGTACTATTATTATTTTTAGAGCGGTGACAGTGACCCTCATCATCAGCTCTCCCAGCTGAGCCTGACACATTGAGAAGAAGCTATGTTGCCAGTAAACAAAACTCAAGCCTGTCAGTAATGTCAGTTATGGACCTGTCAGTAATGTTAGTTGCGGGCCTGTCAGTAATATCAGTTATGGGCCTGTCAGTAATGTCAGTTACGGGCCTGTCAGTAATTTTCTTCACTTCAAAATCCCATAACACTGGCCAGAACACACATAATCACCGGAGATTTTTACACTGCCAGGTTCTTTATTCCACATTGCTGTTTTTTCTTTTTCTTTAATACTGTTATTTTGCCACTTTGTCTGAACTTTACTCCAATGCCTTAGCCGAAGTTCATTAATTTTAAAAACGGCTCGCCTCATTTTTGACAAGTTGTCTTTCTCACTTAATGCCTATTTTTTTCCCGCCAGACGTTTCGACCCATGCCACAGCTGGCCTTTTAAGGTCGCCGCACGACCGATTTCCGCAACGGAAATAAATAAATGAATTCCCAGAGAGTCTTCATGACTGCAGATCCCATTAGAGGTGTAGCCAGCACCCGGGCCCCCACCCTTCCCTTTTTCGGGAGGGTGGTGCTGGTCCAAAGACCAGGAGGCTGTCAGAGTGTGAGACACTGGTACTGCCACTTGGCACCTTGTGCCATGAGTTCACACAGATGGGTACCCCATCTGCTGTGCCTAATCGAACCCGCATTCTTGCACCACTGATAAACACACCCGCCCATGTGAGTTGGGGTGTTTGTGTGTGTGGCACCTGGCCAAAGCGCCCCCTGCTGCCGATCGTGAGACCCGCGGAGCTTTTCCACACCTCAGCGCGCACAGATTTGGTAACTGGAGAGGCTGCTTTCTCCATGCCATCCCCAGATCTCAGAAGCTGTGTCGTATGTGCTGTGATCAAGGCACATACTGTACTTGCATGTTTGATGGGCCACACTTGACACGCTGCCACTTTCCGTCCTTAGGTACTTTTTCCAAAGCTAGCCCTAAGACGGTGGATTTAATTCCATTGAAACAGAGCTTCTCCCATTTCCTCTCACTGAGGGACAATTTGAGGATATTTTAAGTTAGGTGCCATAAGAGGGGCCATAATTCATACAGGGGGACCAACCTAATCATTAGCCAATGATATGTTTGGAATCGGCGATTGACAGGGGAGTGGCACTCCAGGCTGACAATCAGCTTTCAGCTAGTACCAGTGCTCTGCTCCTGGTATCAGTAGCCCCCGTAAAATCCCAAATGCTTTTCAGACTTCGACTGCAAGGAGCCACTGGGGATGCAGTCCGGCGACATCACCTCTGACCAGATTGTGGCCTCATCCCAGTACAGCCTCAACTGGACCCCAGAGCGTTCCCGTCTCAACTATGATGAGAACGCCTGGACGCCGTCCCAGGACTCCAGCAAGGAGTGGATACAGGTGGGTGCCTTAGATACCCCCCCAACACACAATTATGGGCTTCTCATGAATTAATAAAATGCAAAACTCAACCAATTAGAGTGACCAGGCTTTCCCAGAAAGGGCATCTCTGCTGCCCCCCACTCTAAAGACATTTACTGGAATAATCTGCACATTAATTGAGCTAGGGATATAAGCTCCTGTTAGCTTAAGTAACCCCATCTTTACTCAGCGTCGAGGTCATCCTTGGGCAATATCGAGCGGGGGATATATTTTCCTTTCACAAACCCACCACAATCGCCTACGGTACCTGCTCACCGTCTCCCCCTGTTGGAATTTCAGGTCAGTTGCGGTTTACAGAAGTGTAGGTTATTTTGACCCCTCGTAGCTTACCTGAAATTGAGCCCTTCCTGTCAAGGGGTTGTCACTTTGTCAGGCACAAAGGACCCCGGGGGAAATTTCTCTGATCCTCCTACATCCCCCCCACCCCAACCACCGCCATGATCGAGAGACAAACCGCGAGCCATTCTGTCACTGAGACACAGAGTCACCGTCAGTTTGATACACTGACACAGAAATCCGATCCCAGTTCATCCCCCCCGGAATGCTCCGCGCTGCCAGCAGGTCCTACCAACACAAATGGCAGGGGGATTTGAGGCCTTGTTCACGTTCTGCTCAGAATAATTTCACGATTTAGCAATCGGCGCATTTAGCAAGCATCCAGAAATAATCGCAAAACAAATTCCTGGCGCCCCGCCGTCTCGGAGACGGAGTTCTGGGCTTTTGTGGACTTTGGCCTCAGAAGAACATGGTGTTTTCCACATTTAGGCTGCAGAGAAACGCTAGGGAATGGAGAGAAGTAGAGAGGAAACCTCCAGACCTGACATATGCTGCCCTAGAGCTCTAAAATGGGAGGCCATATGCAGTGCCCCAGGGTCCGATAGCCTGTCCCTTTCAAAGCCAGGGTCCCTGTACGTGAGGCTCCCTTGCAGCCATCAAAATACTCACCCACCCCCCACACACTGAAGCCATGGAGATGTACTGTAGGACCGCCAGGATTTGCAACATTCGTCTGGACAGAGTTATCAAGCTGGAGACAAGGACACTGTTCTTCACCATGCCCCCACACACCAACCGGGACTTGGCCAAATACCCAGATCTTGCAACTGTCCCAGGAGCCTTACCCTTAACAAAAGTAACCACACTTTGTCTCAAATCACAGAGGAGACAGGGGAACATGAGAGCCTTTCAGGATCCAACCCCTAGACAGAGGACTTTGGTGGGGGGGGGACTTTTTTTCTGGGAAGCTCTGGTTTCTAAACGGGTATAAATGATTTTGTTGACTGGGACTTGAAAAAACATCCCAATCAGCCTGGTGGGCACCACTTGTCGCTTCATGTTTTATTCACGATAATTAAGTCAGCTTCATAAATATTCCCTCTCCTCCTTGTTAATCCTGTTTGTCTATTTCCGGTATTAATGTGTCCTTAAACAGACTGCCACCCCGCTGAGTAAAGGTGATGCATGTACATCTGTAGTCAACGTCACTCCATACAGGGTTTTTGTGTCAGGAAACTGGCAGCAACTTAAAAAAAGGCACTGATCTCCTGTCTCCGGTCGTGGTCTGATAGGTATTGGAATTTCACTCAGCCAATCAAATGTCAAAGTTCGCATCTGTTTCCACGGGAGCGTGAAAGGACCCTGCCATCGATGTTTAATTTATGACCCGTAGAGTCGTCTCTGCATGGCCCGAGCTCATTAAGCCGCTTAATTACAACAAGTGTTATTAAAGAATCGAATTCTCTGCTCCGTTCTGTTTAAGCACATTCAAGCGACGCAAAACAACCTGGGATGGTGAAGGCGCGCCAATTACGTCGTCCTGGACCCCTGATAAATTCATCTTATTATCTTGTTAATTTCCGAGCAGGTGATTTCGGAGGCCAGCTATGCCGCCTGGGAGGGTCCATCTTTTTCGCCAGAATTTTATACTCAGTTTTATTCAGTGGCTTGTCCAGGAAGTCTTTTGTCAGGCGTGTGACAGCAGGATGGGTTACCTGCTGAGGATCCTTCCCGAACGAACCATGGGGGTTCGAGTCGAGGCTGACGTGGGGGCCTCCAGACCCATCCTGCAGCTGCTACAGGCTCTGCACTGCACTGCCGCTGAAGTGAGGCCGGCAGCCCATTTGCCCACCCACCCCCCTGCGGCCTGCAGTGTCTTTATGGAGCCAGCCCCCTAATGACAGAAAACCTTCTTGCTCGAATGATCGTGCAGCAATTTAGGTGCCTCTGCCCGGATTGAGGGAGGAGAGTAGAAATCCGAAAACGAGGAGCCCTCCTCGAGCATCGCGGCACCCGCCCCCCCCACTCCCCGCGGGATGTCATGAATAATTCCCGCACTGGGAGGAAGAGGTCCGACGATGAAGTGGGGGGGGCGCGGCCACAGAGCGCCATGACGACATGCGGGATGCGATAAAAGAAAGCGGATCTTAAGCCAATCATATTCGCTCAGACAGCAACCATTGATCACGGATGAGGCATGAATTATGCATCTAGTCTGAAAAAGTCAGCTGTCGATACTTAAAAGCACTTTTGCCCTCTGCCATATAACAGTGAGATACGGGTAACCCCTGAGCTGCATCTTCCATGGCATTTATAATAATTGCTTTCCGCGCACGTATAATTTATTTACGAAGTGGCTGCCATTTTCATAAATCCTGCTGCGTTGATATATTAGCATTCGTTCCTTGTTGTATGTCCCCGTACCATCTTTCTGTTTTGATCAGTCTTAGGAGCGTGCTAAGCATTGTGGGTAGCCAGACTGAGGGGGGGTTCATCCTTTTAGTATTATTATTAATAAACGCACGGTGACAAAATGGCAGCTCCTGATGAAGAGCTCTTTTGACAGGAACGGCTCTCATGTAGACTTATTTCGGCTGAGATTTAAATGTCGGTGTGGGGATTTCTGTCACCTGCGCACCTTTCCCTGATCTAGCGGATCAAACCGTTCCCAATGTTTAAAAAGCCCACCGAAATGGTCCTCTGTGTGCTAGTTAACACGCGCACCCTCTTGCCTGTATCTGGGAGGGAAGCTGCACTCAGCCAGAATAACCAGTATCCTGACGTCCCAACGTCCAAACGCTTTTTCAATTAGCCGTAGTCGGCGGGGTGCAGTGGCGTCCTCCTCTCTGCTGTTATCGAATCGCACCCAGCAGTGCCAGGCACTGACTAATTAGAGTACAGGCCTCTAATTAACATCGGCTTCTCGCCGGCAAACCCTAAGTTCCATGGGCTTGGCCGCCACTTGCGGGGTACGAGCTCCTCACCACAGTGGGTCTGACCCGCACTCCAAACAGGGTCTGTCAGATTCTGTGGGGCGCTTTTACAGCGGGGAGATTTTTAATTTCGGTCATCTCCCAAAATCCACCCAGGTGGCTCAGAGAGATTATCCGACAACGCGGTGCCCGTCACGCCACGTTCTTCCACCGGGGACTCGTGCCCGTCCCGCCATTCCGTTCCCAGGTCCCTTTATCCGCCATCCTCACACCCACGCTGCCTCTGCTTGATTCGGATCACTCTCACCCAGCCAAGAAAAGAGATTATCGCCGTTCGGGAAAGTTGTGTATAATTTGATGTCTCGTACAGGAGCGGGCGGCTAAAAATACTGCGGTAATTCTGCCAGGTAAGCCGGGTGATGAATTAGAGGTTGGGAACAGCACTGGCGTCTCTCGGCATCAAGTAATACAGCTTTCATGAAAGGGAATTAATTATACCTTTAGTTAATGGAATTTTTAGAACGTGAATAACAGCCAGGTGAAATACATAAAATTAGAGGCAGCAGCTTCAGTTGACAGATGAAACGACGGTTTCGTGACCTACCCCCTCCCCACCAACATTGTTTGGTTTATTAGGTAGCAGCATGGGGGGGGGGGGGGGAGGGTCAGCAGCAGGGTCGTGGCACAATCAACTGTTGCCAGGTGATGCTTGCATTTGAATTGCAGAGCGATTGCTCATCTTTTTGTTTTGTTTTGTTTTGTTTTGTTTTGTTTTCTGAGAAAGCGAGATGTAGAAAATCCATGGAATATTAATGCCCTGGACCCTCGGTTTGACTATCCAGCCCACACATGCAAACGTGGACAGCTACTCTCCCCCCACGGCCGGAAAACATCGAGGAACGCTGGGAAACGTTATTTCCAAACCTCCTGTGGCTAAGTTTTGGGAAAGGTTGTGAACAGCGGGAATTAGTATCGTCGTCCCTCGAGCCGTCGCAAGGTATCACACAGCCCACGCAAGCTGCCCCGCTCGTAGAGACTCGTTGGCTAAACCTTTGAAAGCCGCCGGGTTAGCGCCAAGGCCGTGGCTCTGATCACACACCTGTGCCCTGCGGCTCACCTGCCAGGATGGCAGCAGCGGCCGATTCCTGCTCCGCTGCCTGGCGGAAGTGGAAATCTGCAAATTCCATCGGTGGGAGCCAGGAGAGCGCCGCAGTTGCCAAGGATGCCAAAGTGGAGCTCGAGATGACGAGCGTTGTGACTGTGATGGTGTCTCACGTGCAGATGGAGGGAGCCGGACAGTATGTGCATGGGGCAGTTCAGAGGCAGACTGTCTGTGCTGTACAATACGCTACTGCTTGGGCAATGTTCCCGAAACATTTACAAAACAGCCGTAGTGTCAGCATCTAAGTCCAACGCATGTTCACTTTGCATTCCACAAGCATCCTGGCCCCAGCTTAAAGTGGCCATTAAGCTGAATGAGTCTCCTGCTTGGCAGTTTTGATGGGAAGCCGGTTTCATCAATATGTCGATGCGATTGGCGGGACCGGTCTTCCCCGTTTACGTCGACAGTGGTAGCCTCGGCTAGCCGCATCTCGCAAGCCACCTGTGACAAAGCCTACATGCCCACAGCTCTCTGTCCTTTTTCCTGGGATCAACTTGGTGGTAGTCGCAGTGCTCTTTGACCTCACTACCCTGCCTGTAAGCACGACGCCCTCTAGTGGGCAAGACAAGTATGCATAAGTATGTCACACATGATTCTTTATTATTCTTATTAGCTCATGATGTAACGACCATGAAGGTAATCTGGTCAAACCTTACCTTTATTTAATGGGAGATCTTCTCTTTTGCCAGATTCTAAATTGGTATGTTCTGCTGGACCACAAATGCAAAAATCCTCCTTTTGAGCGGATGAAGCAGCAAGACACTTAGCCCCAGATAGGATGATGGCGTGGGTACTCGGCCTGTCTGTCAGTGGTGATTTCTCAAAACCGAGGCACTTTGTAAGCAGGTAGACATCTCAGCATCAACAGAAAGGTGCAGCGGAGTGAACAAATTCGAGATTAGCTACAGCGGCCTTGAATTACATGGCTTAACAGGTCTAATTGTTATGCAGAATGCTTCCAAGTCCAAGCTGTCACATGCTGAATCACGTTAGTGAGTTTCCCGGTCTCTGGTCTTGAGTTGCCACAGCCAGAACCATCAGTTCACTAAGCCTCACTGTCATTGACCAAAGGTGTACCAGCCAGAATTATCAATTCAGTAATCTAAACTGTCATTGGTTCAAGGTGTCACACCCAGAGTCATCAGTTCAGTATTCCTTCATGTCAATTTTTCCAAGATGGCTACGTTCACATTTTGTCACTTCAACGGTCTAATTTTCGGCTGCCATCTTGCTTTTTCTTCTTGATGTCAGAAAAACACCACAAACGCAGAGATATTTTTCACCATGAATAAGAAAATGAGAAAATGCATGTAAATTCGTAACAAAAAAAAAATAACGAGAGCCTTTTGATATTCATCTGGAACAGTTCATGGCGTTTTCACGGCCTGCCATTTTGATGCTTCTCTTCACGATGAAAGGTGCAACACTATTTTGCAAGAGCTACACGATAACGACCACGTCCCTCCAGGCTGCCTATGCTAATTAGCCAGTTATCTTCATTACCCTAATTTAACGGTTACATTTATTATCAGCAAGCTGCTTCGGATTTTGGATTATCTGAGCTGCATGCAGTTTCCATCGTTCGGCGCCCCCTGGTGTACAGCTAGCCTGGTCCCCCCCACCCGGCTTTGATTTATTTATCTCCAGCAGCTCTGGATCATCCGTCAGTTTTCTGGTTTGCCTCAGAATTACCTCAGAGGCATTCTTGAAATGGTTCTCTCCGAAGGCATTATTTGCTGCCCCAAATCTAAATTTGATTGAGTCTGTTTGCCTTCAATTGCATTACAGCATATTAATGCCATCATCAACTGCCTCTAACAGCCATTAAACCCTTGCAGTCCGCACTCCACTCGCAGCCATTTGCATACTCTCTCCGTCACTCAGCCACCGCGTTTCTTTCGTCCCCAGCAGTGAGCAGCTTTTCTACACGCAGCCACAGATGACACTTTTCGCTAAGCATTTCTGACTTTTTCCATAAATGGGGCAGGGGAGAGGTAACGTGGGTGGGTGGGGGTGTGGTGAGGGAAATCCCTGATCGGATCACAGCTTCCAAGAGCACGGAGGAGAAAATTGTGAAGGAAGTTAAAGAGATGGAAAGAGAGAGGAAGCAGGAGAAACAGAGTGTGACAGAAAGAGAGACATAGAAAGGAGCCTCGGATTGAGGTTTCTGGGAAGGGAGAAACTCCTGTGTCACACCCTGGGGCATAAGCATGAGTACTCATTGCCACACCCTGCGGCTTAAGCATGAGTACTCATTGCCACACCCTAGGGCAAAAGCATGAGTACTCATTGCCACACCCTGGGGCTTAAGCATGAGTACTCATTGCCACACCCTGGGGCTTAAGCATGAGTACTCATTGCCACGCCCTGGGGCACAAGCATGAGTACTCATTGCCACACCCTGGAGCATATAGCGCGTTCGTTTTTTTCTCAGAACTCGGAAATTCCAAGTTGAGTGACATCACGTATGACAATCATTCAAGCTACCCACATCTCGGAACAAACATGGCTGCCTCCATGAACGCGCTGCTGTGTGTTGTTGCTTTGTATTTTAGCAGATTTGGAGTGAGATTATTTTTTCTGAGAGACAAACAAACAAGAAACACAAACTAGTCAAACCGCATTAAAAGCTTTATAAAATATTTTAGTACATTCATGGCAATATTCTTTTTTCAAGAGGCAAACAAACTACAAACAAACCAAAGACACTAACAAGTCGGGTAAAAATGTGATGTTGCATGCTAGGATATTGTTATGATATGATATTCTCTAAATAGAATACGTGCAATTACATTTCTAAAAATACATTTAACAAAATAAACATTTTTAAAGATTTATAAAATAGAATTACTGTTTGGCATGTAAGCCGGCATGTGGAAACTACGTCACAGGGGCAACTCGGACAACAAAATCTTGTCCGACTACAATGTCATAAAAGAGGCGTGTTTCCAACGGGAAGTGACATTTTTCTTGACGTTTCGTGACATTTTCATCCGAGTTCTGAGTTGGAAAGAAATAATCGAACGCACCAAATAAGCATGAGTACTCATTGCCACACCCTGGGCCATAAGCATGAGTACCCTGTGCCAGTAAGATGGCGCCAGCTTGGGCACCAGAGCAGGACCAAGGGCAGATTTGTTGTTTCTAAGGCTCCACTCGAACAGTCATTTCGAGTCCCCCCCAGCCACCTCCATTCTGTAGTGACTGTTTGTGGCCAACAGGGGGCCTCTAGACCAAAGCAGCGCCATGCAAACATATGGATTAAGTGGTGGCAAACACCAGCATGACCAGAACCCAGGACCCAGCTGTCTGTTCAGGTCCTTCACCCAAGGGCAGCTCAGAACCATCCTCTGCTCATCCATCCATCAGCATCCAATTGGATCATGAAACTATAGAGATATAGAAATGTGTGATTGCTTCACAAGGTCTTTGTGAGTGATATAGGGGGTGTACATCTTTGTTCATATTTTTGTGCATTAATGAATTGTTTCTTTACAATTCTCTTTATTCATTATCCCACTCGATCCAATAAGCCCTTGTCTCCCATCGCAGGAAATTAAGGTTCTGTCTTTTGTCTTTTCCATGATAATTATTATATTTCTTTTCATTATCACTCTGTTATACCCCTTTTGCTTAATAAAATATGAGCCAAGTCTTCAATACTCCACTTTTCTTTCAATATGTGTCCTCATTTGTTGTGTATGTGTTTCAATCCTCACATTCCGCTTCTGTGCCATCCCAGGTGGATCTCGGATTTATCCGCCTCGTTTCGGCAATCGGGACACAGGGAGCCATTTCCCAGGAAACCAATAAGTCATACTATGTGAAGTCATACAAGGTGGAAGTGAGCTCCAACGGCGAAGACTGGATCATGTTGAAGGAGGACTCCAAGCACAAGGTAGGACCATCTTCTCCGTAGGACATTTAGGGAGGTCAGCATCACCAGGTTGCCATTTTAACCAGGTTTTCTTTGATTGGTGTAAACTTCTGAATATTTGTGCCCGAGGCAAATGGGGAGTTACTCCTCTCTGTGTGCCATGCACAGCGGAGGTGGGGCTCAGATCTCAGATCTTCTTCTCAGCAGGAGCAGGGCTACCCGGAGAAGGGATGAGTCATAGCAACGTGTTGCCCCCCCCAGCTCTCTGTACGAAGCATGGTGCGTCACCGTGTATGAGGGAGAGTATTTTTGGGTACTATAAAACAACCGCAGTGAGCGGCCCACTTTTTTGTGAGCAGTGATGTAATTTGCATTGCATCCACTGATATGACCCCATTTGGTTGGGTCTGTGATGGGGGGCGATAAGGAACTATAAAAAACAAAAAAAACAAACCCAGTGACATAGCTGAATGGGACGGGAGTAAACAGATTGTCAGATTGTTGTAGTTAAACGGCTGATCTCTTAACCAGTCTTTGTTGAGAGAAGTCATTCCCAACCCCAAGTGAACCTGCCGGTCAATGCGTAGTTAAAAAGGGAGTGTTTGTGTGTTTGCAGCCACATGGGGAGCTCGTATACACTGCCGACAGGCTGACCTCATTGCTCGCCTGCCATTTCTGTGTACCCCAGGCTCTCTGCTGTAACCTCCCTGGAGTGAAGTCCGTCTTTAAAGGCACGGCTGCGGGGTGACGTTGAGGTTCTCTCCGATGCCGAAGCTCTTAAGTGCTTCTGTGCAGAGAGAGGGTCCTTTTAGCCGGTGCTGATCGCGCAGTTTGCTCTGAAAGGCCTTTTAACGGTTAGCAGCAAAGTGGAGCATCAGCGGGACATGTGGGAATTGGGAACCCTATTATTAATTTTTCTCTTACATGCAAGTGACGATCCTTAACTGTAGCCAGTGACAGTGCTAATGTTTCTCCACACCTGTCTTATGCATCCAGCTTTATGTCCCAACCTGGGCCTCATACGACATAACCATGACCTTATTTTGGTAATAACTGGCTCAAGGGTCAGTCCCATAGACAGCAAGCCACATAATGCTGAGCAGTATGGGATACCACAAGCAGTATGTCAATACAAAACAAATTAGCTGCCGCTGCTAATGGGACACAAGGAGGAATGTATCAACAGTGTTAGTGGGTACTGACTGGCATTTCATCAGAATGAAAAATGGTGCATTTATGTCTGTGAGGTAGAAGGCACCTGCTAAATATTTGGGAGGAAAGCAGTTCTTAACAGAGTAGAATGGCGAGCAAGCAGTACTTGGATATTCATCTTTGTAGCTGGACCGACTGACCTGTATGTCAGCCATTCTTTTAGTAATCACAAATAATCACTCTTGTTTGTCTGCACTTCAGATCTTCCTGGGCAACACCAACCCATCCGACGTGGTGATAGCAGAGCTACCAAAGCCCACGCTGACCCGCTTCATCCGGATCAGGGCCGTAAGCTGGGAGGGCGGCATCGCGCTTCGGTTCGAGCTGTATGGATGTAAGATCTCAGGTGAGTCCTGGACAAGGCCTTGGCTAACATTGGCTCCATGAGAGTTGGGCAAATTCACATTGTCCTTTAATTGCTAGCTGTGAAAAGATCTCATTAGAACAATGCCCAAGTATACTGATGACTCTTACATGAAGTTTATTATGTATTTATACTACCTGATGTTTCCAAAATCATTTAGTCTGAATGCCACTAAAAGCAGGAATGATTCAATGATCTCTTGCTGAGTACTGCCTGCTCCTCTAACCGGTCTTCACTCACTCATTTGCATTAATTTCTCCCCCCACGCACCCCGTCCCTCAGTAACGGGCCGTTCTAATCACTTGTGGCTTTATCTTGCCGCTCCGCTATTTTGAAGCTGTTGTTTGTGACTGCCGACCCTGCTGCATCTGTGGGGGCGAGGCAAACCCCTCGGCTGGCAGCTGGAGCGTCCGTGTTTGAGGGGGCGGCCGGCCCTGTGGAGGCCACCAGTTGTGGTCATCACCACTCTGCGTGGCTAGCATGCATGACACCCGCAAGCACGGAATCTGAAGATACCCCCGAGGACGAGATGCCCCAGAACGTCTGCTTTCCCTTAGTCGTTTTCACCAAATGGCAGTGTGTAATCCCGAAGCCAGGCTGCTTGCATCTATTTTACTTTTGGGTTACGATCCAGCGTAAACTGATACACAAGGATGACTATTAGTAGGGTATTCAAGTGACACGTACCAATGAGGAAATTGGACCACTGCTGTAGTACTGAGGAATCCAGGGAGAGAAACAGTCAGGCATTCTGAGAGGCAGAAGCAGCAGCGATACTGTATGGATTATTTTAATCAGTAAATGTGCCTCTCGGCCTGAATGCTGCTCCCACATCTCAGAGGGTTTGCTGGGTCGGTCTTCACAGTACGCTTTCATTTTCAGCCCCTTGATTTCAGAAAATAAGCCATTCTTTCACCTGGATGTAAAAAGGCAACTGGTTTGCAGTGTTTCCTAGCAGATTCTGATAAAAATGTGACAGCCAAAGGTGAAGGAAAACCTTACATATGCGCTGGTTTTCCAAGGCCATGAAATTCTGGTTTGAAACAGTCACGGTCTCACTGTGTTACTGCGCTGTCACAGAGGGGCAATTTTTCATCACAGATACACAGATGATATTTATGTATTAAAATAAAGAAATACATTTCCCTTATTGGACAGCTCACGTTTTATATTATAACTAACCATAAATACTACAACGTTTCTACCTGGCAAAAAAAAGTTTATATTCCATCCACAGGAGTAGATCATAAAAACAATATTACTTATTTGATTAAGTGTTTACAATGAAGCCTCCAGGATGCAGACAGCTTGTCTCTGTATGCTGCTGGTTACGGTGCTGCAGGCATCAAATGTGGAATTAATAATCCTCTGGTTAGTAGGAATCCTTTTTGTACAAGACAAGAAGCATAAAGAAGGTGAAGAGACAGAAGGTTGGGTACAGCTTGGAGCAGAGCACTGTTCTGGAAGTGGAGAGACTTTCTGAGAAATGCTGCAGGCTATAAAAATTAGCATGCAAGGCATTGGGAGACACTGATTGAGGTGGCAGGGCCGGATAACATGCCATCACCGAAACTGGAACGGGAAACACTGAGCTGGCATGAAACCCAGAGATAGGGACAGTTCCTGTCTTTAGCTTGCTGCTCTCTCTCCTTACAGTCGCATTAAATCTCGGCGGTTTTCCTGTGGGGGCGTGAGCCTTGCTGTTAACATCCTGTGCAATGTGACCACACAGTGTTCCCAAGGAAGGTTTAAGCACATGCCGTCCAGGTCTTGGACTGCAACAAAACATTTGTTCACCTTCACACTCCAATTGTTGTTTGCAAGGATATGAAGACATTATTGAACAGCGGCTCAGCAGAGGAACGGGTCAGGTGGTCCATTTATACAATCCAGCCTCAGCTAACAATGCACATTTCCTCTTACGCTGAAAACCTGGACTTTTTCAGAATGTCATCATAACATTTTTAGACTGTTTACAGGGAGGATACTTGACGTTGTCTCCCTCTTTTTCTGTCCCCCATGCAGAGTACCCCTGCTTGGGCATGCTGGGAATGGTGTCTGGCATGATCTCTGATGGTCAGATCACAGCTTCCTCCCACATGGAACGCACTTGGGTGTCAGAGAACGCCCGTCTGCTGATTGGCCGCTCGGCATGGACTCTGCCACCACAGGCCCAACCCTACGTCAACGAGTGGCTGCAGGTGGACCTGGGCCAGGAGAAGCTGCTGAGAGGCCTCATCATCCAGGGCGGCAAGCACCGTGACAACAAGGTGTTCGTCCGCAAGTTCCGGGTGGGCTACAGCAACAACGGATCCGACTGGAAGATGATCCAAAATGCCAGCGGGACTGGCAAACCTAAGGTGAGCTGGACCGACATGCTGTGCCAGGGACTCATCCTCCTTATCCAAATGTATATATTTCTTTCACAGACTGTTCTTTATGTTTGCTATAATAGGAATTCATAGACAACCTTAATAGCGCTTCTACCAAAATAAACAGAACTCTGTCTTGGTTTGGCCACTGGAAGCCAGGATTTAGCTGGCAGTTTCCCTTAAACATCTAGACACACAAACTGAACACTTTGCTTCAAAGGAAATTGTAATATGTGCAGAGTTTAAGAGGTCTACATGCTCTGCAAAGGCAGCTGATCAGTAGTGATGGCCAAATGAAGCTTCATGAACCATTTGCTGTGTTTTCTGACACCACTAGATGGTGCTCTCTACTCAAAAAAGGGCTCAAAGCATGCTCCATAACAACCCAAGGGTGCCATCTAGTGGGGTCAAAAAAATACAGAAAACAGTCCATGAAGCTTCATTTGGCTATGACTACATAGGATGTAATGTCTTGAGACTACCAGAGGGTGTGCTGGTTCTCTTTTCCATGCATTTAAATTATTGTGGGCACAAAAGAAATTATCAAGCCTCTTCATTCCTTAATGTCCTCGCTCAGCTACACAGTTCCCCCGCCCCCTATTAGAACAGCATTTTAAATAGATTAATTTTTTAAATTGAATCTGAGAGAACTTTTAACAAGTCTTATCTATAATTATCAACACGAACGAGTCTCATTTTGCCTGACTCACCATGTCACGTAATGGAAAATAACGGCTGGTGCGATAAACAGTCATTACTAATTTCGTGAGCATCGGTGGATTGCATCGGCCATAGATAAGACCGTCACGTGCCTGAAGCTTTGGGGCAGCTCAGTGGAGAGCAGATTAGCGTTTATTTTAAGCTGTTTGGGGAAAATGCTGCCTGGGCCGACGGCTGGTCCCAGTCTGGGAGGTTGAATCAGATGCAGGCGCTGAGCGGGAAGATGAAGGAGATGTGTGACATCTCACATGATCCGGGCACCTCACAATTCCCAACTCGATGTTAGCTTGGCGGGCAGGCTGCCCCTTTAGGTTTGGTTTGGGTCCTGAGCTTCAGCAACGAAGTGATGGCTGACAGGTGAGATCAATGCCCAGTAAATGTTTGAGAACAAAGGAGTTTTTCACTGAGTGGACAGGAGAGGAACCAGGACTGGGGTCTCCAGAACGCATCCACACTGAGGCATTTTCCCAGCAGAAATCACTGGGTGCTCTAACATGTGATTTATGAATGAGTGAAAATGAGACACCCCCTACCTTTGTTTGCTCTCTTTTTTTTTTTCTTAACAACCCCCCACCCCCAGCAGCCATCAAAAACAGAGGAGAACATGTTCTGAATCTGGGGGCCTTGAAACTCTTAGAGGGTTTCATCCTGACTGAAGTCAGCTTTCTGCCCTTGGTCTCCAGGCACTAAAGGCCGTGAAGACCAGTGTTCCTGCCCACACTGGTGGTCTTTGTGATGCCATTTTGGGGGTCCTGCATAGCCTGACCTGTTTTTACTGACCCCCTCCACACATAGAGCATCACCAGCAATCCGTGACAAGAGGATCCAGACTCCCAGGATGTTCTCACATTAGCCAATTCATACTATGCCAGGCTTTGAGCCCCAAAGTTCAGTTTGTTTGACTATATGTGATCACTCTACACCAGGGGTCACCAACCTTTTTGAAACTGAGAGCTACTTTACGGGTACTGAGCCATATGAAGGGCTACCAGTTTGATACACTCTTCTTAAATCATGTATAATAAACATGTTTTAAATGCTTCTTTTAAAAATATATTGTCATTTCATTTTCAAATCTATATTAATGCAAATGTGATTAAAGAAGCAGCAGGATCAAATTAAATTTCAGATTTTTAAATCTTGTGCTATTTTTAGGACAGGTCCGTGGGTGATTCTTGTGGTACCATGTTGGTGACCCCCTCTCTATACCATGCCCGGGCACACTACACTTAACCGTGCCCTGGCGTGCTTGAAGAGCTGGTCCAGAGTACGATTAATAGGACTTTGGCACGGTGTACATAGTGTGATCACTAAACGTTCCTGGACACGGAACACTTAGTGAGATAATGTGAATGATGTGACTGGCACGTGCGTTTGCACTATACATGAAACAAAGCCAGAAGGAACTGATCAGGTAGACTGCATAGATTGCATATTTTTTTTTATCCACAAACTACTTTGCTGGTCTCTGCAGAACACAGCATAGCAGAATAACCTGTAGTTACTGACGATATATAGTGTTAGAGATGCCTGTAAGAGTATGATTAGTACCGGTACTAAAGGAACGTAATACCGAACAGCTTCCCAAAATACGGTACCATTTCTGTACCGGTATCCCCTGCAGCACTAGCCTGCACAAACTCTAAGATATTTGGTAAAAATGTGGGACTGTCTTCTAGTATGTGTAGCATGAATAAATAAAAGTCGTTGCGTCGCACACTTGATAAATTTGTGTCTGTCATTATGCCCAAAATAGCCGCAAATAAGCTGCAAAATAAGGGCATAAATCCTGGATTGCGTTGTGCTGAGCCGCAGCGCTCTGCTTTGTATATCTTCTTCGACACAAAAATATCGTACAGCGATGATGAAAGCGTGCTCAGGCCCGGAACCTGTAAGCGCAGACCAGCGGGGGAGTGGGTAGGGGGGCAGTCATGCTTGGGCACGATACAGTACAACTGGGACAAGTGCGAGTACGCCCTCAGATGCTGACTAAGGACTCTGCCCCCCTCCCTCTCTCTGTACCCCCCTGCAGATCTTTGAGGGGAACCAGAACTACGACACGCCAGAGCTGCGCATGCTGGAGCCCCTGCTGACGCGCTTCCTGCGCATTTACCCGGAGAGGGCCGCCACGGCCGGCATGGGGCTGCGGCTCGAGCTGCTGGGCTGCTCCATCCCGGGTGAGTGGGGGCGGGGCCCCCCCCCCGCGGGGGGGGGGGGGGGGGGGGGGGGGGGGGGGGGGGGGGGGGGGGCCGGCCGCGCGGGGGGGG
>JABFEA020000001.1:31430265-31442293 GCA_019775915.2 Cyphomyrus plagiostoma
CCCCCCCCCCCCCCCCCCCCCCCCCCCCCCCCCCCCCCCCCCCCCCCCCCCCCCCCCCCCCCCCCCCCCCGCCGCGCATTTGAAGCAATACATGTGCTAGAAAAGCAGGTCGATTGAACACTGCAGATGGCACTATTCCCTTCTTTTTCCAGCTCTTGGTTGCCATCTGGTTGCTGAAGGTGGAATTGCAGGGGGTGGCTGGTCTAATAGTGAGGGTACAGCCCTCTCAAAACAGAGCTCTGACTGTGGCAGTATGGGTGATATGGCTCTTACTTTAGCATCTGTATCATTCCTTTAAAGTGATGAGAGGTCCCTTAGGACCTCTTAAGTGTTGTTGACTTAGCTCTCAGGACACCCCGTATGCAATCTCCCCCCTGCCCCCAAATTCTTGACACATTTCCATGTCAAGTGTTGGTCAGTAATTAGCCTGCACGACCAGGTGGTCGACATCATGAATAGGTGCAGTGATGCTGTAAAGCTCTGCAGTGGGGAACCGCTTTGGTAAATATATAGAGTAAAATAGCCCTAGTGTGAATGGGCCTTATGCAAGTTACCCAAGGTGTTCATCTGACAGGAGGGGTGTTGTGTCGTTTATGCTGTGTTACATCTTCAGTGGCTGAATAAAACCCAAGATCATAGAAGTTGTCATCTGGTATTTCTAAAGTTAATGTCTGTTTACAGTGTGTACTTCAGATTCTTACGTTACCTGTCACCTTGTCCGAGCATCATGTGACCTTGAATCTGCATTACTTCCTGTTTAAAGAAAGTGAATCCATGGACCAGACGGCAGAACACTGCAGCTGGATACTGTGTCCAGTGTACATGCATTCAAGCTGGTGTATCATTAGACAGCAGGTAACTAGAAATTTTAGGAGAACTATCCTGGAAGTTGTAGTTTGACTTCTTGGAAGGGGCTATGCTTTTGCACATTTAGAATTATACAAGGACAGTACCATTTTTTTTTTCTCGTTCATACAGCTTTCGGTCACATTGGGGGGGGGGGAGTCTGTTGAACAGCTTGACGTAAAAGCGACCCCTTTGCTGTTTTGGCCTAAAACGCCAAATACACCAACCCTATGCCATAACGGGGGGTGGAAATTGCACCTGACATCACATCCAGACTGCCACGTATTTAGGAAGCTGGGCGTGTGGTTAAATCAGAGAACTCATTTTTGGGTGACTGTTTTGATTATATTCTGTTGAAATAGTTCAAGTGTAGGGAAAAATAAACAACCAAGTTTCAAAGTATATCATCCAGTCTGGATAAATGTGGAAATTTTAACAATATGCAGTTGAAATGAAATCCTCATGCTTTTTACCAAGCAGGACAAGTTCAAAAACAAATGAATACCTATTATGCTCTTTATCCCCCCGCCCCCCCGAAGCCATTTCCCGAAAATGTTAATTTAGCTGCGAATCCGTTTGTCAATTCTGGCTTTGGTTTAAGCATCTTGTAATTACAGATTTGTCCGCAAGAGGGAATGTATATAAAACCAGAATAACGGAGCAGTTTCCGGTTTTCGTAAAAAAAATTTAGGAGACTAAATCGCAGGTGCAATTTCAGACTTAAGACACGGCAAACTTATTGGTGAAAACTGTAAATACTGGTGTTCCAAACGAAAAGTACTCAGTGCCCACAGTGCGTGTGGGTTTTTGTAGATGACAAACAGGTTGCAGACTAATGTATAGAATTTGCTTCACCCCCTGTCAAGTTCTATTTTTGTTTATCGGACTTAATATCTCTACCTCTCAAAGTGTGGCCTCCCGGTTTAACAATTTACTACATTCACTATGTTGTCATTTGTCAAAATTTGGATATGCAAAATTAAGATTTTTAATACTACTTTTAATTGTTCTTGAAAAGCATCTATTAGTTTTTATTAAAGATTTTAAGAACTTAAAATTAAGAACTCTTAAATTAATGTATATGGGGATTATATGCATATAAACCTTTTTTTTAAAAAAATAAAAGAAATATATATATATATATATATATATATATATAATTTCTTTTATTTTTTCCGATATATATATCGCTCTCACGCACACGTAAAATCACACACACATTGTAAAATCACTAAAACGCAACTTTATTACAGGGAACAGCAGACACCCCCGCGCGCTGTCCGCACCGCCCCTCGCACACCCCCCTACTTTGTAGCCGGGGCGACGCGAACGCGCACGCGCGCGGGTCCGCGCGGGAATGGCTGTCGCGTGACGGGAGGGGGGGGCCGGGCCGCCAGGAGCGAGCGGACGGTTACGGAGTTTTTAATGTCCGCCATGTTGGCCATGGCGTACTGAGCCGGGGAGAGAGAGAGCGGAGCAACGGGAAAAAACACATCGAGAGGGAGCGACCGAGATCCGGGCCTTCCCGGCGTCGTCCTGGAAAGCACCACGGACGCATCAATGAAAACTAAAACTGGAGCGGATGCGCTTTTTATGGGATCGCGTAGATTTATGCTGCGTCTTTAATCATAAGAATGAGTAAACTGTCGTTTCGGGCGCGGGCGCTGGACGCCGCCAAGCCTCTACCCGTCTTCCGCTGCGAGGATTTACCCGACCTGCATGAATATGCCTCGATCAACCGGGCAGTACCGCAGATGCCGACTGGGATGGAGAAGGAAGAGGAATCGGTACGTTTAGCCGTCCCGAAGCGGGAGTCGGATAATGACACCGGGCTATTGGTGTACGAGGGGCGCCCCTGTCCTGTCTGCGCAGGTTTGCACAAAATGGCCGCCATGTCCCTCTTTTCAGAAAGGCGCTATTATGATGCGCCTCGACCGTGCCAGCTGGAGTAAAACGCCGCATACGCGGACATAAGGTCCCGTTATCTCTAAATCGTGTGGTAAAGGCCAGTTGGGGCGGCTCGTTTCTCTTGGAATCGGTTCGCCGAACACAAAGGGGTCACGTGATGGGAGTCGAGCCCGCCATCTTGTCCGCGGTCTTTCTGCTCCGGGGCGCGCCTGTGCCGCTGCAGCTGCGTCGGGCCGCAGCCAGGGGGTGCCGTCGAGCCGAACGGGGCTGGGGAGCGCGCTCGCCTGTCTGTCGCTCCATGTTTAGTCCGCGTGGGAGAGACGCGCGGCCAATAGATCGGGAGATGTATGTAACTTTGTAGTTAAGTTTAAAAGGTAACACGCATTAAGTAATTATTCAGATGTGGAAGAAAGCATGACTTGTTATTGCAGATCAATTAAAACTCTGATTCGGATTTTAGTCTTGCGTCTTTGCTAAATACCGATTCATCAAATGTGTGTGATTCCCACCTTACAATGACAGTTGTGATGAATTCTCCTGGCAATACATTCTGTAATCGGTGGTCATTGAATTGTTCATTCTGTAACGAGCGTGTCCTGCCAGTTTGTGGGGTTTGTCATGTATGCCGGGTGGGTGTCCTGTACTGTTTACATTCTGTCAGTTGTGACTTGCATGCTTGGAATGAAAAGGCTACATTGGCCCCCTTTTGGTGAATTAGCCTTTCTGCTCTGCGGGATGTTTTGCTGAAAGGGTGCTGTTTCCTTCTTATGATTTTGCTAGAATTTAACCAAACTTTGGCAGGTTTGAGCGAGCACAGTACTGCACCGTATGGATCACAAGAATGTGTGACACACCAGCCTGGGATCTGGTTGTGGAAACCTGTGATGAGTGCTGCATTTGTGTAGCAAGCCTGCAGTTTTTATTTGTGTAATTGGAGGTGACTCCCTTCCAGCATCTTTGTATTAATACACCACATCAGACCAGAGCTGTGACATTGCACAGACACACAACCATGTGCTCTTTGCCTCTTTTCCTAATTTGTTGTACCTTGTGCTTTGGGGGAAACTGACGTTATATTAGAATTTCAAAAATTGCTAGGTTTTAAATACAGTATTTCTCAGGAATTGGGCAAATTCCATTACAGTGGGATGCAGACACAATTTGCATGTGTCATAATGGGTATCCTTTGCTAATTAATGTTTAAAGTTTCTGTACTGAAGCTGGTCTGCAAGAAAAAAGTCCTGTTTTTGGTGATTTGGATGTTAATCTTGATTCAGTTTATTTTTTAACAGAATGGCGACTAAGTCCTGTAGCACACTATTAATTTTTTATTAGTGGTTAATTTTGCTCTTTGTAGATATGCTGTAATTGTGCCAAATCGGAATTGTTTTATAGTTCCATCAGTCAGTGTTAGCTATAGACTGTGTTTTTTTTTTTGTAAGGATTGGTTAATACTGTGTTTTAATTTGAAATAGCTCTGCAGCAGTGTTCATATGAGGTTTAATTTGTGTGTGTTCCACTCATCTGTGCACAACACACATGCTTTTTACAGGAACATCAAGCCGTGGAACACCTGCCAGTAGCTTTTGGGATTTTTCCCACAATGGCTCGCTCTGTTTGTTTTGTTTTGTGGTTGAAAGTGTGTCATATCTCAGAATAGCAGCTGGTTCAATTTCCCCATGCCCTGACAGCTTTTCTGGTGTTTCTCAGGTAGTTCGTTTTCGTTGAAAGCACTTTGCTTGATAGGGTGAAAATTTACTTCCTTGATGGAGCCAGTGGGACAGGTTTAATATTTCTACAATGAGTTGTTTTCGTATCCATTCAAAGTCATTGCTGCATTTTAAATTTAAACGGGTGGATGAGTGGAGCTCCTAGTAACTGTGATGTGGGCCCTGTTGATTTTGGTGGAGGGATGATTAGGGGTCTGCAGTTTGTTGGTTCATTCTTCCTTTTATGGCAAGTCTGACCTCAAAATCTAAGTCCTGTTGATGGTGTGGCCTCTGGAAGAAGGAATGGAGTGCAAGCTTTCTGTCTCCAGTGGGACTCCCTCTCTAGTACTCCATTGATTTCAGGGCAATTGAGATGGCACATGACCTGCTGTCATTCATCTGAAATGTTATGTTACACACCTGTTTGAACTTCGAGAATGAGAGGTTTTTAAAATTTTAAGTCTTCTAAAATTGTTCAGTGCAGCCAAATCAGAGGCAAGTTTCTATGAAGCAGTTCTTGCTGCTAATATTGCTAATATGTAGATCTATCAAGTGTGAAGTTGTCCCTGCTTGATGATGACCAGTGACACTGGAGGTGAATTTTGCTGGATTTGTGTGACCCGTGCGAGCACCTGCTTATATACCTTTAATGGGCAGGTCTGCCTTAAACACAGAGGAGTTGAGTGATTTTCTTTGAGATTTTCTGTCTCATATTCATGTCTAGAGTTTATTGTGCTTCTGTGGTGAGGTGTATTTTATGTCGATTTTGATGTACATTACAATTGGGAGCTTCTGAAGGCCGAAATCACTGTTGTGGAAAGTGACTGCTTCCTATCTGGGAAATCCATCTTGTACTGCATGTGCTTTTGGCCACAGACTTGTTCACATGTCAGGTCTTCAAGGAGCAATATTTCCGAATCGCTAATATTATGTTCAAAGTGTCTTGAACCCAAGTTTTGTATTAGTCACACATCTGCAAATTTGCGTTTTGGCTGCACTACCAATTAAACACTTAGACGAAAAAGTAAAAGGTTAAAGCATTGAATCTGAGCATGTATGTTTATTATACGTTTAATTGAAGAAGATTACCTACAATAAACCACCTTTTCGGACGGATTAAAAACAAGTTAGGCAAGCTTGTCATGGGTTAAATTTCCGCGCAACTTTTTGAAGGAATCAGACAAGATATTCCTGTAAAAAAAAAAAAAAAAAAAAAAATGAATAAATGTATGTGCTGCAAACACCCCCAGAATCCCAATCTATTGTTCTTAATTAGGCTTCATTGGGAGAGTTGATTTGGAGAGGATGAAGGGTGGGCTGCATGGTTATTTTGAAATACTGCTCACCTCTGGCAACAATCTGTAGTACATCTCTACTCATAAACAATACACTGGCAATTTTTTACATTATTGCTGTATCGTCAGAAGCTGGATCTTGGTCTCTTACCAAAAATACAACACAACTGCCTTAATAGTGATTTCATACAGAAGATTAAGTTGTGCTTAACATGCTTAAACTGAAGCAAAAAGAAATGTAAAAGCAGGCATCTTTGATGTTTAGGTGACTGCTCACTCCTATTCATCTTTTTCCCACCTGCAAATAGCAGCATTTTAATGGCTCAGAGTAAAGCAGAAGTCCTTTTGTTTTGTGAGTTTTTTAAAATTTTTTTTTTTACTTGTTTAAATGGTTTGCTTTTAATCAGTTGTGCGCTGAAATAGCACCAAGAACCATAGTCTCCTCTGCCAGAATATCAGCTTCTTAGAACATAAAATGAATGACAGAATGATTGTGAGATGAATCAGCTTTTGCTACAAACAAGATTTTGGGATTTGGTTCAAGTGCTTTTGAATGTTCATGTGCTGATGGTCTCTGCTGCAGATGGTCTCTGTTTTTCTGTTTATTTTTAAACTCCTCTTGCTATTAACAAGGTTAGGGTTTTTACATAATTGATCTTTGGACCTTAATGAAAATATTTGAGTGGGCTGCTTGTTGAAATTACTCATTTGAACTACAGCTGTGTGTCATTCTTCTTCGAGTGCTAAAGAATTCTCTCTAAGGATGTTTCCGAATCCATATGCTCTCTTCAATGTTGTGATCGCCATCCAAGCTGCAGTTGTTCACTAGAAAGTGAAGTTTTTCAGGTGGAGAACATTTTGAATGTCTGACTGCAGAGTAGTACTTGTGTGTTAAATGCTGTACTTCTTTTACCTCGGAAGTTGGAGCTAGGAATAATGTCACACTGTGTTAAGTATTTTGGAATACAAGTCAAAGGCAATTTAATAATGCTACTTCTAGCCAGGTACATTGTTAGGCATTGTTAGCATTACATGGTATTTTTTGCATATAAACTTTTGTGCATACAAACCCTGTAGTAACATGTCCACAGGTTGGACAGCATTGTATGTACGACTGATTTTCAATAACATACAATTTTGACAAAAGTGCTAACAAACAGTATATATCTACAGCTTTCACTTCTGAAGTGAAAGGTGCAGCCATCTTGAATTCTGGGGTTGGGGTTCCTCCTACTTTCCAAGTCGGAACTCTGACTTCAGGAGACATTCCAGGTAAATTTTGACTATGAACTCAGAAATTTCAACTATCCAGTTCAAATGGAACAAACCATAATATGTCATTTGCAGGGGGGTGTCACTTTGAATATCCCCTGAGGAAGGGGCAGGGTTTAATCGAAACCCTGTACCATAGCACTCTTTGTAGTGATTAAATTTAATTGGCATACAAAACTGTTTTCTCATTGATAACTAGGGCTGTGCTTAAAAAACCAATACCGAAAAATATTGTGACGACACAGAACATCTGTATCGATGCGTGTATTATCGATTATGGCCAGTTTAAGAACTTTTATTTGGCAGGCTATCCAGTGGCGCAACAGCAGTTGTGAAAGTGCAGTCCGCATTGCTGCCGCAGGGTGCCGGCCAGGAGCGTAGGTTTTATGTTAACATTGAGGGGGGCAGGTACATTGGGGTCAGAGGTGTGGCGTCACGTCGCCTTATAGGGCAATTCAGTGGTCATGCTGTGTATGTTTTTTTTTTTTTTTTTTTTTTTGTTCTTTCCCGTGAACTGTTGCTGTTAAAATTTCACTTTATATATTGTAGGTATATCTTTCCATTTCACTGTTATTCATTTTGTACCAATATGGTAGTTTAAGTGCGTTACATCCCCCATTATGAACGCTGGATTTGCGGGAATCATTAAATACCCCCGTCACTCTCCTGTACCCTGTATTTCTCTCAGACAAATCCTAACTTTCTGGAAAGAAACACAACACGCACAAAATAGCAACTTGAAGATATGTCCTTTCTGCCAGCACTATTTATGAACTAAATTATTCAGTTTCTGGTAACTCAGTAACTCACTTTTTGGCATTTTCTAAATAAACGTCAGATTTTTCTACACAAAAATATGAAATCGTTTTAGCCATAGCTGCCAGTACAAGCAACATTTAAGTTTGTTACAATAGGTTGTTTTGTCATTTATTTTGTGTTTTTTAATTTGTATGAAAGCCATAAACAATTTATATTCTAATTGTTGACCTCAAAATAATAACTAATAAAAATAAACAATCCGTTCAGCTATTTAGAATACGTGTTTAGACGTTATTCAGAATGTATCGTGATACGTATCGTATCGTTGCCCTGTATCGTGATGCGTATCGTATCGTTGCCCTGTATCGTGATTGGCAACCTCACGACATGATACCTATTTCAATTGGTGGCATTACTTTAATGACAATGACAGTTATTACAGAATGAGTACACCAATCATTTGCGATTTTGTAAGCTGAGTTTACAAACCAGCTTGTTTCACCAGCTCCATTGTTCTCCAGTTTGTAATTTCGGCATCATGCGGCAGTTAAAAATACCTGGCAGCATGATCAGCAGCACTGTTGGAGTTATAACTGATGCTTGGCAAACCTATTATCTGTCTGAAACTTCCAGGCTTGTGTCAAGAAGTCTGTCTCTTTATATGGGGAAACACTTCAAATTTATCTGGTTTTACTGTGTGTGAATGTGTTAATGCATGCCTTCTTGATTTCTGGTGCGTTAATTTGATAGCAACTCACTCGTGACTAATTCTTCCACACAGTCAGACTTTTAGAGCGTCTCCGCTTTTTTGTTTGGTGATCCTGATTTTTGTAGACACCAATAAATCCCCACCCCCACCCATTGTTAAAAATGGACAAGAGCATATGTGCACCTCTGCAGTGTATTTACAGCCAAGACAGATATTAAATTTAACTGCTGCTCCAAATATGAGTTTTATTTTGTTAGCTATATGAAACTGGCTGCTACACTTGTATGAAAGGCACAGAACGTTTTTGGAATTTTGCAGCTGCTAATCTGATTTTGCATTGGTTTTCTAGGTTGGGTTCATTTATCTTTTTATAAATATCAGTAAATCTCTAAATTGCAGGAGTGTTAACATCTTTGAGGCATTAAAATGAATAGAACTGGCATATGTTGATGGTCTCTGGCACTGACGTGATCCCTGGGAATAATTAAGGCCTTTTATTAATATGCTTGCAGTTTTTTTTTGTTTGACTTTCTTAATCGTGTGGCTTTTTCCCTACTGTTTTGTTGGTTCTTCTGCCTGCTGCTGGACCAGGTGACTGATCCCATGAGGTCAGCAGGTCTGACCACGTTTTACTCTGTGGGCCAGGCTGGATGCTTCCCAGCTGAGCATGCACCCTTGGCTTGGAGCCTCTGTGAGGGAGGTAGGGGGGTTGTTCTGTAGTGCCTCGGCAGCTGGGATTGGAGTGGGGCAGGGCAGGGCAGGGCAGGTTGAAAATCTGTCAGCGGATCACTTCCCGCTGGTCGCTCAGTGTTGCATAAGTTAGGGAGCAACAATCAAGATCTAGGCCTGGCATTTCTCCGGGGCTATTATGCTGAAATATCTCTGGCCGTCTGGCTCCCTGACCCACTCTTGCATTCCCCCCTCCCCCCCCTCCACATGCTGCCAGAGGCAGCAAGGAGGCCTCAAACACACATGCCCAGGGAACGGCAGCTTCAGTCAGCATTGGCGCTTGTTTTTGCCCTGTCTGTAGGGGTTTCATCCTCTCTTTAATAAGTTTGTTTATCATTAATGGGTTTTTAACAGTTTTGTGCTATGAACTAGCTGCTGTTAGGTATTACTCTTGACAATTTTGCATATTTGTTTACTTTAAAATGCTGCTATGCAACCACTCCTTCCTTAACAACCCAGTTCCATTCCAGTGACTAGGGTAGGCATTGACACAAATGCCCCAATTTGATTTGATTCTGATTCATAGAGGAACCATTCGATTTCAATCTGATTTTGATTGTGATTGTGATGCAAAGTCACAGGAAACATTCTGAAAACCACTGAAGGCCAAAGGCTCGATTTCTCAAACTTACTAGAACTCAAATTCTTGAACAAACCAGTCGAACAAACCAGTTTGACCTAGAACCTGATCTGAATATCAGAAGTCGAACCGTGAACACTGACCTAATATAAATTTTACACACCAGGAAATGAGTCATACTACAATGCAATTCTAACTTGAATGCCTTCTTCACAGACAAGACGATTAACCAAATAAAGCAGCGCAACATTACCGTAACTAACAATAAATAAACCACTAACTTATGTGTACTATTGGATCATTTATGTCATTTAAACTTTATTTTACCAGCTAAATTAACGGAAAACCAGTTCTCACTGCTTTACGTGATATTCGGGAGATAGCTGCAGATTATGCGTCGGTACTGCCTGGGATACAAATGTCATGTGTGTAACTAAACTCTTCAGCCAATAAGAGCAAAGATGTGTCGTCACGGTTCCAGTTTGTGCAGCCAGGTGAGAGGTCGCAATGCATCTAACCAAAATGCGTTGCGTCAGCATTAGAATGCCTTGCTTAAAGCCAGCTCTGTAAACAAGTTGAACGCACCCAATGACTGGACTGGGGGAAACGAACTGAAATGCAGACTTAATACAGAGGACTATACTAATGACAACAGCCAGAAACAGCTAATCACATGGGGATCCCACACAAGGTTAACGAGGGGGCTTGGCACACGGAAGGAGTGGACGATCGGGCCAGGACAGGGGTAATATTGGGATAAGATCTTTATCATTTTGATAGCCATTAAGAAAAATTGCTCTTGTTTTATCCTGTTCATTTTGTGTTTAAATGCTAAGAAACATTTAGGTGTGATTTTTTTTGGGGGGGAGAACCAATTAATTGGTTTTCCATTATTTCTTATGGGAAAATTTTGATCAGAACTAGAATTTTTTAGGATTCGATCCGGAGTCCGGAACGAATTAAGTTCAAGAACCTAGGTACCACTGTAATAATATTATTATTATTGATGATGACAACAATAATACACTGGGATACACTGTGAATACACTTCCCTCTGCGATTCTTGTACCCAGCCAGAAATAAAAATGACACCTGCAGACTTTCGCTTTCATTTGCTTCAGTGTTACCCACAAAGATGAAAAAAGAAAAAAAAAAACAGTTCACAACATTCTCATAACTGACAGTTCACATCTAATATCAATTTTCTTCTTTGCATTGTTTGTTTTTATTTATTTTATTTTTCTTTAACACTATTTCATGTCACCATAAGCCTTTTACTGAAAATAATGGGTGTGGGAATATGGCCCTACTTGATTTGATTTGCTTGCATTCACCCGTTTGGACTGCTCTATTACCATGACTGACAATGCAAAGTGCGAGGTGATTTCAAAATATTATTGCAACCCTCCTATAGGTGAGAGGATAAAGTAGCACTACTTATATAATAAACGGACTGATAAAAGTAAAATTCTGAGAGAATTTTAAAAAGGCATAAATTAACTAGATCGATCTTGGGATTTTGTGAATCGATATCGAGTCATCAAAACCAGGATCACAACTTAATCAGAACCATTTTTTCCCCCCACCCTTACCACCACCAACCAGGTGCTTAAGTGAAATGGTCACTTTGTGAAAATTGCTATGTGCTACTGCAACTGTGCTTACACCTTTCATTACTCAGATTTTAATCTTTTAAGTGGACATTTTTACAAAATTTTGTACATTCTACTTCAAAGATCTGTCACTCCATGCTTTGTCAGGCTTCAAAAATTTGGTTGCAAATGTTTGCATTGCTTAATTTTTTTGTAATTTTTTGCCGTATTTGCTAATGGTCACTAACCAGAGATTTGGTTGTATTTTCAAGCTTAGAAAAATAGTGCATCCTGTACTAAAGACTGTTAATAAGGATTTGAACAAATTATGTATCCTTGGAATAAAGCACATTCGTAACAATGGAAGTAGAATGTCAATAAAGAAACCCTGACTACTCATTTATGATTAATCCTGCTTTACGATTTAAAGGGCATTGGCTGGTGACCAGTATGGAGAACAAACTACACAAAATAGAGTGAAGGTCTGACAGGGGCTGCTTGCCAAAGACACTGACCCATCCATCCATCCATTGTCCAAACCACTTATCCTATTGGGTCGCGGGGGGTCCGGAGCCTATCCCAGAAACAACGGGCACGAGGCAGGGAACAACCCTGGATGGGGGGCCAGC
>JABFEA020000001.1:31500915-31519989 GCA_019775915.2 Cyphomyrus plagiostoma
GAGTGACACAGAGAGTCAAATGAGAGTCAGTGGAGAGAGAGAGAGTGACACAGAGAGTCAAATGAGAGTCAGTGGAGAGAGAGAGTGACACAGAGAGTCAAATGAGAGTCAGTGGAGAGAGAAAGTGACAGATAATTGGATGAGAATCAGTGGTGAGAGAGAAGGAACAGACTGGAACCTCTAACACCTTGATAAATGATCAACAGGTTTCTGATTTGAGTAGAAGTCACCTAGCTGAGGTCTCACTGTTCCTTTATATTCTCACCATTAAGTTGTTTACCTGTAATTATGCAGAAAATGTGAAATATAAACCAAAACTTGTGCATCGGGTAGTTATGGAAGCGGCTTCTGCATCTTAGGGCTGAAATGACTTTGAAGTTATATGAGGGTGGAGAGATTGTTGTGCTTCTGCTTTAAAGTTTGTTGTGATTGTGGGTAAAAATTATGAAGAAAGGCATCAAGTTATGAGGGCAGAGTACAAACATCAGGGTCCTGCAGTTTGCAACCCTTTCCTTATGCAATCTGCAGGCAAAAACTCTAAGAGCATTAAAGGATACAATCCCCACTCCTGCTTCTCTGTTATCCAGACTGATGGAACATTAGCAGAAATGGGGTAAAAAAAGGAGCATGGTGTTACATTTCTGGAAAATAATTTGTAGGTGTATGAAAATGGGTTCATTTAGTGCTTTTAGATCTGTATTTATAATAGAGATTCAAATTAATGCACAAACCCCAGAAACCATCACATGACTGCTGGGTACATTTAAAGAGCTGACATGTCCACTGATTTGTTTGCTTGGATAGCAAAGTCTCCTTTAATCATTTTTCTCACCATCTAGGTGACTTTTAACTCAACCCTGTGTGTGAGTCCAAGCCTATGGCACAATGAAATCGGTGATCAGTCATTTCCCAACCACGTTCTACATGCGTTTGGAAAAGTTGATGACACATTTCTTTGAAACATGGACGTGAGAGATACCATCGAAGACTCATTCTACTGGTATGTTTCTGGAGAAAAGCACTCAGGCTCTCGCTCACTTTACCTGTTGGGGCAACTAACATTGTTTTTGCAGTGATGAGATTAAAAAGTCAATGTTTAAAAATAAGGTTTAACTAGTCAAATTAAAGAGGAATGAATCAGACATGAATGTGATTAGTGTCATGTAGACTAAAGCAGGACCACAGCCACAAGTCTGAATCCCACCTCTGAGTGTGAAATACACCTTCAGCTTGCTGGTTTTTTGTTGGGCTCTCCTCAGTTCTGAGTGGTTCCCTGGTTTCCTCCCACAGTCCAAAGACTTAATTGATGCCATTAACCAGTCAGATGCCTGTCACCTCTTCCCCAGTCCACAGCACACTTTGTCGGGTCAGATTAGTCAATTTGCTTCTCATAGAGATTCTTTCTGAGAATATGATACCGTTAGAAAATTCAAGAGGCTTTAAGTCATGCTGTTTTACAATATTATTTATTAAAATAAATGACATTTATTCTTTCCAGTGACATCAATGTCAGACACACACTTGTACTGAAAATCAGCTGGTTTCATCATCACTGAATGCCATTTCTTTATAAAAACAAAACACATTTTTGCTGCAGTGCTGTAATTCAGAACATTATTCACAAGTACGATAAAAAGATGAGATTGTAATGACCAAATTTTAATTTAAAATGATAAAATTCCATTTACATATTCATTTTAGATGAAAATATGACATGTGCGAGAAAATTACAGCCCAGAGAAGTTTATGGTTGAAATGCATAAATAACACAGTATTTCTCCAAAAGGCAGACGATTGTGAAAGTATTGGAAATGGGTGGCTGCAAACACAGCCCACGACCAAATGAGAATGTCAGAAGTCACCCCCCTCATATCTGAAGGGGTGCGACACACGCTCCGGGTAGCCGCTGGAGGTGTAGCCCCCATAGCGGTAACTCTCCAGACCTTCCCCTTTCTCGGGTTTGGGAGTGATCGACTCCGGTTGATACGTCAAAGCTGATTTGATGACCCCAGAATCTTCCGGAAGCTTCAGATCAGGGTAGGAGCTGGACGAATTGCCCTCCAGCAAAGAGTTGCAGCTGGGCAAGCCCTTGACATCGTAGAGGCTGTCGCTGTACTTCACCACGGCCGGTTTGCACGGTTGATACGACACCTTGGTGGTGGTGGTTATTATGGTCTGGAGGCCAGTGGGGTTGGCAGCTGTGGGCCCCGCGTACCTGCACGGGTATTCGCTGTTGTAGTAGTGCTGGTTGGAGTTGGTGCCAATCTGCCCATAGTCGGCCCGCTCGCTGTAGCCCCCCTTGCCAACGACCTGCTTCCAGCCACGGTGCTTTCCAGAAGCATCATAGCCACGCTCGTGGATCCCCAGGGGGCTGGTGCTGAGCTGCGGCCCGCCCAGACTCATGCAGGTCTTATTGGGGTCCACCTCCGGTGGCGGGCTGCCACGGTCCTTGTAAAGCGCTGTGTAGGGGCCCGGGCCCAGGTACCCGGGCACGGCGAAGTCGTAGCCACATGGTGGTCGTGTGACATACAGTCGTGGGTTGGCAGCCTTTTGCAGTGAAGCTGTGTCACCAGCGGCACCAGGAGAGTCAAAGGGAAACTTATAGGGTTCAGGGTTCTGGAAGGAGTAGTGCTGTGGCTGGATGGGGAAATTAGACTCGGTGATGATGCTGAAGCGGTCTGGGCCATCCATGCAGGACAGGTGATGCAGGCCGGGGAAAGGTCCGCCTGGGTCATGGTACCTCCCGCTCTGTTAAATAAGTGAGACAGTGTTCCAGGTTAGGCTTAGGGTTAGGTTCAGGGGTAGGGTTAGGGTTAGGCTTAGGGTTAGGTTCAGGGTTAGGGTTAGGCTTAGGGTTAGGTTCAGGGTTAGGCTTAGGGTTAGGTTCAGGGTTAGGGTTAGGCTTAGGCTTAGGTTCAGGGGTAGGGTTAGGCTTAGGGTTAGGTTCAGGGGTAGGATTAGCGAATTAGAGGTAGGTTCAGGGCAGGCTCTTACTTCTGGCTCTATCAGTCGTCGCTTCTGAGGGAAATGCGGCGAGGAGATGCGTTTCTTCACTGCGCTCCTCCTGACCTCTGTCTCTGACTTTGTCTCAGGTCTCAGGTGGTCATGAACTCCTTTAGCCTGCATCGGTATGAAAGTAACCCCTTTTTAACTCCTGTTATTCATGCTTCTCATGCATGTTTCATTTAGAACAGAAAGTATTATTTCCTTTGACACGCGTAGATATTTAAACACAAAGATAATGAAACAGGCACACATGATAGATAGATATATATATAGATAGAAAGACAGACAGATAGACAGACTGACCTGAAAAAATATGGACTTTCCATCAACTCTCCAAAAATTGGTCACTGGATATCCACTGTGACCACGACAAGGTACCAGCTCCAGAGCAGAGTTGCAGTTGGGACAAAGTTTCTCTGGAAAACACAGAGGACAATAGATCAACTTTACAGAAGAGTATATAATGATAAACGGCATCATCACTGATCAAGCCCAGGTGATTTGAAATGATATCACTCGTATTGTAATCCAGAGTAGCTCATTTTAGAAATAAAGTTATGCTTCATCTTCACTGTGGTTGAAATGTCCATAATAATTTACAATCCGAATTTTATATGTGTTTTAACGCTAAATATATTTTTAAATGAGTGTTTTAGTTTTACAGAACACTTATTTTCGGTTCTTTGTTATATTTACATAAGAGCAATTTCCTTTGTTTAATAATAAATCAGGAGTTTCAGCCATAATTTAAATGTACTGGCGTTGGCAGTTTGGTGCCAGATAGAAAAAGTTTGCAGGAATGAACTCATTGCATTAGATGCAGCAAGAAATTTGCCATCTAGGCCTAACTATACCTTCACATATTGCATTAATTCTCAATTCCTTAAGTACGATATGCTAAGAATTAGTTTGTCTGCAGTGTTGTTATTTTCTGATATGTGTTTATTGATATTTATTAGCTACTGCACTCATCTATCATTTTTTAAAAATTTATTTTGCTGGGTGGCCTTTGAGAAGCAGGCACGCAAGCATTACACTTCATCGTGATCACGCAACAATAAATACTAGACGGAGTTTAAGCTTGTGAGGAAAATGGGTATTCAAAGTAAAATCTAATCGGCTGAATACGAAAAATGTAGAGGTTAAAACTGGAGTACCCTAAATATCACTGTGTATTTTGCATAACGCGTATATAGTGCGTAGCAACACCCCTTTATTCGAACACTTTAATCAAATAGGGAATGCCAATTAATTAACTAGAGCAACCCGTCTTTGGCACAGCATGCTGTGTATGACCAATATCACACGTATAATGATGTTTAAAATATAAAAAACAGTATTATACTGCATTCACTGCTTCTAAAGTGTGAAATACTGGATATCATTTGCTTGTCGAAATTTGCTTTTATCTCTAAGTTTTTCTTCCAATGTACTGTTTGGCACTTATCTGAACAAAGTAAATTTATTTTTCACGTACGTACACGATACATGTTGACGTGCTTTCAATCTTTGAGCGGTAGAGAACGTCATTAAAACGAAATTCAGTTTATCGTGTAGACCAGGGGTGAGCAATCTCATCCGCAGAGGGCCGTTGTGAGTGCGGGTTTTCGCTGCAACTCCCTAATTATATTATTAATTAGAGGGCTGATTGGCTGAAGAGTCCTCACACCTGGGCAGATGAACTAAAGGTTATCCTAAAATCCTGCATACACACTGGCCCTTTCAGGATAAAATTGCCCACCCCTGTCGTAGACTATTAGCGTTTTGAAACTGAGAAACACTGAAAATTGCGAGCTACTCAGGAGTAGGCTGTGATTAATTAGTTAATTATAACGAACCAGTACATGTTTAAAAGGCCTTTCGCGCTCTTCATTAAGGAAAGAATTTATTGTTACAGGGTGATAAGCGGCTTTGAAATAACTTAATTATGGAGGGATACGTGTTTCTGTTGATCATGCAAAATGCTTTATTCATGAAAATTTGAGTGAATACGGGCTTATTTCTTTCTTTTTATAAGTAACTGTATGATGTTTTGACATGTTGAATTACTGAATGACCGTGGATGTAAACGGTTAGTTCAGCTGGCCTAAGTTTATTAGTTAACCGAATCCGAAATGTGTAATTCGGGCTGAAAGCAGCGTAGATACGGAAACACTTCGTTGTTATTGTCGTTTTACTTGGCTTTTCAGCTTATCTCCGCTCTTCGATTGTTTGGATTTGTTCTGTAGCTGCGCGGATCAGCTAATCGAGACGACTCTGGGCGAAGTAAATTTCTTTTTGTGTTTTGTTGGTTGTCCATTATTGTGATAGTCAGATGTCATTCCGCTGGTGCTAATTGGGCCGAGTGATAAATGATGTGTATGTATGTAACACGATACTGTCGCTAGTGGACGGTAGACGCGGGTTGGAGTTTACTGATGTGTTATTTATGTAAAAGCATAGGGAGTCAGTTCTGGCCCCGGACATTTGTCCGTACAGGGCCACCACACAAACATAAGCCTATTTTCAATAAAATTACCTGAATGTTATATTCGGGGTTGGAGGGGTCATGAACAATTTTACCAGTACAGCCGTGCGCTGGATCACATGTTGGTGACTGACTTGTCCTTGTTCTGGAAACTGTGTTTTATGTGACAGACTATTGCGCAATTCCCTCCGAGGTTGTGAATAAACACTTCCGTTTTATGTTGTGGTGGAAATTGTTTGATGTAGCCAGTTCCCATTAAATCAGCTAAGATTCACTGGAAGTGTCCCCCATGCTTAATTAATATCCTTATCTCAAACATCTGGAAGGCTTGCGCCCTTTCACGAAAAATCATGAGAAAATCGCTTTGAGGCGTAATCAGGTCATTTTCAAACTTATTTTATATGCCTATATTTTAAGTCGACTGTTCACTCCACCATTTACCATATTAAGCGTATGTCTAAATTATAATTACTGTATGAATTACTGATTCGGCATTCTATTGCATATTGCTGCATTTTATTGGCTAAACCTATGGCAAATCCTATAATGATCAATTATAAACCAATCTATTCGCTACATAATCCTGTAATAAGATGTCTAAGTATCCTAGTAAAGCTAATAAAATCGATCTGGGGCACAGAGACATAGCGAGTGATAGATCTTACTCTGCTGTTTCTGCCGAGCCTTGTCGCAGATAGCGGGCCGGAGCTGTAACTTGGTGCCGTCCGGCAGCGTGCAGCTCCGGCTGCAGACCACCACCCCCAGGCAGGACTTCTTGAGGATCTGGCAGTTGTGGTTGTTGGTGTTGCGCATGGCCCAACCGCTCAGGTGCCGCTGCGCGTTCTTGTCTTCGCCGCTGTAGATATAGCGGACGTAGCCTTCCGTCCATTCCTGGAAAGTATCATACTGCTTGATGTCCTGGAGGGAAAATGGGTGCAAATACATTAATGATTACAAACAGCGGCCATACTTGTGATTTAATGTCATTAGGGAGAACATGTAAGCATTAAGTAAAGCAGAATTGTTTTCCCCAGTTAATTATCTAGGAGATTAACCTTCACTACACGGTTTTTGACAACGAGCGAATAATGCCCATGTGATCGCATACCTTATGCGAGTTATATTTCTCAGTAACGCTGTAGGCGAAGCAAATATGTTCAGCGCGCAAACATTTCTAATAAAGTATATGAATTATTTACATAAGTTGGATGAACTAAGTCTTCCACGGGTATTAACCGAGGCAAACAGACAGCTCGCAAAAAGTGTCAGTAGGCAGCATACCTGAGGCAGCCGAGGGTCGTTGATATCCCAGGTTAATTTCATCCCCAATGAACAGACACAATCTGAGTCTTCAAACTGTTCTGACGATTTTGACATGACGGAACTGGTGAGGAAAAAAACAGTAAACTATCAACCGAAAAACTTCATAAATGCATGTCCATGTTCAATAGTCTTATTATACATCACGGAACGGAGGCTTGAAAGTATTTATATTTAATCTAAGCACGATATCCGTCAAATTTCATACTACTAAAAACACGAATGGCCATTCTGCCAGTGCGCTTTGCATTGAGTTTGCAGGTGTTTGCGGGTCTCAGCCGCGCCCCCAAACAACCGGCAGAGTAATAAGCGCCGCCGAGACCCTGCAGGTTCCTTTCAAGGAAGAGGGTGGATCTCTCCGCGTCAGTCCTCAGGTTAATCTCCTGAACATCTCACCTGATGGTCCTGCCCTTCTCTTGCCTACTATCCACAGAAATTCTGCTCTCTGTTGTGTACAGAAAAACACCAGTTTAGGCTGATTACATTCTTGCTCATCAATCTTAAATTTTGGTTTTGTTTCCATTTAAATTAAATGCATCGTTATGTCTGGCGTAACAGCCACGGACATGCCAATATCGAATTAGTAGCAGTTATTTTTTTTCCCTTTCTCCTAGTGTGATATATTTTTGATGATGCTTGCATCTCATGATTAGGAAAAGGACAAAAACCGCACTGCGCCAGAAATTCCAGTTATTGTTCTGGCCACTCAGCTAAAATGAACGTAATCATATAACCAGCATTGTTAAGAGTTACAAAACAAGAATACCTTCTGTAAATGAAAGGCCAGTCTGGAACATGTATATGAAACTGATTGTAAGTAAACTAACGCACCAAACTAGATTATGGAATCACACTTGGCACAGTCAAAGTCTCATGAACATAGTTTTATGTAAATGTTTTCTGACAGTGTATGTTTATATAAATTGTGTGCAAAATTATTAGGCAAGTAGTATTCCTGGAAATAATGTTTAGCAAAAGTTGGGCATTCTTATAAAAGTAAATTCAGAAGTTATCTTTAGGTCCAAGTAAATATATTTAGAAGGAAGATGTTACATTAGTTTGTCACACACACACACACACACACACACACACACACAAAAACATTTTTCAGTGTCTACAATTATTATGCAATCAGAAACATATAAAGTGACTTTCTCTTCACCGTCATCAGAAAGAATAATGAAAAACAATCTCAGCCATTCAGTCTGTATAAGGAATGATGAACTGATGGCTATTCTATGCAGTCCACCTTACCTGGTTTAATATCCTGTATAGCCACTTCTCTACTCGATTACCACTATGAGCCTGTTGTCGATTGAACCAATCAAGTTTTTGATTTGATCACATGCTATATTATCCGAGGCAGCTAGGACTGCCTGCCAGGTGCAGCTCTGAGAAGGGTGCTGTTTGCCGCCTTGCTAAGTCTCTTACTTTAGTTTGCCCGGTAGTTCCCAGTGGGGGTCATTGCCAGGCAACGAAGAGGGACAGTCCATGATGCATCTTTCTGCTCAGTCTCGAGACGTGTGCGCGCCCATTCTTGAGGTTTTAGCTCGTGTGCCTGACTGAGCTGAGGTTGTGTTTCAACCTCTGTGACCTTGTCAGTGTTACGCAGCGCTCTGCACTTGATACTTCTGGAGATTCTGTTCAGATGTGCAGTTTTGAAAAATGGTGGCGTTTGATTCGGATGAGCTTCTGGAAGTCTCCCCTCTAATTTGATAGATATCTTAGGCAGTTAATTTGTGTCTTGTCTTCCCTCCCCGTGCTTCTTCCATCTTGGCTGTCGGCCATGAAACACTCCATTCTGTGCTGATCATGTTTTAAAAGTATGGCGGTTTAGATTGCTTTGCATCCCTCTGACAGACATCCACTTTATTTTCTTTTTTCTACTCTCTGTAAAGTCCTTTTTTTTTGGGTCATTTTAATAGTAATAATAAATTACTTAATAATACTCCAAACATGAAGTACTCAGTTAAAATACTGGACATGCTCTATTTTAAAACAGTCCATTCATAATTAGAGATTAATCTGGACTGAAATAATTAAATTGGAAGAGCAGATAGAAGCAAAATACACACTCGCCTTATAATTCTGCAAGCGGGTTATGCGCGTGTGTGACTAACGTAAAATTAATTTAATTATAATTAGAAAAAAATATGGCTACATTATATTCTAAACAGAATAATTTTTGGCTTTATTCACAGAGCAATGAAGATAAGATAAAAAAAATCATCTTATATTGCACATATTTTTCACACGTATATATATACATACGCGTACGAAAGCGTATATATGCGCAAAACCATTATGAAAGCATTGTGAAATGATTTATTTTTCAAAGCATTTTTAAAATTAATTTAAGTATGGATTGAATTTAAACTTGTAATTATTCAGTTTTGTGTGTGTGTGTGTGTGTGTGCGCGTGTTCGCTGTACTGTTTTCTGTAACCTAACTCCCTATTTTCAACCACGTCGGGTTAATGATAAGATCGATCGCTGATTTGTTACGTTCATCCTATAGGATGGTATAGGTAGGCTATACCATTTCCTAAATCATTCCTTGAAAACTTATTTACATTGACTTCTATATTTAAAAAATAAATGTGAAAATTAATCGAACATTTACAAAAATGACGAAATGTATTTCATAAACAGAATTAGTACTGTGACCATTTTTGTATTATCATATATACTAATCTAATATATATACATATTAAACATACACACGTGGTAGTTCAAAATATATATGTATGTGTACGTGTACATATAACCTGCCTACAAGAAGACAAAGTTATTAAAATTAATATACCTGCAGTTATTTTGTCAGAGTTAACCTTTTTTAAATTTAGCACAGTAAACACTGCCGTTTTTAAATTATTTAGGTTCAATGTATTTTGTTAGAACTTTATTAAAAATGAACATATTTGGTTGATTCAAACGCAGTCCGAGTTTGCGGCTTTTGCTCTAAGCGCTTCTTCTCTTATTTACATAATACTTTCCGGTTAGGTTTATTAACTGTCACTCTGTTTTGAGTAAATATGAAACAATTAGACAGCTTTGCATAAATTCGATAGCGATAAGCAGTTATTCCTAAAATTCAGTCGATGGTACGGGTCATTGTGGAACCATATAAACAAGCTTTACGCAATATTTTACTGTTATTTACCAAAGAAAAACCAGTTCAACCAAAGTGATGTTTTTACATCAATAACCACTTCAAGGTTGCAAAAGTGTCTCGAATGTAAACAAAAAAAATCAAACAATAATTCGTTTTTTTTACTATAAAAATAGAATTCTTAATGATTTGCCGCCTAATGAATTTCTTATTCAGATGGAGCACATTTTCTCATCTCTTGTGACACAGTATCTCTGTTGTACGGCCGTAAGATAGGCCTAAGTGTCAGAAGCAGAGATAAATCATCATGTAGACAGTAGGCTACCTGACGGGTCACAATGCAGCCTGCATGGGACAGACGCCAGCTCTTCTTTGAGTCACATGAAAGTGCAGTGTTGAGATTCACTCTACTGGAACCAGGACGTCTTTTAAGAATATTTTAAGGGCTGGCAAGCGCCGCTAAGACAGGAACAAAGTTAAGTTAACGGGTATACAGGCACCGCGCTACAGGCTGCCATGACAGTACATGCCGCATCAAAGCCGGTCTGGTTCACAGGTGACAGCTATCGGCCAAACAATTCACTTAGTGCAGAACCTGCCACGTTACCTGCATGGTCTATTAGTAAGTTCCATGTAAAGCATAATACAAATGGCCCTTTCCATTACCCACAATTTCCACAAACAGCGATGTATTCAAAGTCTCGCGGTAATTATTAAAACGGTCAAGATGTGGATTGGAGTCGCGAAAATAACACGCTTTTACGCATAGTGTTCTTTAACGGGTTATTAAAATTACGTCATTAATACATAACTCCTGGAAAGTATAAATAGTTAAAAGCAAAAGAAGGCAGAACAAAGTAAATGATCTATGTGGTGACAAAGGGCAAAAATTAATAAAATACAGACGATTAAAACGAACAAGATACAAACATCTGACCCAAGTAACGTGTGTAAGGTGAGGTACAGCGATCCGGTGCCAGTCCGTGGAGGCTGCTAGCTGTCTCACCGGGTTAATATGGTTACTGTTGTAGTAAAGACGCTTAATAAACTCTTTGGTATCACAGATGTTAAAATGAGCGGGTGTAAGCCCCGACTATCACTTGGTGCTCTTGTGGTTGCTGTCCCGCATGTTATCACTATTAAATGAATGAATCCCACAGCTTTCACTGGTGTGTTTGCAGTCATCCTGTTATCACGGACTGTGTCCCAAAACACCCTAATAGATCTAACCCAACATTTTCAAACACGAGACAAGAAATCGACAGGAAACAAAATTTAATTAAACGCAATGTAGTGCTGTATCTGCGTTTGCCGTTTAATAGACGAATAAACACGGGGAACGATCAGGGTGGATGACACAGGTTTAAAGAGCAGCGACCATTCTGGCTTCCTCTTGGTAACGGCGATGCAATCAGCGGTAGGATAAGTCAGATAAAATCGCCCGAGGGCTTTCCCTTCGTTTACCTCCAAGAGAGAGGTATTTTTGACACTTCAGCAAAGCGCTTGTCGTATGTCTATATTATGGCCATGTTTAATTAAAAATGAAAGGCGAGTACCATTAACTTTGGCCGCTTATTACCATCTCTGAGCGTTTGCTCATTAGAATCACCTGTGATACTCGGACTTCGGAAGTCTCTCCAAAGCAGGACAAAGAAAGAAGCCATGGTTGTAAGTCAGTTTTAAAACTCGTTTATTCTCTTTTAACGGCATAAAGTATAACGTTTGCATTGTGTCTGACATATTCACTGTGCGTGAGTTCATTGTACCGTACAGCGTTTTTCTGCCATCTTAACACGGGGGTGCGATCTATTTTGTCTTGCTGTCTGTAAAAGACGCTGCAAATGTCTTCAAACAGCTACAGAAAGTGGCTTTAAATTATAGTGTAGTGCTGGATTCAAGCCAAGCCGAATAAATCATCCAGAGAGAAAGGTAGAAAACCCACGCATTTTAAATGCACATAATAATTGTCTCATTTCAGTTCGAGGTCGTTTTAGACGAAGCTTTCTTCACTAAAAATGCCGAAAGGATCAGTGATGCTTTTCTTGAAGAGAGAACCTCCAAGTCTTTGGTAAACCGGATGGATAAAGTAATTAGTGAGGTAAACGTTCTTTATTAGCTTTGTTTATAATGTTAGCAGTCATTTAGCAGCACGAGGTTGTGAGTTGCTATTTTCATTAATTGTTATTTAAATCTTTTTAAAATGCATTCAAGGAGCTTGGCAGGAGTGAGTTCACCAAGGTGTTTCTACTTCTGAGAGCCATTGAAAACGTATGTCAGCGTGATGAAGACTTCATCCAGTCCTTCATCCAGCATGGTCTTATCGTAAAGATGAGTGATACACACTAGTTTATTTAACGTGTGACAGAATATGCCGCAAAATCACATTTAAATAATGAAAAGGATGATCTTAGGAGGCCTGACCGATGCTCTTTGTACTGCACATGTTGGCCTGGTTTGAAAGAGCTGTGGAGTTTTTGAAGGTGAGGGATCTACAGCACCAAAAAGCGCTATCAAACTTAATCGAAGCGTTCTATGACACCTCCATGGTGAGTGAGCTGTGCTCTCCCTTTGCTGCCTCTGAAGACTGCACTGCCTCTGTTGCCTTGCTGTGCTTCTCTCATACCCTGTCTAACTTGCCCTCTTTTCTTCCTTTAGAACATCTGTCGGATCAGCTTGCAAGGTTGTTCTAATTTTCCTGTATGTCTCTCCCTTCATGTCATTAATGCAGGTGCTTTTTCATACTCAATTCCTGTTCATTGTTTCTCGGCCTTGGTGTTTCAGGGAAGTCCCAGATTCACGACATCTTTGTGCTTCGATTCGGTGCGCTCGTCACGGACGCTGACGTACAGTTTGACCTTCGTTTAGAGGTGAGGTCATTTTGATGTGAACGGTGCCTAAAATGTGACATCCTGTGTCTATAGAGTCATATGTCAATAAGCAGGGGAGGTTCTGACAGGATTGGTTAGTAATAGCGGAGGTGACTTTTCTGTTGTGTTGTGTGTGTGTGTGTGTGTGTGTGTGTGTGTGGCCTTCTCTGTGCATTGGGGTACATTGAGAGCTTCAGATGCTACATTGTATCATAGCATGCTGATAGCCAACGCTGATGCACAGCTAACTCCTCTCACATAATTCCAGGCCATTCGAACAATAAATTCAATCCTTGACGGAGCTACCAAAGAGGAGAGGAAGAGGCTCAGTCTATCTGAAGATCACTGCTTACTCCTGTAGGTTTCTGTTGTATGGCCCATGGATTAAAATAGCTGAAGCAGAATGCTAGTATTTTCTGCAATGTCTGAAGTTGCTGCCCTCTAGTGGAGCTTTTAAAACGTCCTTTCATGGATTTGGTACGTTTTCTCCCTCCCCAGTGAAGAACTGGCTAAAGTGATTGTGAATGTTGGTGGTAAGTATGTTGTACACCGATATTTATAAGTTCGTGACTCAGTCGTGGTGAGAGGCATCTGTGGGTTTTAATGTGGAGTCTGAAGGCAGCATGACCCCCCGTTCAGACTATGAAATGCAGGTGGCTGTCTCTGAATCGCTCTGCCGCATGACCACCAAGAAGTGGAGAGAGGAGCTGGTTTACAAGTGGTTCCCCAACCGAGTGTTTGCGGACGCCTTCAAATCAATCAACGACCGGGAATTTGAGACTGTAAGTTTGTTTCTTAGTTTTATGATGCGTGTATGAGTTGGTTTACCAGAGTTTTGACACAGCAGCACACTGTTAATATGCAAAAACCCAAAATTCCTTCCCCCCCCCCTTTTTTTTTTCTTTAAAGGATTGCAGAAAATTTCTCAACAAACTGAATAGCTATTTTGGAGATGAGCGAAGGTATATCTCAGCCTGTCCACCCAATATTTTTACGTTGCTGTAATATATTTAGAATATGTTGGCTTTTTATCTGCAACTTTAAAAAGACCTCTACCCTAACCATTACACTGTGCTAGTATCCACACTCTTCCTTGTTTATAGGCAAAAAGTGTGTTGTTACAACCCTTCAGGCCAGGGCTATGCAACTCTCAGATTGACCCCTGCTGATTTTCCAGCCTTCCTTTACCCATGAACCTGGAGTGAAGCCTCTGTGGCCAATCAGAATCAGTAATTATTAAACTAACTACTGGGGAGAACTGAAAACACGGCCTGGATTTGGAATAGAGGTCCAGAGTTGAATAGCCTTGCTGCAAGCCAATTGGTAGACTTGGGAGAGTCAGGTCCAGGGCACTATAGTAGTACTATCAATTTATCTCAGTCTTCCAAGAATGAGGAGGCAATGCAGCCGGTAAACATGAGCAGATGGTGTTTATGGATGTCCGGAAATGTAGGTCCTTTTAATTGTAACGATCGATTTGTTAATGTTTGCCGCTTCTGTGGTTCTGTTCCATTCTGCTGCACAGGGTGTTTACATTTCCCTGCATCAAGGCTTTTTTAGACAAGACTGAGGTGAGCATTGTTTACAATCTGCTGTTCAGATTGTATTCATTCACACATCATAGTGTAAGTTAAAGCTGACCATAGTCATATCATTGTCGTGTGATGCTCAAATCGATCTTTGTTTATTGTAACTCCATATCTGTAGCTATTTAAACCAGATGATGAGAATCTCGAAAAGTTCTGGGTAGATTTCAACCTTGGGACATGCTGCATCAGCTTTTTTGTGAATGACCCAGAGGTAGGATCACATTGACTTTTTTTGTTGATGGAAACAAGCGTAATGACATTTGCATCGACTGCTTTAGATGGTCCGTGAGCTTTATGACAAGTGACTCGCTTCTTGTGTTTCATCATGCTGTCATCTAGGGAGCTCTTTGGGAGTCAATAAACTTGCCAAAAGCTGCCATCAGTGATTATTCCATCAAAGGTAAGCAGTCGGTTTTGACCCCAGAGTCATGCTAGTGTCATTCACAACATGTGTTTTATAAGGAAGAGAAGTTGTAGTGTTTTTGCTGCCATTAATTCAGCTTTGACCTTTGGCCAGGTGTGTGCCATCCTGTGCCTTTTTCTGTGTTGGCAGAAAAAGATGACCAGAAAATCCTGACTGTTCGAATGGAAATTCCTGTCGCTCACATCAATACAAAAGGAAGAACTGTGAAAATCATTTTTGAATCGCAGTATGACATCCAGAATGCAGTCAGATGCGTGCTTGGGGACAATTTACAATTGGTAACACGTTCACATTTTAAAGTGTGCCTTTGTACTTTTTAGCTGGATTATGATGTAGAGTAAATTGTAACTGCAGAGTATTCAGATTTATGTTGCAAACTAGTGAGTACTTTATTCAGATGAAATGAAATGGTGGCTCTTCAATAGTGAAATGAAGCCTTACGTGGCCGCATTCCTGATGTATTACCTTCATGTTCCAGCAAAGTACTGAGGGACAGTCCGTGAGCAGAAATCTTCTCAATGATGAGTATTTTATACATAGTATTTGAGTATTATATTTAATGCTTTCTCTACTTCAGAACCCCAGTCTTCTTCTACTGTAGAGAAGTAGGCATTGTCTGTGTCAGTCCAGAATTTCCTACAGATGAATAATATTTTCGAGTGATGTACTGTAACACACTTCCTTTCCAGTTGCTCGGACCCGGGTTGTTTAGATGCTGCTGATGTGAGTGCTGCACTGCCTCTGTTTTGGAGCAGTCACTGTTGGTTTGTATGGGAGGTGACCCTCTGTACTTTCACAGGTGAGTGTTGTCAATGATGATGGTCAGATGTCACCCGCATCAGCATCGTGAGTCATCTTCTTATAATTTGCTCTTCTGCATTGAACCATGTGGAGTATTTAAACACCTCCTCATGTTCTTGGTGTCCCCAGGGAGAAAGCTAAGCTCCTTCATCTGACCGATGAGTCAGAAACCGAGGTTTGCTTCTTGCTTTAACAAGTATTATGGGATTTTGGTGGAGGGCAGGGAGTGGTAACACAACTTGATGTGCTCTTTACAAGCCATGCTGGATGTGTTTGTGGGTGCCGGACATTTGTTTGTGTGAAGTGGATTTGGTAGGTTTCATAGCAGTCGTCCTGTGAGGCAGAGAAGGTCTGCTGGAATCCTGATGTCGGCAGAACTGTTGGGGTCGTGACCCCAAAACCCGCTCTGAGGGCACCTGATAGAGCACAGGGTCAGCCATTTAAGCCAGGCTTTTTTCAGCTGTGTCTGTGTCTCAGTACCCAGAAGAAAAGTTCATAATGTTATACAGATACCCCTCTACTTATGAACGACTTACCTTCCGAACGGCTGTTCGTAGCTTGAAATGTACACAAGTCGTTATTCAACATAATTTTAAGGGTATACGCAAGTACAAAGAACTGGGATGCTGGGAGTCGGCACGCTACACTGCTGCGCGGCGGGGGTAGCAGCCCGAAGTCGTTCTGGGCGGGATTGGCGCTCAGGAAAAAAAAAAAAAATTGCTGCTGCTAACAGGAAATGGGAGCCCGACGAACACAATTTGGACTTACGGTCCTTTTCGTTCGTATGTCTGAAAGTTCGTTAAGTAGAGGAGCGTCTGTACTGGCATAAAGTCCAGGGCTGGTCCTGCTTCTGTTCAGTGTGCGTTGCAGTGTGTATTTGGACTGGCACAAGTTAATGGTGCAGTGTCTTAGACTGAGTGCCATGTCAAAGGGATTTCCACATGGCAGCAAGACGGGCAGCATGTCCTTCCTGGCAACTTTCAGGAGCTACCAGGTCAGTGTGGGGGCCAAAATTACTCATTGGAATCACTCAGTCACTCGTTGGATTAGCAGGAACATCACTAATGTCTGTTGTCGTTTTCTGTGAGCTATTTTAAACGGCGCCCCCTATCTTCCCCTCAGGTGGCGATGGCCAAAAAGAGACTCTTCAGTCCGTCTGCTTCCTCAAAAGGGTACGATCACATTTTTGAGGGCTTTTTCCCATAAAGAGACTGCTGGATTAGCAACTGCAGCATGGATCACATACAGAAGCTGCCACCTTCCTAATACATATGGCAGGAACACTGATTAATCGCAGTGTTTGAATGGCATTCTCTTTTACTCTCCTGTCGTGTATCTGGCCTGGCCGTATGTGGGGTAATGCTATAATGCTGTCCCAGACTGCACATGCTGCTTGTGTTGATGCTTTTCCTTTCTGATTTTAATGCACAGGCTACTATCACTTTGCACAAAAAAAGTAAATGAAACGCTGGAGGATTCTACCCAAATGTGGAAAGACAATCCAATTTGACAATACTCAATTCAAAGGTTCTGTTCTCATCTTATGCAGAGCTTCAAAGTCCCTCCAAGACACAGGAGACAAGCCAAAAGAATCCCGCAAGGTTAACCGACTGTTCAGAGTGGGGTTGTGTGACCGTCATGCAAATAGTCACCACTAGATGGCAAACTTGTGAACGAGAAATTGAACGGCTCTTTGGTCACACTTCCTGTCACTGCAGGGTCATCAGCCTAAAGCTGCTGCCTTCTCTGCGAGCAACAGCAGTCCAACTCGGGGAGGAGAAAGCGACAGTTTGCGTGTGAAAGAGCCGTCGAGGTCAGACTACACTAGGAAGAAGGCCAGAGTGAAGTCTGCCCTCAGAAGTATGCTGGCCTGCAGCGTCGCTTCACGTAGGGGTTCCCTGCAAAACGTCATGTGATTGTCTCTCTTCATTCCCTTCAAGTTCTGCCCCAGTCCTCACCTAGTAGTGCTGAGGAACCCAGCCCCATCAAGGTAAAGTGTTTTTCCACTGAGGGAGATGTTTTCTGATCAACCGATGAGTTTAGATTTTTGTGTGAGTGCTAATTTCACATCCTCCCTCCTGTTGCCCTGATGTGTGGAGTGTTACAGGACAGAAGACTACTAAAGTTCTTCTAACTTCAGAGATCTAGGGGCTCTTTTTCCCCCAGATTATTTGGTTAAAAGTGACCTTGTTGGATGAGATCTGTCTGCCTCCTGTGTATCAAATACATTTACATGATTTAAGTTATGATAAATGTTTTTCCTCAGAATCCTGAAATTGGCCTCAATCAAAATATATTGCAATCATTTTCTCAGCAGCACTCAACACCAAAGACTGCAAGCGTTAAGCCAAGTGGAGCTGCTGGCCTCACGGTCCGACCCAGAGAACAGAGTTTGGAGTTTTCCCTCATTTCAGCACAAAAGTTTGAAGTCCATGAGGAAGGTCAATGTTTTTCCTAGATGATAAATGAATTTTTGTAAAAACATCTGTTTCAGTAAGAATAACAATGCACATGTTTCATTATTTAACTACTGTTTGAGTCTGCATAGGAGACTGTTCTGAGCAGTAGACTTCCCCGTGTCCTTTCTCTCCCAGGACTTGAGAAGACTATCTTGGAAGACTCAGTATTCATGCCAGATGATCAGGATGGATCCCCTATTAAGGTAGCTCTGGAAAAACTATACATGACCTTTTATAGTATGGTCCTATTTTGTGTTTTGCATATAATTATTCACCAGTCATACTGAAGTGGAATTTCATGGAAATAACATGTAAATTCCTTTGGACATGGGTGACCTGATGTAAAGTGGAGTGCTATAAATGTCTGTCCACCATGAGTTCTCTTTATATGCTAGGTAGTTTTCTTTACTAATTTTAATGTGCACCAGAAAAACTCCCTTAGTGAAGTTCAAAAGTCTCCAGGAGCAAGAAAAAGGAAGCTTGAAACTCCAGGTGTGTGCCGCTGTCTGTTTGACGTTCGTCCTTTACAATTCTGATGGTTTCAATTCCATTTGTATAAAAAAAAAAAGTGGACAGCTAGGTTAGTGTAGCGCCATGGGACTCTTGAAACTCTGTAATGTTGTTTTTCTTCTTTGCATAGTGCTGGATTCAGGTATAGGACCAGAGAAGTGCATGTCAACAATGGAGGAGGAAGAGGGCACCGCAAGCACCCCGGGGGCTACTGGGGGCATGTTTCTATAGATATCCGTACTAATTCCATGTTTTCAGACATTCTTAATGAATAGAGTAACAGTGTTTAATTAGTACACATTGGTGAACAAAGGTGTGAAATATTAATGCACAATTTACTGGCAGTAGTGGACGCGGCGTTCCCCAGTGTAACGCGGCGTGTGCCCGCGGTAGTGGACGCGGCGTTCCCCAGTGTAACGCGGCGTGTGCCCGCGGTAGTGGACGCGCCGTTCCCCAGTGTAACGCGGCGTGTGCCCGAGGTAGAGGACGCGCCGTTCCCCAGTGTAACGCGGCGTGTGCC
>JABFEA020000001.1:31543838-31558499 GCA_019775915.2 Cyphomyrus plagiostoma
AGTGTCCTTAGTGCCCTTATGAGGGTACACTCACTTGTGTGTAGCAGAGTGAGAGTGTCCTTAGTGCCCTTATGAGGCTACACTCACTTGTGTGTGGCGGAGAGAGGGCCTCCTAAGTGCCCTCATGTGAGTGCACTCATTTATGTGTAGCAGAGAAAGGACATCCTTAGTGCCCTTATATGAGGGTACACTCACTGGTGTGTGGCGGAGAGAGGGCCTCCTAAGTGCCCTCATGTGAGTGCACTCATTTATGTGTAGCAGAGAAAGGGCATCCTTAGTGCCCTTATATGAGGGTACACTCACTGGTGCTTACACAAGCAGCATCTTCACAGAACAGGTGCTCCACAGTCAGCATGATTGCCTTTCCTGTGCAGAGTATAGCGCTAAGTGTTCGCGGCTGAGGGCAGCTCTCTTAATTTCCAAGACAAAGGGAGAGGAGGAAGACTCCACTGACAACAAAAAAAGAAAAAAAAATAGCTGTGCTCAGCTGAATAGAGGTACTCCTAACTCCCAATCCTGCAACCGAAACTCCATATTTCCTTACCTAATCACTGGAACAAAGGAAGCAATCAATATAACTTACAAACCGGAGTCCTACCGGTGCAAGAAAGTTGCCTCACAAACCAGACAAGAAATTAAACTTTGTTGTATCAACTGGGGTAACTATTTGTACAAACACGGTCATATTAATGAGGCATTAAAATTCTTAATATCTTTTGCTTTGAAAGCAGCAAATTTTCAGGGTGACCGGTACCTAATATTTTGTCCCATTAGATAATGATATGGATATGCCATCATTAATTATTATACCGTGACCATATTATATCTCATTCCCAGCGAGGTCGAATAAAGTAATTAAAGCCGTTCTAGTCTTGCATGGCACTTAAAGCATACTTATGTTTAAATCACAGAAATACGGAAAGAGCAAGTGATAGGGGCTCGGGGACCGGCCATTTGTGCAAAGCCGCGTCCCTTTCAGGAGGCTGCGCTCTTGACGCATTTACGGCAAGGAAGACGGCAGCGACCAGCCGAGCCGAGAGCCGGACTGACGGCGAGATGCGGGGCGGTGCTCGCTACTTGCTGGGGCCGTGACTCCCGGAGAAATTCTCATCATCATGCCGGGAAATCATGCCACACAGCACGCATAAGATCAAGCCCGTTTGGTAGTGTGTGCTTTTCTTTTCCTTTGCCATTCCCACATAACGATCCCGGTCATGGGACTGTGCTACAGCCTGCGTCCGCGCCTCTTCGGGGAGCCGAGCACCTCCGGGACGGACTCGGAGCAGCCTGCCGCCTGCTGCCCGAGGGAGCCCCATTGTGGAGGCGCTGGCGCAGACGGGCTGCTGCTGCTGCAAAACGGTGCCGGCAGAGGAGAGCAGGGCGGCCGGCGGCCTCAAGCGGCGCGCAAGCGGAGGGACGGGGACAAACATCAGCCGGAGGAGAAAGAGGCCGAAAAGGAGGCAAAGAAAATCAGCAAAAATATCGACAAGGCCCTTAAGGAGCTGCGACGGGAATACGAGCAAACCCACCGACTGCTGCTCCTCGGTACGTGTGAGTGCATGCACCCTGCCGTGTGGAAAAGCATTTCCTTGGACATCCTTTGCCGCACGGCAAGGGCATCCAGGGGAATCATCGAGGCACAGATGTGCAGGAAAGGATGCCGCGGATCAGCTTGTCATGATGGGCGTGTGTAGGACACAGGAGACGGGAGTGATACACCTGTGGGTATGCACCCCAACTACTGTGCCTGAAAACAAGTTATCGCTGCCGCCAGTGATATAACGTTGGTCATATTTGTTTATGTTGTTATTAGTACTAAATACAGTTATGTTAACTGTTATTTTTGGGATCCTGTGCATACATTATACTTAAGCTACAACCGGTTTGTTTATTTTATTCTAAATAGAATCTGGGAAATGGCTGACGATCCTCTGCGATGGATTTCAAAGCGTTAGAAAACTGCATGTCAAACTTAAGTTTGGACAGTAATATTTACCAGATCTTGACCATACGAAGCACCTTCCGATTAGTTTGATAGTTTATCCTGAAACTGACGAAGAACTCTGATGGATGTACCAACTGAGATCTATCTGTGATTCCCGATCATTTTCCATCTCCATAACCGCTTATCCTGTGCAGGGAATTATAGGGCAGGAGGCAGGGACCACCCTTGATGAGGTGCTAGACCACAAGGCAGACAAGACACCCCAGAGGGGATGTCAGTCTGTCAAAGGGCACTCCGCACCCATAGAATCAACTCCCAACTCCAGAGGTGTGAGGCAACAATGTTACCAACTAGGACTGGGAAATATATCGATGAAATATCATACTGTGATTATGAACGCTGTCGTCACCAGTTTGGATATTGTGAGTATTGTGATGTAGCTGAAACACTCGTTTTCTTGCATAATTAACAGTTATAATGACCTATCTTTTAAAACCACTTGCACAAAGGCATGGGTCTGTTGTTGGTGACACACACCAGTCACATGGTCCACAACAGCTTGGTCTTCATAATCGGAAAAATTTAAATCCACCTGTCATATTTTACTGGCTCCTGCATATGAATTTTAGAATAATTTGTTAACTATTGATATTGTGAAAATCTCTGAAAATGTTATATCATTTTTATCACCCAGCCTTACTACCAACCAAAACACCACAGTAGTGGGTTTGAGTCTGTTTTATAAGTAAAATGTACAAGGAGCCATCACTTTGTCCTTTTTATTTGTTTAGGGTTATGGGTGATCTGCCATTTTGGCTGTAATGTTACTAAGAGCTCGCCTACCTACTGGTGTGAGTCAGGTGTGGCTGTATACTGTAAGTGATATATGAACAAAATACTTTTGTTCATATATCAAGTGTGACGAAATGCTCTCAAAGCAAAGTGTAACTGGCTTGGGACAGTTCATGAACAATAGGGGTGTGCAGCTTTGGTTCTGTTCTGTCTAGTCAAACTGGGTTGATTGGTGCCTAAGCATTTCTGATCCCATTTAAAATTACTTCGAAAACTAATCTTTAGAGGATAAGAAATAATATTTTGTAGCATCCAGCAGGTGGACTCATACTGGTGTGATGTTGATGAGGAGGATCATGTGATGTTGATGAGATCATGTGATGTTGGCTGGATAATATGATGTTGACAGGGATAATAGTTACCAGGTGTGACCTCCTGCATATTTAATGAATTTCTTTTTTTGGACTGAGAGAGGAGTGGCAGTTAGGACACAAAGAAAATTTAATCTGCAGTCATGCTGCATGTCCAGGTTTTATTATTTTTAAAAAATATATACAGGGTACCAGAAATAATAAAGGGATGTTTATTTATTATGATGAAAAAATTCAGAATAATGCTTTGATTGGTCAGTATTTATAATTAATGTTGTTTTGTCCTATCACATTTTAAAAGTTATGTGTACCTTTTAACAGAAATCAGACAGGAAGTAGCAGTATGCTTGCAGGCTTGCATGATGATGTCATAGTTTTTGCATGTTTTTTTGTATATTGTCATTTGTATTTCTATTTCTACTATCGTTCATAAGTTTTTTTGTAATATTTTTATTATAGTAAGTAGATTACGGGTATGATAGCTCTATACATCATTAGCAGAGACTATGCTAAGCTGGCATTCAACGTTCACCCTGCTGTCTTTGTTCCTGTTGAACATGTCAGTTTGCAAACTACTAATTCATGACCTAATGAACTAGGGAGAACTTTATGAATGGCCCAGGTGTTCAGAGATGGTCGTCTGTCAGCAAACTGCATCTAAAGGACTGAATTTTAAATAAAGACACACATGCTCTCTGAGACTTGGATGGGTCACTGTGGGAACTGCAGGCACCTTTCCCAGGTCCCCTGCTGATGGCTTAATTGCACATTGAAGTAGCGCCACTGCAGTTTGACAGTTTGATCTTTGAGAGGGAATCTGGTAGTCTTGCTCTGGAACATCGACAGTACACTCCCGGAGTTATACAGGAATTGTGTTGTATTTAAATGTAATAACAAATTACTGTCTCTTTTGCCAGCTGAAAACTTAGTGGTTGTCTGTGTTGTAAATGTAACTGAATAATAATGCTTATTTTTACATGCCTAAACCGTAAGTGGTGCCCCATAAACATGCTGCCTAACTGTCAGTTTCCTACCACGTGTTATTCTTCAACATTCAGAAATCTGTATTGTCATGTTTGTCGTGACCATCAACTGTGAAATGGCCTCCTTTTTGGAACTGGGTTGCCGGTGCTTCCAGGTGTTATAACATCAGGAAAGACAGCACGGGTGAGGTGTCCAAAGATTATTTAGGGGAAGCTGCAGTCGCTGAGCCCTTCTGCAGAGCTATCACTGACAACTGGTTTTATTCAGTTATTGGCCCTATCAAAGGTTTAGATGCGTAATATGGTCGGTGGAGACGGTTAGGTTTGGGGGTAACGGTGAAACGGCTTCATCTCGCTTCCTGGAGCCGCAGAGAGAGGCAGTGCTGAGACGGAAAAACAGACAGGAATTTACATAGGAAATACAAGTGGCAAGAACTGAGAGGGGGGCAACTGGCTGCGGTCCAGCCTCCCTCTATTTATAGAACTAATCTATCGGCTAATTTTATTTCTAACGTGTGTATTTACCGGAAAGGACAGAGAATATAGAGGAAGTTAGCGCGAAAACGGGGAACATCCAGCGAGGTGGAGGCGGCGTAGGGTCTGATCGCTGCCCTCACATCTTATTCCGGAGCGGAGATATTTCTGCTATCATTTCATATTTCCGACTCAATAAGGGGGCCTGCGGAACATGGGCTGTTTAAGCAAGACGGAAGAGCAGGGGATCGACGAGAAAGCGCGACGGAAAGCCAATAAAAAAATAGAGAAACAGTTACAAAAAGAGAGACTATCTTACAAAGCCACACATCGACTGCTGTTACTGGGTAAGCCTGCTAGAAGGGGCTGGTGAGAGCAGCGTCCGTGCACCTGATCCGTCATATATGTGGCACTTACATGATCCCGCACCCCGGCGGGTGCCGTAACTCTTTATTTGTGCGATGTTTTAATTTTCTCTCTCTATCTCATTTCTAAGGCGCCGGAGAATCCGGAAAGAGCACCATTGTCAAGCAGATGCGGATCCTGCACGTCAACGGTTTCAATGCAGAGTGAGTGAGTGCCGCTGTCTTCCTCCGCTCGCGTTGTGCCGCCGTGTGTCGCAGGGAGCGCCGCTGTCTTTCCCCGCCCGCACGCCGCGCTACGGTGCGCATCAGAGGCGCGTACTTCACATGCATGCGGTGCGCAGGAGCGGAGCGCAGCCTCGCCGCGTACTTCACATGCATGCGGTGCGCAGGAGCGGAGCGCAGCCTCGCCGCGTTTAACGTGCCACATCAATACACGATCATCTGTAGAAGCATAACATTGCCCCTCGCGTCGCTATGGTTCATTTAGATTTTCCGTTCATGTTGAAGTTTTCTGTAACTGTGATTTGTTTTGTTTTACCTGACAGGCAACTCACGCATGGCACCTGTTGTTAATATAGTTGTGATATTGTTAGTACTGGGAGAATTTGCCCACAAGAGAACATAAGCGGGAAGAGTGTTTTGAAAAGACGTGTACAGACAGCATACTGGGGGTCAGACTGGCATTTGGTGAATTGGCATCCTATGCAGAAAGAGTGTCCCCCATACTGATGCCCTGGACTGCCTGGGGACCCTGACCAGTAGCAGGGGCTCAAGGATGGGTGGAAAGCAGTGGATGAATTGCCTTACTTCCCAAAATTATGCATTTAAATGTAATTAAATAAATCATCTGAATCTGGATGTGAATAATAAATGAAAAATAAAATCTGAAAAAGTAGTTGATACTTATTCAGAAGTTAAAGAAAAACAGCAAGTTTTTTTTAAAAGATTTTCTGTTTAAAAAACAGTTATGTTTTGTTTAAAAATAGTAACTTTTATTTTAGATTGTTTATTTGCAGACCATAAATATGATCTCTGTAAAACATTGACATTTCTATTTAAAAAAAACTAATCAAAATTATTCAATCGGTTGTTCATTCTGCTGTATTAATACGAAGCGGTGCGTCTTGTTCCTGTGTCAGTCAGCTGTTCATTTTACAGTATTAATACGAAGCGGTCCGTCTTGTTTCTGTGTCAGTCGGCTGTTCATTTTACAGTATTAATACGAAGCGGTCCGTCTTGTTTCTGTGTCAATCGGCTGTTCATTTTACTGTATTAATACGAAGCGGGACGTCTTGATTCTGTGTTTTAACTGCCCGTAAAGCTTTACTGTTCATCTGTTCTCAGTCTTTGCTATAAAATGTGTAAATTATTTACATTATATGCTTTACACAATTGGGCAGCTGATCTCTGTCAGCATACATTTGAAAACTGAGTGTGAAATAATTGGTAAGATTTCCGGAATACACCCTGGCTCTGGCTGAAGTGTCAGAATATGAATTAATCCACTTTTTCAGAGTGTCATAAAACATTCCATTATTTATATGATGTGCTGTGAAATCTTTTAAACAATAATGAAGCAGCGTCTCTGCATTTGGTCACTAAGCTTGTTACATTGCACAGAACCTGTTCACCTGGTATGAACTTTGAGTAACTGATTTTGTTTGCCTTTAACTTGCTTTTTATCTTGTGCCCATGCCCACCTTTCCGTGTATCGGCAGAATATTCCTTTCTGTAATCAGTCACTGTTACAAGCATAGGTTTACACGGGTTCACCCAGCCCCTACGTAACACACTTATGTACCATAATACTAGACCAGATAACATCCACTTTCTTACTGCCGCAAGGTCATTGATGTGTGGGTATTTGGTTGCCTGTGATTGAATATTCATAATTTTACCAAGATATTTAGTAAAAATGAATTTCACTTGTTTTTTCACTGTCATGAGTTTAGCATCTCGTTTCTTTTATTTTGCCAGAATATGTCAATATTTTGTCCCACATCGAAGACAGTTTTATGTTTTATATTTTACTCTGGATTCCTTCTGAGCATCCAGTCCCCTTGTTTGACTGTCAGTTAATTAATAAAATCTTAAGACTAAGATTAACTTTATTAATCCCAAGGAGAAATTCTGGTTCATATAGTTCACAAACAAACATGGTGCCAAACAGACAAGATGCAAAAACAGCACACATGTAGTGCAAACCAGTTTTTAACAGCACACAAATCCAAAGCCAGAGTTTTATTGGCTTTGCATGGTGGTAAAATGGGCTTCAACCTGTTCGTGCTTCCTTCCGTTTAAGACATCTGCTTTTTTTTGCAGCCTTTTGAGATTCCGTTGTCATTTGTTTTTACAAATAATCCGATTACTTTTTCATGTAGGGAAAAGAAACAGAAAATCCAGGACATTCGGAAGAATGTGAAGGATGCCATAGTGGTGGGTTCCTTTGGAAACCAGTCTTCCCAGTTTCCTATACTTACACATTTGCTGAATTAGAATCTATTCTCCTGTGATTCGTGACCTGGTGTTGATACATCGCTTAACAAATTTCATCTTTTTTTTCCCCCAGACTATAGTATCTGCGATGAGCACTTTAATACCCCCAGTTCCACTGGCCAACCAAGGAAACCAGTTCAGAGTTGACTACATCAGAAGTATAGCTCGTCATTCTGACTTCGACTACACCCAGGTGAGAGCAGGGAGTTTTCATTCTACCTTTGACATATACGGATCCTTCAATGCACTTAACGTATGAGGCACTGGGGACCAAACCATGACCACTGAACCGTATTATAATACCAATGCCAACTCAGTATAGGGTGTTGTGTTTTCATGTGAAAGGTAGTGTTAACATATTAATGTTCTGAGAAGCCGTGGACGAGGTTTTTCTGTCTTTTATGACCACAGGAGTCTGATGTAGACTGTGCTTTGCTCACCAGAGTGATCTTGTCTTATCTTCCTATCGCTTGGGTGGTTGAGGGTGGCAGCACGCCGGGCAGCTCAGAGCAGACCTCTTGCTCCGTGGCCACAGGCTGTAGCCCTTTCTGAAGGACCCTCAGATGTTTCCAAGCCAACTGGGAGATATAATTCCTCCACCATGTCCTGGGTCTGCCTCAGTGGAACATGCCCAAAACATCTCCTCTGGGAGCTGTCTAGGTGGCATCAGACCACCTCTGCTGATTGCACTCAATCTGAATGAGCAATGACTCTATCTTGAGGTCCCTCTGAATCTCTGAACTCCTCGCCCAGTCCAGCAGCCCTGAGGAACCTCATTTCAGCTGCTTCTATTCATGACTTTGTTCTTTTGGTCATTACCCACACTATGTGCATTTTATATAGTTTCATTTGAATTTGACGTTTTCGGCACACATCAGAACAAACAAATTTGTGTTTAACTTTGATGTCTGCGATGCAGTTATCATATTGTCATGGAAACGAGTGATTCTGCCAGTGGCTTGTTTAATATAGAGACTTGCTGGTTTGGGTCTGGAGATTGCAAAGCGGATTTCTAAGAAAGCTCCTTGGGGTGGAGAACCTTCCATGGCTGCCTGTCGTGAGCAGGTCTGGTCAGAAGAATGTCAGCCAGAGCGTGACACACCTCCAATGTATGTGCATGACAATGACAGGGTCATTTCTGTGTATTAATGCTTCCTCCGTAAACTGGGCCCCACAACCCTGTGCAGGATAAGTGGTGACTGGATGGATGGATATACTGGTCAATATGGGAATATTGTTATATACGGGATATAAAATAACATTTGGAAATGATCACATTCATTGTAAATGATGAGGATGATTTTGAAGAACCTGTGATTTAGTTTACGCGTAAGGCTAATGGTGGTGATCATTATTACAAAGGTAATTTTCTATAGCCCATATTATTGGTCATGTACAGAATATGAAGGGTACAAATGAAAGAAGTATTTTTGTCCAATTATTGTGCATAATACAATTTTTAAGTCTCTCTGAGTGTAAGTGGTATACTATAAACATTACCTGTTTGTAATATACTGTGTGAGGCTAGCCTGCTAACAGTGTGAATGCTAGCCGGTATTATGAACCAGTTTGCTCTCCGTTAAGTTACACAGTGGTGAATATGTTGTGCTACATGCTGGCAGTTTGCTATGCATTATACTAGACAGTGGCCAATAGTGCTGGGCAGTAAAACCAAAAATGATTGCAGTATTTTTAAAGACTCTGGCAGTTTCATGGTATATCCCAAGTTTACCCTTACTGCAGCAGTGTTTACATCAATAAAATACATTTACGAAAATTTTTAAAAAGGTGTGTTTTATTAATTATTGTCTACATTTAGCTTGACGTTTAGCCAACGTTTTATTAGATTATTAATGCATATTCAGCTTGATAGCCACATGTTTTTTCATTATAACCGTACTTAGCTTGATAAGAATTGTTTAACTGACATGTTTTATTAGATTAATGATGAACCTTTAGCTAGATAGTAACATGTTTTATTGATTATTACCAGATATATAGCTTGGCAACAACATGTTTGCTTAACTGGCTTGATTTTAATAATTATTACAGCAATAAATTGACATTATTAGGAATTTAGTTTTACTAATATGCATTTAATTGAAGACCTATTTATATTACATTTAATACAAGTTTTCAGGCACAGACTGAAGCAGTAACTATAAATTTTATGCTATATTTTATGTCATATATGGAGAACTGTGGTGTTATAACTGTTAGTGACAGGAGTCCCCTCTAAATAAACTCTGTATGGTGATCCATAGCACTTCTAGCAGCAAATAATAATATATAATTTGCTGCCTGTTGAAGCATTACAACTATTGATTCAGCTATGCTACAGTATGGTGGTATATGATAAATTCATACCGTGCAGGAAGTTAAAACCAGTACACTGCATGAATCAGCATACGGCCCAGCACTAGTGGCTAATACGTTATGCTACATTGTGGGAGTTCGCTGTGCATTATATTAGATGGTAGCTAATATGTTATGCTAAATAATGGCAGCTTGTTGTGTGTTATGCTACACAGTGGCTAATACATTATGCAACACATTATGCGAAATGGTGACAGTCACACGGTGGCTAATACATTATGTTACACAATGGCTAATATGTTATGCTACATGGTGGCAGTATGCTGTGCATCATGCTACACGGTAGACCTGGGTGGTATGACCAAAAATTTATATCACGGTATTTTTCAAAGGTATATCGGTTTCACAGTATACGACGGTATATTTTTTAAGTAAGACTGGGCGTTTACAACATTTTACAGGACACGTTTTTTGTTTTACGTTTTTGCATTGTTCACATGTTAACTGTATTACTTTATTATTAACCATTGCGCACATCAGCTACCTTAATGACAACATACGGCTAACGTGTTTGTTGGCTAACTGCTTATAGATAAACGGCTAATGTTAAGGTGTGCACCCGCCAAGTTAACATTTTTTATTAGTATTCCATAGTTCAGTGTTGCTGGAATACAAGTTTCACTGACCTCGCGAAATTTCTCATGAAGACCGGGACGTCGGTCTTTAACGTGCTTCGCCAGGTGTGACGTGCTACTTGACTTCGCCGCCACAATTTTGTAGCGCTGTCTGCAGAGGCTTATCGACATCCTTAGCCTTTCCATGCTCGTCTGCGGTTTTTTTTTTACTATAGCAGATTTCGAAGTGCCTTCAACTGCAGCCTACGCCATGTTCGGCCAACTCGGTATGTGCGTGTTAACCAGCGCGAATGCATTCAGCGGCTATTGAGAGGAGGGGCTGCGCGAGTGTGTGTGTGCGCGCGCGTGCACGCGTGCCTGCGCTGTGGCGGTTCAGAATCTGTTGGTATCAATAATGGTGAAAATTAGTATCTAATCAGATCGATATTAAAAATTACTATTAGAATCTGAGGATCGATTTTTGACAACCGCAGCGTCAGCGGTATCTTCCATTTGTAATTTTTCGCGGTACATTTTTAGCGGTGTAGCAGTGAAAAAGGTTCCCCCCCCAAACAGTTTCCAGCTGCGCCGCTTTACGAATGTTGTGTAGGCTATTTGAACTGGTATTGCGCTATAAGAAAAATTTGTGTCGTACAATAATGAAAAACGGTTTTCGGTATGAACCGGTACACTGGCCAGCGCACTACTACACGGTGGCTAATACATTATGTTATACAGTGGCTAATATGTTGTGCTCCATGTTGGTAGTTTGCTGAGCATTATGCTACATGGTGGCTAAGAAATTATGCTACATGCTAGATAAATTATGCTATACGGCGGGTAATAAATAATGCTACATGGTGGGTAATGTTATAATACATGATAACTAATATATTATGCTACACAGTGGCTAATACATTTTGCTAAAAGGTGGCAGTTTGCTGTGTGTTAAGCTACACGGTGGCTAATATGTTATGCTACACAGTGGCTATGTTCAATACGTAATATCGTCGAAATTGTTTGTCTATTCCTATGGCTTAGATCACAGTTTGAATCGGGATCATTTTCTCAGGGCTCCTAGTGGTGTAATAACATTGACTTTGTTCCAGTGACTGAACAAGGGGAGGAGGGATGCAAACAGCCTGGGATTTATTGCCTTAGTTGCCCACAGCATAATGCTTTAAATCAGGATATTGTGAGCTATTGGCTGTCAGGGCAGAAGATCACAGTGCTTCTCCAATCAGGGCTGTGCCATAGCACACGGCCAGTAGGATTGCGGCGTTGAGGAGAAGGCGGTTTGGCTGGACCTGGGGATTTCACATGGCGTCCAGCTGACACTAGCAGATCCTAAAGTGCTGACAAACAGAAATGGCGCCAGGCAGCTCCATTGGGGCTGGGGAGCTGTAGAAAGGCACACGTGCTTCCAGGCCATTGGCAAGTATCACCAGAGCAGAAAGAATGGGGAAGTGTCTGCATGATTACGTCTCTGTCAACGGGAATTCGACATGGATTTAGCAATGTTTTACATCATCTGGGTTACCTTCACTGAGTGACTCATTTACATTTCACATCTTAGTTGGGGTCACAGAGGCCTGGACCTTATCCCAGTGTGCACTGTGCTACTATTCAGGATAAGTGGATAATGGTTGCTGTACAATGTACCCAAATTAATGATAAACCAATATCAGTGATAAATCATAACATACATCCATCCATTTTCTAAAATTGCTTACCATATTCTGGGTGGTAGGGGGTCCGGAGCCTATCCCAGAGGCTACGGGCACAATAGAGGGGACTACCCAACAACCCAGGACTGGGCACCAACCAATCACAGGAAATCATAACATCATATCTGTGAAATCAAATTTATTTGCTGAATCCATAATGATGAGCATTAAGTCACTGCTAGTCGACTGAATTGTGGGTAACCAAAAGTAAATATGAATCTTGTTCTGCTCTGACCGCTTTCAGCCATGTGTGTGAGCATAATGTTCACCTCGAAAGGCCCATCATCTCTGCCGGCTCTTTGCCCGGTTGCATCACACAGGGTGTTTCAAATAATGGTGTGTTATTATGGGAGGGATGTACCACAGAAGACAATAGGAATGTCTGCTTCAACCGTCAGATAACATTACTGACTCGTGGAAAGGCAGGACCCCAGCGATCCACACGCATGCCTGCCATCTGCTGCTCTGCACCTGTACGCAAACACGTTGGTCTTGCCTGAGCTGCTGGCAAGGCAGTCGTTTAAGTACCATGCTAAAAATTGAACTCTTCAAAGCGGCAGTTTGTGAGCCCGGACAGCCCGTACCTGTAACACCTGCAACCGGAACCTCCGAGGAACTAACGTGACCGGAACAGATTCAGACGGAAGCGTGTACGTGATGCATTTTAAACTTTAGTAAGGTGGTCGCTGCCTCTTGGTCTCTCGTTCTGCAGCTGCTTTGACATGGTCCACCTCCTATGAGATTTTCCCAAACCTAAAGGAAATGCACCATAAAATATATATGTTAAGTGAAGCGTTAAAATGTGAATGAGAGAACTTGGGGACAACAGGGGGAGGAATTGTACACCCACCCCCCCCCCCCGTGCTGTCTTACGATCATCCCTGAGGAACTGAGGTGCCTTTAACATGTAATGAGATTGTTCATCTCCAGCTTGTCTCTTGTGTGTGTGTATGGATTATTTTTATATTATATTACATTGTGGGGACCAAATGTTCCCCACACGATGTAATAAAAATCCTGTTATTTTGACATTGTGGGGAGCATTTTTAAGGTCCCCACAAAGATTTGTGAATGCAATCAAAAAACTAAAAATGCCAAAAATGTGTTTTTTTTTAGGTTAAGGCCATCATGTTAAGATTAGAGTGTTCCCTATAGAAATATGGATAGGGAGTCCCCACAAAGACATAATTACAAACCTGTGTGTGTGTGAGGCAGGAAGGAGCTGAACTTTAGTAGGAAGTGGCAGAGAGACGGATTGCTGCTTTATCCAATAGCATATTATCATATTAGCAATATTGGATACAGCCTTTATTTTGATAGGCACAACTGCATCGTAGAACTTATATTGCTCTTCAAAATGAACATAGACATCAAAACAGATGCAAATTTGGATTCTTGTTGGAAGAGTACATTACCGAATTTTCTGTGTATTTTTTGTATCCATGAAAGGCAGGATTTACCATCATATCATTAGGCACACTGATCTTATTAATTGCTTACTCACGCTTAGCTCACTATTTGATGAAGCAGCTATTTAAATAATAAAGTTTGGTTATATAAAAAGCTCTGAAATGTGGTGGACTGGTGGTCTGTCTGCACGTCAGTCCAAAATAAAGCACAGAAGGCGGACCCTAACGGCCATGTTCAGCGGAGGGTTCTCAGCCGCCGGTGTGGCTGGAGTGTGTATATATGCTTGATTCCTAAGTGTCTGCTGCTGAAGCTTGAGGGGAGAGTCCACTGTCTGCTGAGAAGATGGGACATGAAAGGGCGCATGCCCAGATAACCAGAATGATCTCTGCGGTATCCCATGCAGCCAAACATGCACAGATGTCTGGGAGCATGAAACTTCAAGGCAAAGTAATGTGTGGGATGGAGAGGATTTCCATGGCAACCAGCTGAATGGGGTTATTTATGGTATAATGAATGAACTCATACTCAGTCCTGTTTGGGTTGAAAAACAGCCTCATATCCGTGCACTCCACGTGGAAGGACACGCTCCCAGAGTGTGACACACGCTTGCCATGTTCTCCACGGGCTTTCAGCTCCTTAATAAGCTGCAGGCAGCCTGTTTGAATCAGCCCTTTGCTGTATTTTTGTTTTCAGGGTTTGCTGCATTCGTTATGTGATGCTAGTCAGTAGCCATTCCCTTTAAGTTCAGATCATGATGTGCTCTTACTGCTCACTGTTTCTTATTAAGCTGGGAGTCCTTAGCTGTAGCTGGCTCTGCCTGCCTGCGTCTTTTGCTATTGGAAATGGGACACTTCATCCATCCATCTATCCATCTATTTATCCATCCATCAATCTGTCTTCCTGCTTTTTCTGGTCAGGGTCCTGGGGTGTACCCCCTGGATGGGATGCCAATTCCTTGACGAGGACATACGTGCGCATAGCTGGGCAGTTAGTCTACCTACATGACACAGGGATAGCGTGCAGACTCCCCACACGACACGGGGAGAGCGTGTAGACTCCCCACAGGAAACTGGGAGAGGGTGCAGACTCCCCACAGGAAACTGGAAGAACATGCAGACTCCCCACACGACACAGGGATAGCGTGCAGACTCCCCACACGACACGGGGA
>JABFEA020000001.1:31597880-31608175 GCA_019775915.2 Cyphomyrus plagiostoma
CCCTCGCCCCCCGCCCCCCGCTGTCTGCCCCGGTCGACACGTACACTTAGCGGCAGTAACAAATTGCAGGTTTGCCGTGACTTGCTGTCCAAACAATCAGGGCATACTACTGACTTGTTTGTGTGTGGTGCCCTGCTTTTATGCACAGTCTTTGGGGTTTCTCCCCCAAATCTGGGGGCCGTTTAAGTGGGCCGTGTTGCTGCTGGGAAAAAGAAAAGTGTGCAGCAAAAGTGGCTAAATTTTGAATCATTTTGTGATTTAATTATTAGAATCAGAATCATTTTTTTTCCTCCAAGTAGAACTACAGGAATTCACAAGGAATGTGTGCTGCATTCGAACAATTCAGGACAAATGGTTGTCTGACACAAATCTGTATTATGTCTGTGTGAGACAACTGTAAGCCATGAATGTCTTCAATAAACATGTAAAATGATAATGGTAAGGGGCTGGGCAGAGCAGTTTCTATCCTTATGCAAAGCCGCCTTTACCTGTGGGCTGATGCCTGTGGGCCAGACTAGCTTGGTCTTGATATGCTGCTGTCTGTGAAGCGGCTCTGTTAGGATCAGGGTCAGATTTCTGCTGCCGGTGGGACCCTTCACCTTTGGTGCTATGCTGTAATCGTTAAAAACACTCTGTGTTTGTGCATTTATTATGCAAAAACACTATCGCTATAGTGAAGACCACCTTCATTTTAATCCTATCTCTGAAAATCTTGGATTGGTGCTGGACCTCATGTCTTACGAAAGGAAAAATGCGACCAAAAGTCACTGCACTTTGAATAATTTTGCTCTGGTTCGTCTGACCACTTCCTGCCAAATTCTCCCACCCCCACCCCTGTGGTCTGCATATCAATTCATTGCTGTTCCCTTTCCAAATATGACCCCCGCATCAACGTTTTGCCATCAGGTTGCAACTTTGGCTTTTATTTTTGGAATGCAGATCAGAGGTGTGAGGTCTCATAGCCAGAGTGTAGCTCATGTAAACCTTTAATATAAACCCCAGAGGAAAGATAAAGCTTTTAATTGTAATTAATATAGAAGTTAAATAATCCTTGTAAGGGAAATAATTGCCTGAGATTCTAAAAATGGTTCATATATTGGTCTTATATTGATGAAAATTCCAAGTTTTGTCAAACGTACATTGTACATATGTGTAATAAAGTGCTATTGTGCTGTGTCCAGGCAGCATGTTGGGAAGTTTCTGCGACCTCTAGGCACCAGACAGAGATTTGTTTAACAAATTATGACACAGTTCCAGAAGGTGACATTACAGCATACAGATAGGTGATATGAAGTGGTTATAAATCCTACCAGTCCTTTTAGGATTAATTTCAGCACACAGCTTGATTGTTGAAGAAGTCTGGGCTATATTTTGAGCTTAGTTCTGAAGTGTTTTTCTTAATATTTTTGGGTTTGTTTGAGCGCAGTGCTATAGACGGTGGCCCAGTCTTCTTGGGTGTATCTAAGCTGGATTCCCGCCTGGCTTCCTGTTCTGCTGGCCGCCACTCCCTTGCGCTCTTTTTTTCTTTCATGCTTCTGTTCCTGGTCACTGTGTGTATATTGTGTTTATGTAGGACCCCTCTGAAGATACAGCACCTGAAGAACAGTCAAGGATGCCAAAATACCTTTTAAAGTATTTCTCAAGGAGATGATTGGTTTAGTTTTCTGTGAAGGTATTAATACCTTCATTGTGAATGACTTGTATCGCATAGATTTTGCCGTTTCCTTGCTGCATAAAGATAATTTTGTGTAAGACAACTGGAAGTCGTGAATGTCCTTTGTCTTTGTTTCTCCTTCAGTTTCCATCTTACAGGATCATGGCTTTTCATGATTTTGTTTTTGTAAACAATGTACAAAAAAGCCATCACTTAAATTAATATCTGTGACTGGTCTTCTGGTCGCGCTGGTTGGTTACATCTCATACTGCTGTGTGTTCATCTGTTTTACAGGCTGCGATGGTCACTCTCCACCACGCTCTAGAAAAAAAGTGTTTTATTTAGTAACTTTTGTTAATGGAAGAATTATTTGAAATTTGGAGGCATCCAAAATTAACATTGTTCTTCAAAACATTTTAAATTTAAATAACAGTTTTCGTAAATTCCAGTCAGTGAGGATCAGATGTTCAGCCCTAATATCCCTAACATGACATCATCATAAGCCTTGTTTATGACATGCCTGCAGAGCAGATACTGAAGCTGAGGGACAGTGAACAAGCAGTTCTCACTAGGAGCTACAATACAGCCATATAATAAGACATAATGGAAAATTTGAGAATGAACAAATGGAAAGATCCTTAGCATACACGATTAGCCTTAGCATAGTCTTCTCTGATTCCAAATTGTGTACAACAGTGATTCCTCAAAGTGTCTGACTGGTACATACATACTCTGAATGGACCAATGTCACTTGTGAAACATCTCTGGTTCACTATCGTTTCACCCGTATGTTTGAGACCGACGCCTCTCACCGTTCCCTCAGTGTGGCAGGAGCCGATGTTGGTAACGGCATCCGTCTTTTCATCCCGGATGTCGGCATGTGCCTGGCCAGCTTTGGCACGCTGATCATGTGCCGCAGCCTACGGACGCAGCCGGGGGAGGAGCCTCAGTGTGACGCTGGCCTCAGAGCAGCCAATCAGGTGAGACAGTCTTTCTAAATCTGTTAAATAATATACTATGCTTATGGACAGAAGTTCTGTCGTGTTTTGAAGCTGCATCTTCTCCATATCTTCCAATGTGATATTATTGAAGGTAAGGATGTCATTATGAGCAGCAAATGGTGCTGGATACACTGCCTAGCCAACGAAAACCTCACTGCTTGATTTTATTTAAGCAAATGCTTAAGAGCTGGTGATTGATTGGATCAATATTACAGCTCAGCAACATCATGAACCAATAAAATGAAGTCATTACCTGGATCTACTGAATAACCAGGTCATCTCATCAATGGATTTCACGGGCACATTCCAGGACGACATTGCCAAGATTCGTCAGGCTCGAATCGTGAAAGTGTGGTTCAGGGAGCACGAGGAATCATTTTCAAACATGCACTGGCCACCACAGAGTCTGGACTCTGAAATTCTCTTGGGATGTGCTAGAGGAGACATTACGGAGCGATTCGACCCTCCTGTCATCAGTACACACGACCATGGTGAAAAATCTGGATGAAAATAAATGTTGAGATAAGCTCATGGAAACTGTTCCGTAATGGCTGCACCCTGTAATTAAAGCTAAAGTGTCCCCAAAAATAATAATTTGCAACTATTTTTGTTTTGACCTTGCAGTGTGTGCTGTCTGCTTTTATCTAAATCGAAGTCAGACATAAAAAGTCAAGTTATTTCCCTGTATGCAGTTAATATCATTTACAGTTACGGAAGCGCTTGATTGTTCCAGCCTCTTTATGTCTGTCTTTCAGTGAGAAAGGCAGCTCTTTTGCAGGTATAGGGCCCTCGATGATGCTTAATTCTCCAGTGAGTAGAATATGTCGGGCATGTTCCTGTCTGGATTAACGTGAACAAGTAATCATTTGTGTCTCTCAGCGGTTCTGTTTTTCCTTCTCATGACATCATTGAAAGTGGAGCTTGCTGAAGTGTTGCCTCAGCAGTGTGTGTATAGTGACAGTCAGTGTCTGTTCTTTGCCTTCATCATAACTGGCACATCATGATCATCCTCCTCATGATCATCCATGCTGATGAGGCTCGTGGCTGCATGCCAATCGACCCCTTAGACTCCAGCTGGATCGGAGCTATCCGACTGGCTGACACAATCAATCCACGCTGTTCTGGCTCTTCCCTGGGGTCGGTAATAAGTGGGACAGGTTCTCCGGGCATTCAGACCGGTGGCATTCTTATGGGATGCTCAATATCTACCCAGTAGTACCAGTATCAGTTTGTGGGTTTGCTGCTGTCATTTTCTGGAAGCATCGCCTTTTTGGATGATTGTTTTTGCCTGTAACACACTGCATGTATGCAGCCTCACAGCCCTGATGTAATTATTTTTCTGCATTAATCACCAGCTTAATGTTTCAGCCACCTGTGATGCCTCAGCCTTCCTTTGACATTAGAGGCGTGGTTCGGAGCCTCAGCTCTGCTCCCGCGCACCATTCCAGCACCCAGCTGCTGAACATCTGGAGAGCATTAGTCACAATGTGCATTTGGTGGAACCAGCACTGACGTTACGACACCCCTTCCTGCCGAGCGGCTCCAGCGCCTGCAAGCTGCTGGCCAGGCCCCTCACCCCAGCACAGCCCCCGGCTCCAATAAGAACTCTCTGAGGACATTTCTTCCCAGGGTGCAGTGCGCTCAGCGCTGCTTATGAGCTGGAATGTGGGCCCCGTGTGTGGAATGCGCTCAGCTGCCTTTGCTGGTGCTAATTAAAAGCCTCTGACCCCCAGCCGCAGCTGCCTGCCTGGCTGGAGACTGACATTCTGTCTTACACTCACCTAATATACATAAACCTGTTATTTAAAGTGCAAAAAAAAAACACATCAGCACGATGTTGGACTATAGATACCCCTGTAACTCTGAAGCCATCTCACCATTGACCTCTGGTCAGTTTGCTGGAGTTCTCATGCTGTCTAGATGGAATTACATGTATGTGGCTCATTTAATTTTCTGATAGCCATGAATGGCTGTTTCCACTGTCTCATTTGGTTTAAGCGAAGAAATAACTCGCAAATGCATGCAATCACACAAACAAAAGAAAGGAAATAATTAAAAACTACCACTTAATGAATGAATAACAAAATCACACTGACTGACACTTAGTTATCTTTCACTCGCATATCCTCTGACATAAAACACTATGACTTGCTCACTGGTTTGTACTGATGTGGTTAGTGTTTACATCTGTTCTTTGTATGATTCAACGGATTTCACAAAAATGACAGCAGGGAGGATAAGTGCTGACCCCTGTGGCAAAAAATTGTCAGTGGTCAGTGCTGGTGGTTTTCAGCACCTCGGAGAGCTCAAGTAGCAGCCAGCTGTGCTGGCAAATTATTTGCAGTTTTACGATGAAAATAAGAAAAGCGATTCCAAAGTGTCATCGATGAACTCTATCATTTAGTCTGTGTTTGTGTCTTGCCGTTCCTCCCCAAAGGAGAAGTCGGAGTTGGATGACAGCAGGACGCGTGGGCAAGATGATGAGGAGCAAAGTGACCCATCTAGTGATAGAGAAGAACCACAGCACAGTGCCAAGCTGGTGGTCTTTCAGAAGATCGCCAGCGTGGCGTCTGCAGTCAAGGAGATCATTGGGAATCTCATTACAACGGCTGGGAAAGTCGTCGTAACCGTATTACTGGGTTTAACAGGTGGAACAACTCGTAAATCAATCTATAGTCATATCGACTTTATATCCACAACATGTGCATTTAGTAAAAGACCATAGCATAGTTCTGTAAGGAATATGAAACGTTTAAGGGTTGTAACTCGGTTTCCTGTTTTCTCAGTAAGTGTCCCCTATTTGCCTGATATCTTCAGGGATCATGCTGCCTTCCCTGACGTCACTGGTGTACTTCCTGGTCTTCCTGGGCCTCGGTACCTGCTGGTCTCTGGGCTACTCCTTTGACCTGCTGGCCTTCAGCTGTCTCTGTGTGCTGATGGCCATCTTCAGCGCCGGTCACCTGCTCGTGCTCTATCTCTACCAGCTGCCGGCCTTTCAGGAGCTCGTCTCGCCCACAGACAGATACATCAGGTGGGGCCCCTGCTTCCAGCATGATTTAGCTGAGATTTTAAAAAATGATGCGACGATTTAAAATATCGATGTCGATACGTGGACTAACCGCGGCAGCTCTGAAGTGTCACCCTGCAGCCTGCTTGCAGTGAATGGGAGGCTGTGCACTGGGCTGCCTTAGCTGCCACACACGCTCCTTCTGTCTCACTGTGTGTTTTTGCTCGCTCTTCTTGACAGACACACCACACTAGTTGATGAGTGGTGGGTGCTGCTGTGGTGGAGGCCCTGGGCCCCCCTGGAACACAGGGCATGAATGTTTTATGCTGCAGCCACTAGAGAATACAGCCCCTCCCACACCCCCTAGTAACCCAGAAAAAACAAGGGGGGGGGCTGTTCCAGATGGTTCCAGTTATAGCACCATCTTTGGCTTTACTGGAAAAGCCACGCTGCTGGTTACGAGGAACCACCTACGGTCTATCAGCGTTTCCCAATCCACCATAGCTGCTCCACGTTTTTGCTCCCTCCCAGCTCCTGGCAGGAGCAAGAACATGGACTATCTGTGGGCGTCTGAGGACTGGATTGGGGAACATTAGCCGCTGTCTCTGAACTGGGGTGCGATCGCGCTGCATTACCTTATTCTCGCGGTGGCGGCCAGAGTGGGCAACATTAGGAAAGCGGCCAGAAAAAAATTTGAGAAAAAACCCATGATGCTTTTCTCAAAAACTGTTAATCCTTTGTATTTTTTTTCCTGTCACCTTCTAATCTCATATGAATTATCTTCCTGCCACTGCGCTGAAATTTCTGGTTTCCGTCTCAGATATGAAGCTCACAGCAGATTTCGAGTGGACATTACAAAATGCAGCTGACTGCATGGCGCTGCCTAATCTCAAGCATATCAGTTTGTTTTTTGGCATTTAATTGGCAATAAATATGCTGCGGATTTTATTGGCCTGATCACATGAGTGAATCAAATGTGTTTGGCTGATAGCACACAGATCCCATAAAATAATTTTAAAATACGCATTCTTGTGTATAGATAGGTAATTGAAATACTGCACAAATAACAAGTATAAGTAAAGAATCTTATGTTTATTTTCCTTCAACATCATCATCTATATCTATAGTTTCTTTACTGTTACATTAACGTTTGAACAATCTCCATTATTATGAATGACAAGTGGGGAGAGAACCTATTAAAATGCGTGTCACTTATAATTATTGATATCCCTCAGACATGGATATTATTTTGATCAGTCTCCCAAAATCTGGACCTGTCTGTGTGTCCCTGTGGGTCAGGTTGGAAAATGCTGGTTTAATTTGACTGAGGTCAGTTGCTGTCAGTGTTGGTCTCTTTTGTTGCCTGACCCCCCCCCCCCCCCCCAAAATCTCTGTCAGTGTTGATTCACTAAAGAGATGACCACCCTTTGTTCTAACTTCCCCTGCAGTTTGTTTGGTATATCCTCCATCATTCAGAGTGACTGTTCCAAGACATGGAAGTTCATTGTCAACCCCAAACTGGAGTGGCACCATCTTGTTAACCCCATGGTGCTTCTACTGCTCTACTACACCCTTGCCACTTTAATTCGACTCTGGCTCCAGGACCCTGTAGTCGACCCAGTAAGTCGGTTTGTTTTCTTGTCACACTCTAGTTAAATTTCACTTCTGCATTTATCTTATTTATTGACAAACAGCTGTCTAAAATAATTGGCTCTGATTGCCAGGACGTGTTCTCCATGTGGAAATCTGCAATTCTCTGGTGATCTGTGTCCCTTCTGTGGTTGTTTGACATGCTGGTCACTGTAGGTGTGTACTGGAGGGGAGCTGAGCGGAGACGGAGAGACGCAGCGGCAGGTTGCGGCTGAAGCTGCAGAGGAGCGCAGACAGACATGCAACGGGGAGGCCTGCAGCTTACGGGGGAAGCATGTAAGTGTAAGATGCAGCTTTGCATCTTATTAATATGGTAACAATGGACTGTGTGGGTCCCTCTCTGAGGACAGAATGAAATGGCTCTACTGATATGAACACACGATGAACTCAAACTGTATGGCTGTTTACCTTTTATAGCATTTTCCTGCTCTGTATGGAAATAAACACCCTTCAAATATGTGTGTGTCTATGTTTGTGTGTGTGTGTGTTTTTGTGAATTCTTTCACTTGTAAAATTAAGATTCCAATCAAAAATTACACTGGCATAACGGTCTGCTCAACACCCACTGAAACAGAGAGATTACGTCTTTTTATATCCATCTTTCAGCAGCTTTACAGTGTTTTATGGAGACAGAAGAATCACAAAGAGTCACAGCTTCACATGTTGGTGTTCATGAACTGATTAAAATGTTGCTTTCATCCAGATGCTGGTGGTGAGCTACAATGCTGAAAATGGTGCAGTGGGCTCAGATCATCTCCCCTCTTCTCAGTACAAAGTAGACGACACAGGTTCAGGTGAAGCTGTTCCACATTCACATGCACTGACATTTACTGTCGAAAGAAAAACCTGTTAACTTTCAGATGCTAGCAAAGAACAGCATCTCTAGGAAATACAATGTTAGTGACTGTCCCAAGCTGCCATTTTGTACTATGATAACTCATCTTTCCTCATGGATTTTAGCACTGCTCTGGGGGCCTGCCCTCACTGCCATGGCCACAGCCTTCAGCTTCCTCATGAAGCAGAGCTACATCTGTGCCCTGATTGCTATGATGGTGAGTAACACAGCCCACCCCTCCCTTTTACTGGCCCACATCCTGGGCACCAGTGACACGTTAAAGCCCGTGAAATGAAAACCATACATGAAGCTCCTCTGTCCTAGGAATGGCCCATAAATTCCTCATCTATTGCAGACAGGCAGTAGGCCTGCAGGTTTTAGAGAAGTTTCAGCCACCATCATGAGTTTTTTTTTTTGATGAGTAAGTTTTCTGAAGTTCATTATTCAGTGCATATTCAAATCTCTTCATTGTAGTTCTTAAATCAGCACTATCACTTTACTGCCAGTGTAAAATGAGCACTGCTAGCATACATGATGTTGGTGCCAGACGCTCTGATCTCTCTACAGACCAGGGCTATATAAGTCGTGGTCCTCAAGGTCTAAGCATTGCTGATTTCCTTTTACCCATGAACCGGATGTGAAGCCTCCGGCCAATCAGATCCAGTAATTATCAAGCTAACCACCGAGAACTGAAAACAAGGTCTGGATTTGGAATTGAGGTCCAGATTTGAAGAATCCTGCTTATAGGCTGAAGGTGTCCACTGTTCTAAGGCCTCTGACATCTTGCCCTGCTTGGGCTGGTCCTACTGTACCTTCAAGCTGCTGCCCCCCCCACAGGCCTGGAGCATCAGCTACGTCAGCTGGCTGACGTTCGTCTTCCTGATCTGGTCCTGCACCCTGTGGATGGTGCGTGACCGGCGCTGGTACGCCATGGTCAGCTCACCGTTTATGGTGATGTACGGCAACCTGCTGATCCTTCTGCAGTACATTTGGAGCTTGGAGCTCATGGAGGGCGTGCCGGGGCTCTTCCTGAAGAAGGAGGTGCCCTTCCGGGAGCTGGCCTCTAAGGTATGGCTGTGTGATATGCCCAGGCTGCGTGATATGCCCAGGCTGCGTGATATGCCCAGGCTGCGTGATATGCCCAGGCTGCGTGATATCCCCAGGCTGCGTGATAACCCCAGGCTGCGTGATATCCCCAGCCCTATATGGAAGAAATCAATTTACACTGTAGAAATAAATATTCATGTATTTTGTTTTAGTTACATGCTTTTATAGGTTTATATAGGTTTATGCACAGTTTTAATCTCCCACTTCATGCTAGTGAATAGAACAATGAAATCAATATCGTTTGATATATTGCTTATTTACAGATGTTGGTATAGTAAAAATACAAATTTAGATATACTTTTGTAATGAAAGTGCAACGATGGAAATTTTTCTAAGCTTACATACTTGTGTTTCCAGTTTTAAATGCCATGTTTGATAGTGAACCAAGCCTGGCTTTCTTTCAGTATGATTTTTTAATTAGAAACCTATTATCTGATATTAAAATTAGCTGCCTGTGCTAAATACATTAACAAGTAAACTGATCTTGCAAACAGTCATATAACTATCATGTATACACATGTATAACATGTATCTATACTGGTATACACACTGTGTTGGTTTGCACAATTATTTTTGAGGCTGTTCTGTTAACAGGAAAATGCCTAACTAGTGATGAGCTCTCAGGCGAGCCATGTAGATCCTCCAGTAGGGTAACGTTGGCCTGGCTGATGATGAGCTCTCAGGCGAGCCGCTGTGATATGATGCCACTGCCCTGTATGTCCATGTAGATCCTCCAGTAGGGTAACGTTGGCCTGGCTGATGATGAGCTCTCAGGCAAGCCGCTGTGATACGATGCCACTGCCCTGTATGTCCATGTAGATCCTCCAGTAGGGTAACGTTGGCCTGGCTGATGATGAGCTCTCAGGCGAGCCGCTGTGATACGATGCCACTGCCCTGTATGTCCATGTAGATCCTCCAGTAGGGTAATGTTGGCCTGGCTGATGATGAGCTCTCAGGTGAGCCACTGTGATACGATGCCACTGCCCTGTATGTCCATGTAGATCCTCCAGTAGGGTAACGTTGGCCTGGCTGATGATGAGC
>JABFEA020000001.1:31614666-31625922 GCA_019775915.2 Cyphomyrus plagiostoma
AGTGCATCCCTCCTTACTTCCTCTTCCTGTCCCCTACTGAATGTCAGTGCATCCCTCCTTACTTCCTCTTCCTGTCCCCTACTGAATGTCAGTGCATCCCTCCTTACTTCCTCTTCCTGTCCTCTGCTAGATGACTTCCTGCTCCTACTGAGTGCTTCCCTGCTGAGGCAGGTGTTTGAGGATGAGAACAAGCCTGCAGTGTGCCTGATTGCCGGGGACAACATAGAGATCTGCAGGGAGCTGGATGCCGCCGCCTTCAGCCAGCACAACCCCGTCCCAGACTTCATCTACTGCAGGTGCTGCATGCTGCCCAGGGCCTGCAGGGGCAGAGTATATGCTGGAGATCTTGTTTGACAATTATCGCTATAAATAAAGGAAATAATGAACAAACAATAAAAAGATGATAGATCAGTTACATTTTCATCTGTTTCTCTGTTATAACAGCATGAGAATTCTGTCCACGTGCACATTAATCATACTTTCCCAGACAAAGCTGTCTGTAACAGATTACATTTTTCACTTTTTGCTCTCCTGCAAGTTTACACGATAATTTCACTGCATATGAGTGACTCTGACTTGGTGAGCTTCAGCACCGCCCACCATGATGTGCACGTCCTCAGAATCTTTTATTTCTGCTTTGTGCATCTTTCCTGCTTGTTTGTTGGCTCTGGACCTGCTCTTTGCAAGTTGAGGCCAGAAGTAGCACTGCGGCCTGTTCCTCCTCCGTTCTTTTTAAGACTGTATATTCAAAGGCTACTGAGTCTTCATATCAAATAACTAACATTTGAAAGGGAATATGTATCATTTGCAGTAACTATTTTCATCCTCTAACATAATGATTGGCTCGTGCCCTATTATGTGTAATTTAATAAATAACCTTTAAACGTAGAAATTGAGTATTATATTTTCGGAAGAAGCGAGTCAGTTGCGTTTTATTTGGTGCTTTTGCTTCACTGCACACTGCAGCAGTGGCCATTGCCTAAGATATGAAACCCCACCTTTTGCAAAAGCCATTTTATGCATTAACATTTATTTTGGCATGAGCCAAAATGTAATTTCTGTTTACATTAAATGTGTTAATTTTGAACTTTCTTTTACTATTGACTAAAATGTTGTTGGTTACCATTAACCATAATTAACTGGAAAACAACATAATTAGTTGATTAGTGTCAGACACCCTCATACACACTTCAGTGACAGAACAATCAAGCATGTATCACCAGGCAGGGGTCTGACCATTTGCTTAATATCTCTGTGCCGTCTACCCACAGGTCATACTTGGATATGTTAAAGGTGACCATATTCAGCTACCTCTTCTGGTTTGTTCTTGCCATCATCTTCATCACGGGAACCACTCGCATCAGTATCTTCTGCATGGGCTACCTGGTGGCCTGCTTCTACTTCCTGTTATTTGGGGGAGAACTTCTGCTGAAGCCCATTAAGGAGATCCTGCGCTACTGGGACTTCCTGATTGCTTATAACGTGTTTGTGATCACCATGAAGAACATACTCTCTGTAAGTTCTCCACGCCCTTTCCTACACTCTTCTGGGGAATGTGTGCCTGACGAACGGTAATGTGACACGTGAGAGTTTAGTCACGAGGACGGATGGGGGTTAATATTTATATCAATCTAAACATTTTTGCGCTTACAAAAATGGTGGTGCAGTTCCTTTGAACAGAGCTGACTTTATTCAAATGAAGTCACTATTCAAAATGAAAATGATCTCCAATGGGTCCACACATCACCTGAGAAGTACCTTTCAAACCCCAAAAGGGAGAGCCAACCAGCCTCTCAGACCAATGAACTCATGGGAGTTTACTTACACAAAAATGTTCTGAGGGCAGAAGGAAAAATGATAACCAATCACATTGTAGAGGAGGCAGTCTTTGTACCATCTTCTCTACAGCCTGATTGGTTATCGCTCTGAACCAATCATTTTTCATTCTGCCCTCAGAATATATTTGTGTCAGTAAGACCTCTCACAAGCGACCAGTGTATGTCAGCTGGATACATTCGTTACAGCTCTTATAGGAACAGTATCGGGAACAAATGACAAATGGGTCATTAAAAATCACATTTCTAATAAACTGAGTGGTGTTTTCTCTTATTTCTTAGATAGCTGCCTGTGGTTATATCAAGGCCCTGGTTGTGAATAGCTGCTGGCTGATCCAGTTGTTCAGTCTAGCCTGCACTATAAAGGGCTACTCACGCCGTAAGTAACCTAGAGGAACTGTGTGCTCCAGCATATTTACCTTCATCGGTGTTATCAGTGGCACCTAAGTAGTGCATTGATGAAATAACGCAGGCTGCTAAAATATGGCTGCCAAGCCTACAGAAGAAGCCAGTCTCTGTGGAGGATTCGCTCTCCGATTCCTTTGCTTACTGCCCTGCAGCTGAGCCCAGCAAACAGTGTGAGCTGCCCAGCGACGAGGCCGGCATCATCTGGGACAGCATCTGCTTCGCTTTCCTGTTGCTGCAGAGACGCGTCTTCATGAGCTACTACTTCCTGCACGTGGTGGCTGACATTCGCTCCTCGCAGATCTTGGCCTCCAGGTATGGAAGGGGGGGCAGCTCACGTCACGTTTGGCCTCCATGGCCCGGCCACCCCTCTCTCACTGTTATCTTCTATACCTTCTACTTCATTTGTGCTGCAGTTTCTGGGCTTCATCCAAAAAAATCACACTAAGAAAACATAAAATCACCAAGGAAATGAGCAAAACAATTCATGAGACAGAATAGTGAAAAAATGAAGAATCCACCCCCAAAATAAAGGAAACACAAAACTCTGATAAACCATTCGTGCTTTGTTTTTTATTCACGCTTTTGTTTAAATATGTAGAGTATTCCTTAGAACATATGGAGTGTATTTAGTAATATCTCAGTGAAATTACAACCTGTGCCCCCCAGAGAAGCTTCTGTTTTTTTGCTTTCACATCCCTGTGAGATGTTTGCTGGTTTATCTGCTGTTGGCTTTGTTCGAAGATCTTGGCAACCGCACATGAATCGTTCATGCCTGGAACAAACTGACATTTTATATTAGAAAGATTTCTAATGATCAACTAGGATTATAATTTGCACTTTAGTAATAATGAGTATATATATATATATATATATATAATGAGTATATATATAGTATATATATTACTGGGACAACTCTGTTGTGAAGGGCGCTATATAAAAATAAACTGAATTGAATTGAATTGAATATTGATTATAACCACCTTAATCTCATATATCCTAGATGAAGCATTTGCATTAGACAGCATGGATGGCACTTGCAGAGCATGTCTATTTAAAATATTTTAAACTTTATACAAAATATTGTACAAATTGCAGAGATTTATTTGCATGGGACCGGCTCTGTTTCAGAGGAGCTGAACTATTCCAGATCACAATAGTGAAAGCAGTCAAGGCCAGGATTGAAGAGGAGAAGAAGTCCATGGACCAGCTAAAGCGACAGTGAGACCATTTCTACGGTTTATCGTCACTATCTGAAATCTTACTCTAGCTATGCCTGTAATGGAACCTTTTACCAAGCAGTCAATTCCATTGAAAATGCAGTGAGAATACACCGTCATTAATATACCAGCAGCAAGCTAAATGTTATCCACATACTCATGTGTATGCAGAATGGAGCGCATCAAGAGCCGGCAGCAGAAATCTAAGCGGGGAAAGGAGAGGATATTAAGTTTAGCTCAGGAATCCCAGGATGAAGACAAAGAGGATGAAGGTATTGCTGATGTCTTCTGGACGATCATGGGGATGAAGATGATGTATCTGTTTGATGTAAACTCTGCTCAGATAATCCTAAAATGATTGCTGTGCAGTGGTAGCACCGATTATACCTTTTTTTTTTGTTTAATGAAGCAGGTTATTCCGAGACTCTGCGTCATTAATCTCGCCTCTGCAGCTGCACTGTTAATTGGCTTCAGCACTGCCTGCCAGCTCTTTCTTTCTTGTGAAAATATCATTAAAATATTTGAGCAGGTAGTCAATTGTTGGATTTTTTTTTTCTTCTAATATTTGTCAAGAAGGTTTTCTATAAATAGAAATTCCCTGAATGTTATAAGGAGCATTAGAATGCAATTAGAATTATTCAGGCTTCTTATTGGGACGCTGTCTGGCATTGCAGGTCCATGCCGGTGATCGGAAGGTCATTGGTTCCAATCCCATGGCTGTCAGAGTGTGTTTTTCCATTTGCATTTACTCCATTGTTACTGGTTATGGTTTTATTGTTAGCTGTCTAGCTGTAGTAACATGTAACAGCTTGTCATCCATTACTGGCTTTTATTTGGATCACCTGATTATGATCCGCAATGTTTATGCATTTATACTTTAATAGGAAGGGCAGACAGAGAGGCGATGAAGCGCAGGGAGCAGTGGTGGCGACCGTGGGTTGATCATGCTTCCAGTAAGTTCCGTTGTCCAGAAAACTGACTGTAGTGAGTACTTAGTCTCTCCCATAATTTATATGTAATTATATATGACTAATACTGTCATTACATTTTATTTTGCTGTGTTCATTTGGATTTTGTGCAGTATTTCACTCAATATAATGATTTTCCCAGTGGTCAGAAGTGGAGATTATTACTTGTTTGAAACTGACAGTGAGGAAGAGGAAGAGGATGAGGAAAAAAAAGAAGCACCCAAAAAAACAGGTTTACAGGTCAGTAGCACAATGTGATTTTAGAATGTTATCAGAAGTAATTCTATCATATTTTGCAGGTTATGAAAAAATGACTGATGCAGAATGCACAGTAATGGACACCCCAATGCAGAATGCACAGTAATGGACACCCCTCCCCCAGTCCTCTTATGTACAGAGCCATTGGAGCATTTTCCTTTGCTTAATTGGCTTTATGAAAGTCTATCGCAAACCTGCCAAATGCTACACTTCGGTGTATTTTATAGGGCAAGCCTCACGCAGGGGAGGATTAATTTAACTGGGGGTTGGAAGCCGATGGACAGTCAGTTGGTTTTGATTTAAACAACCGCTATATTTTCCCCCCGTGGTGGTGGGGGCATGACCCTGATGTTTGCTGGGACCCTAGGCTATAGCCTAGGATAGCCTGTGTATTAATTCACCCCTGCTCTCATAATACACTTCTGTGTTGTTTACCTGTCCCCTGTCATGTGTGCATGCTGCAGGATCTCTGGCTGTGGTCCTGCTTATGGTCTCTGCCTCAGCTCTGTGTTCCCTCCACAGCCCCCAGGCTCCGGGGTTTGTGTTCAGTCACCCTAAGGATAAGTCAGTCCACAACAACAGTCCTGAAACTTTTATATTGCCTCATACTGGCATCACACATTGCTGCAGTGTGTTACAGTGTAGTGAGAAAAATCACCATGAACTCAATGATCTCAATGAATGCAGTCAAAAAAAAACCATACAGATCTGTTATTTTGTGTGAAAACCACAGGTATTTTATAGTCATTTCTGATAATCGCACTAGTCATGATGAGCATCTGGTACTGACCCATATGGTTAGGATCAGGGTGCGGATTCATAGCGTCTGATGTTGAAAACAATGGCACATTAACGCTGGGCAGACTTTCAGAGGGGAGCCTCGCGGTCAATGGCACCATAAATAAACAGCATCACAGAGCAGACAGCCTGCAGTGAATGTGAAAGTTTGGTCTGCGAGCTGGTGGATAACCTAAAAGATGGACCCCTTGTTCTCAGCTTGTGTACCAGACCTGGATGATGAACTCTGGGATGGCTATAAAGGAACGAGCTGGAGAGAAACAGAGTTTATGGAAAGCAGACAGCAGGACAGACAAAACAAGGAACGACAGAAAGGAAGGTAGGAGGTTCAAAGTCTCATTCAAAGCACATGGCAAAGCTGGAACGCTCTGCTTATTCCCAACTGGGAAGAAGGAATCCAGTTGAATTCTTGCCACTTCCTCCCTGCCTCTGGCCCCCACAGATTTTTGCTCTCATCTGTCAGTGTTTTGTTTGAGTGATACAGTGGGTTGAACTCTCACTTCCCCGATCAGCACTATGGTAATGAAAGAAACTTTTGTTCACAAAGTCAACTTCAAAAACTTGCTTAACATCTGACGGGGCCCATCCTGAGCCCGGGAAGCACCTCCGGCCTCCATATGAGAGTGACAGTGGCTCAAATGTGCTGTCAGCCAGTACAGCCCACAGAATAGCCAGATGCCCGTCTGACTGTGGTTCTGCATTGGCGCTGAAGGAACAGCCATGAGGTTGGCAGCGCTGTACTCCTGCAGCTTCTGGTTTGGGGCATTGATTTACAGCTCTGGCTGTGTCTCTGGGGTTTGCATGTTCTGTCTGTGTTCACAGTCCAAAACCACCTCTCAAGGTGAGTCTCCCATTGTGACTAAGTGACTACCTGCCCTGTGAAGGACTGGCATCGTACCCAGGGTGACCCTGGCCGGTGCCCTACTTTTTCTGCTTTAGGTGATCATGACCCTCTACTAGATAAATGGATGGATGACCCTCCCCCCCCAAACTAATCCAGCCTACTTTAGCTTTTCGCTGTCTAAAAGTAGCAGCAGTTACACAGTGCCGTGATAGAGGCATGTTTTGTTATATTTGTCATTCACAGCAAGCTGTATTGCAATAGAAGTAGTGGAGGACGACCTGGGAAAAGGAGCTACAACATCTGATGGAGCAGGTTGGTATGGAACCGTCATTATGGCTTTTAAAGATGACTGGCTTGCAGGCTTATCAATGTGCGACGTGTTATGAGGCAGCTGAAGAGGAGTCAGTTTGGCTTTAGGCATCACTGGAGCTTCTCACATCGCCAAGGAAGCGGAAATACAGCAGAACAGCTGTAGCATATTGCAAACGGGGCCACTAATTCTCTTACTGACTGCACTCCTCTCAGACTCCCCGAAAGATAACATCATCAAGAGGATTTTTGCCACTGTGAAGTTCTCCTGGATCCTTTTCCTGGCCCTGCTGGACAGTTTCACAAACTGGCTGAACTCAGTCTCTCGGGAGTATATTGACATCTCCACCGTGCTGAGGATTGAGCGGTGCATGCTCACACGAGAGGTCAGGAAGGTACGGGCTGCATGACGTCTGGCTGCCATTAGCTGTGTCTGCTGCATTATGCTACAGCTTACCTGTGGGTCTCCATTTAGCAGCTCTGTGTTCAGTAGGAGTTCAGTACATGGGACTCAGTGTGGCCGTACACAGCCGCAAAAGACCCCTTGAACAAGATGAGAAACCTGTATCAATCAGCACTTCTGTAAGCGTACCGATGAATGAACATGTCTATGCCACTGTAAGCAAATGTGAAGTAATAGAGGAAACTGTACTTTCATTGATGTAATGATAAACTGCTGGAGCAGCCATCCCAAGGTGGGCTTTGTGTTTCAGGGGAACGTTCCTTCACGAGAGAGCATTCATATCTACTACCAAAGGCAGATTCACGTCAGTGTGTCCCGGGAGTCCGGGCTCAACAGGCCTGCTGATGGAAGGTCTGCATGCAGCCCCCAAGAGCTCAGAACAGGGCAGCCTGGTTCGGAACTGGAAAGGCAGGATTCTGCATCTTCTCACGAAAGCCCGTCGAGGTACCAGAAAATGACGGGATCAGGCCACCTGCACGTTAACGCGCTCCTAACAGTCACAGCATAGATGTTAACTTAGAAAAGAGCACATTCATTCAGTTTCAGTGAATATAGCTTCACACTGATTTAATATTGTTCACATAAAGCAGGAACATTACATTCTGTGAGTACAAGGGTAAGAACATGTCTTGTACCCTCTCCTCCTTTTAAAGGTCAACAGTACTTTACTCACAGAACATGAATTCATGTAACTTCACATTCACGCACCAGATGGGTTTCAGCTTTGATATTTTTGCCCTTTGTCTCTTTAACAAAGTCTGTCTGAGTTTCTTCCTGTCATAAAATACTTTGGAATGCTAGGCTTCCTTACTTAGGCATTTTGTAAATTACTGCCAAAGTTAAACAGCAGCTCTCCTTTTTGCCTGCCTTGCATTGAGTCCTATTCCCTCATTCGCTATCAATTAGCCACACCGTTTATGTGATCGTGAGAATGGTTTAGGTGTCTGTGTATCTGTATCCGGTGTGTCTGTGTCTGTCTATCGCTCATGAATTAATTGCTCTCCGCCTCTCTGCCCGCCCACGTGGCAGTGCCTTCACACAGGGTACCGTGCTATTCTCTCGGCAGTCCACCCAGGAGGAACTCGGTGGAGCTGTGGAGAACGTTCCCAGAGACAGTGAAAGTGACCGGCCAAAGCTGCGCAAGATGTACAGTGTGGATGTGTCCGATTCAGCTGCATGCTGCGTCAGCAGGTGCCCGGTCAGGGTGCCACCCATCCCTACCCAGACCTTACTGATCCCCTCTGTCACTGTCCTCACAAAACAATCCGCACTAATTGCACTAACTGTGACAGTACAAGGGAGTCCTTACTATTCATATTGACAGCTAAGAGATGAGGTCTGGGCCCAATCGGCCATGATAAACAGCAGGAGATGGCAATGCCCGCATTTAATAATAATAATAATTTATAATTGGTACTTTATTGATCTTATTATTTATTTATTATTATTTATTGACCTTTTTTATGCCTCCCTCAACTTGCTCTTTGTGAAGTAAGTTGGCCGCAAAGGGCAGCCACCTGTAGCAGCTCCCAGGGAGCTGGGGTTAAGGGCCTTGCTCAAGGACCCGCAGACGTGCTGAGGCTGGGTTTAAACCTGTGACCTCATGATTACAGGCACACACAGGCTTAGCCCACTGAGCCACACGCTGCCCCCCATTTTCTAGCAGGTAGCTGCTGCTGGTACTTTTATTCTTGTCGTCCTTGTAATTCTTCCATGCACTTCTGACCTTTGAGGTCATGGTAGTTGTCAAAGGAATTTGCTTGTCAGGTTATGTGGCCCTTGGTGTCTCGAATTCTGTGACTGTGTGTCAGTCAAGGCTGTTGGTTCGGTTTCAACTTTGCTTGGGACCCCTGCCCGGTGGCCCCCTAAACACCCATGGTCCTCCTACAACATTGGTGGGGACATGTCCCTACCGGCCATTACTAAATCTACACTCTAGGTATCAGTAGTGAAACTAGCATTGATCTCATCTGTTACTCTTCTTAAGTAAGTGATACAGGGTTTTGCTCCAGTTCCCAGACTGGCACCAGATGGACACTTACATATTTCTTGTCTTCCCGCTAATTAAAATATTTGCCGCAGCAGCAGGTAAACGACAGTAACGACCTTAAGCTAGAAAGACCTTGGCGCTGAGGCTTCAACGTGCCGCTTCCTTGTTTTCCCCATGTCTTAGCGAGCCGACCCCAGGCGAGACTCCGCCCTCAGGGCAGGACACCGCTGATACTAAAGAAGAAGTGGAGCAAGAACAAGACCAGGACTGGACTTCTCAGGGAGAAGTTTGCTATGGGAGAGGATGCAGATCTCAGGGGCTCCAGGAAGCCCCCCATGCCAGGACCGCAGACGAGATATCAGGCTGGGTGATGGATAAGTGTGGCCAAGATGAGGCTTCTAACCCCCTAGCAGAACACAAGCTCCCACTGTCCAGTCCAGAAGCAGCGATTATGGCCTTAGACCAGGACTGTCCGCCTTCCTACAGTAAGGCAGTTAGCTTTGACCGGCTTTCTGTTTGCTCCACTGAGGACGACTTTGTGCAGAAAAGGGACGGCCAATGCAGCAGGCCAGAGAGCACCCTACTGCCCCCGTTAACCCAGGAGCTGACAGCCAGCGAACTGCTCCTCAGTAGGTGAGTGGTTATTGTTTATTGATCATTTATTGGTCATTAATTGACTTGAAAAGGCTGTACTTCAGGAACAACCTACTTGATGGTGAGGGATTGAAACCGTACGTTCACACCGCAAGTGGCGAGAGTGTCAAAGCGATCGGAAGTCGCTCATTCTCTATGGGAGAGGCTGTGTCGACGGGCAGTGAGGATCAGCACGTCGCGGTGAGAACATCAAAAGAGCCAAACCACAAACCATAGCCAGTGAAATTAAAATTTTAATGAAGAGGTTCATTGTTTTGTCTGACACACTGAATTTATAGTCTGACAGGGTGAAATAAAAGAAGACTGACTTCAAGAGCCAGATAGCCCAATATACAACTATATAAATAAGTGTTATTGTAGGTTTCCATGAACGTCCTGAATCATGTATTTTTAACTGGCACGTTTCACTGATATCATTAAAGCGAGTTTGGTACGGGGACAAAAATGGAAAAACTGAGGCATAGATCAAGATTTTTCAAAGTATTGGTCATGCAGATGAGTTGGTGTAGTGCATATTTTTTGTGGAAAAAAGTAGGAAATCACATATTATTTTGGTGCCATTTAATGCAAAATAATAATGCAAACCTTCTGCCGACGTTACTTATTTATAGCAGTAGTGTTTCTCTTAAAATAATTACATGTACTTTGACAAATTATATTTTATCGGCAGTCAGTACAAGGATAAGCTATGAATTTTACTTTGCGGGCTGCTTAACTAAATTTCCGAGACCTAGCACTGTGAACGACCTTGTCCCCGCCTGCTCCGTCTGCGTCAGAGAGCGTATGCAGCATGCGCGCGAGACCTAGCACTGCGAACGACCTTGTCCCCGCCTGCTCCGTCTGCGTCAGAGAGCGTGTGCAGCATGCGCGCGAGACCTAGCACTGCGAACGACCTTGTCCCCGCCTGCTCCGTCTGCGTCAGAGAGCGTATGCAGCATGTGCGCGCGACCTAGCACTGCGAACGCCCTTGTCTCCGCCTGCTCCGTCTGCGTCAGAGAGCGTGTGCAGCATGCGCGCGCGACCTAGCACTGCGAACGACCTTGTCTCCGCCTGCTCCGTCTGCATCAGAGAGTGTATGCAGCATGTGCGCGCGACCTAGCACTGCGAACGACCCGTCTGCGTCAGAGAGCTTACGTGGCATTCGCTGGCATCGCAGACAGGGTAGCCAGCGCGATCACTGGCGCTCTCACTGCCCACGGTGTAAACGTACGCTAACATCAGTTTTGCTGACTGCAGTTCTCCTCCGTGCGCCGTCAGGATGTTCTACGACGAGGAGCTCGAGGAGTCGGAGCAGTTCTACCAGAGGCAGCCTCCGCCGCTGCAGCTCTGCTACGCTCTTTACAGCGTGCTGGTGGGCCACTCCGAGATGGTCTGCTACCTGGTCATCATCATGAACCACATGGTCTCTGCCTCTCTGGCCACCCTGGTGCTGCCCATCCTGATCTTCCTGTGGGCCATGCTGTCCGTGCCGCGGCCCAGCAAGCGCTTCTGGATGACCGCCATCGTCTATAC
>JABFEA020000001.1:31649880-31662144 GCA_019775915.2 Cyphomyrus plagiostoma
GTACCCCATCCTGGGTTATCCCCTGCCTTGTGATAGGTTGGGTACCCCATCCTGGGTTATTCCCTGCCTTGTGATAGGTTGGTACCCCATCCTGGGTTATTCCCTGCCTTGTGATAGGTTGGTACCCCATCCTGGGTTATCCCCTGCCTTGTGATAGGTTGGGTACCCCATCCTGGGTTATCCCCTGCCTTATGATAGGTTGGGTACCCCATCCTGGGTTATCCCCTGCCTTGTGATAGGTTGGTACCCTATCCTGGGTTATTCCCTGCCTTGCATCCATAGCCTCCAGGATAGGCTCTGCCCCCCCCCCACCCCATCACCCTGGATAGGTCAATAGAGATTACAGAAAATGGATGGATAGATATATGTAGTGTATTTTACTGTGACCCTCATTTTGGCAACTGATTACTTCTTTTGGAATCCAGTACGGCCTGACTGCTTTTTTTAACGTATTGTGTACATATTTTATGTATGGAGTGGCCATCATTTATTTTGCATGTATACTGTTTTGTATTATGGTGGGGCATGATGAAGGAGGAGACAATCCACAGGAATACAAAACAGAACATAAACGGAGAAACAGAAAACAAAAGGACCTTGAGGGGTCAAAAGCTAAACTGAGGCAGGACCAACAACAGGAACCACAATACCAAGGGTAGGAGGAAACGCAGGGAACTACAATACCAAGGGTAGGAGGAAACGCAGGGAACTACAATAATTAACATGCGGTAACTACAACTAGGAATCACACAGCAACACAAGAAACAGCCACCAAGCAAAAGAACAAGAACAGGCAGCTAAATGCATCGCAAACACAGGACAGGTGAGAACCATGAACAAATCAAACAACGGTTAAAGCCATGGGGCAACAAGGAACAACAGGAGCGGAGGCAGAGGGGAGGCAGCAAGAGGGGAGGCAGCCTCTGAAGCTGTATGCTCAACCGATTGAGCTACACAGCCTCCCAAGTAGTAGGTAAGCACAGTAGGGGAACAACAAATGGGATGGCCAACAGAAACCGCTCACCGAAGAGGGAAAAGACACATGAGACAGGGCCAGATGGGCACCCACCATGACCCTTTTGTCTCTCGAGTTAAGGTTGCATTTGTCATTTGGATTGGGTTTTCTTTTGGTTTATAGGTAGAATTTGTGAGGAATCTCTCAGCCATGGGTGTAACCACACATTCAGTATATCTCTGTAGCTATTAATTACATAGTCTCAGAGGGATATTTTAAACATGTTTGAAACACATTCACAGCGCTTCCCATTTTGCATCATTATATACATATTTTAGTCTCACCACAGCTCTTCCAGACCTGGTTCTAGGAGTTTATGGTGTACTTGGCCTTGGTGGTTCATGTACGACGGAACTCTGCTGTATATAATGACAGTCATCTCTGGCATTAGAATGTCATTTTCGCCCTTTACTAATGGCTTCTGGTCGTTCCCAGTGTCTCCTGCATCACCTTATTCTTGTGTATTGCTGTCTTAGAGATGTTGAACCTGCAAGCAACATGCTACTCAGTGTAGCCTTCTGCTAGTGGAGACATGATTAAATCAGGATTTAAACATGCATATTTGTTGAAAAATATAGTCTTAATTATTTCCGCGGCTGTATCTCAATGCCTAGTTCACTATCAGCAGATAGGTCTTGCTCCCCAGTGTGAACAAGTCCACTCCCAGCTTCTGCCATGGTTGCTCTGACTATTCTGTGGGTATCAGCAGCTTTTTGTGGTTCTTTCTTTCTTTCTTGCATATTTGGCAGTTTAGGGCCAATTCATGCTGCTGACTCAGGCCCGACCACCATACTGACTGTTGTTTCTACACACCTTGGTGACCCTCATGCAGACTGGCAAGCACATCGTTTCTCATGCTTGAGGGTAACAAGTCGAGTTCCCTTCAGCAAAAGCCCATCTTTAACAGTGAGGTCGGCCAGTTCTATCCTGTACAGTTCTGGCTCACTGTTGCAGAGTGCTGGCCATCCATCTTTACATACAGTAGGTGCATCACTCATGCAGCTCCTGTTTAAGCTGATCCAGGTACATTGCACCCACTGCCAGGTTTCCCATGACCATGTCCACATATATGATTGTCCCTTCAAGGAGTTTGTTTTCATCAGGTGCCACATTCCACTTCACCAGTGCATGCGACAGTGTATCCGCTGTCCACAAACATTTCCCCAGCACATGAGCAATGGAGTATGAGTAACGAATGAGGCTCATTGCGAAAGCGCTGAATCCGTGGAGGGATTGACCCCAGTAGACTTAATAGTGGCTGGTGATCAGTTTCCCCAAAGAAATGTTTGCTGATGAGGGAGTTCCTGAACCTCTCACAGGCCCAGCTCAGGTTCAGTGCCTCTGTCTCCACCTGTGTACATCTCTGCTTTTTCTGTGGGAGAGATCATGACACACTGGCTACTGGCTTCCAATCCACCTCCAATTTTTGCAACAGAATGCCATCCAAGCCGTATGCCGACGCATCCACTGACACATAGCAGACCTGGTTTGTGTTATATATCGCTAACGACGACGGGGAATTCAGTGCCGCTTCTGGCCCAAAGCTTCCACCTCCTCACAACCCCACAGCCAGCAGTCCTTCTTGGACAGGAGATCTCGCAAAGGATCGTCTTTCTCAGCGAGTGGTAGGATGAACTTCCCAAGCTGATTGACCATCCAAAGGAAGCTCCTCAGCTGCTTCAGATCTGCAGCATCTTTCATGGTCCTGATGGCCTCTGTCCTCCCCGGGTTCGGGCTAATGCCACTGGCCAAAATCACGTGACATTAACAGCAATGGAATCTGTCCGGGTGTTTTCAGTGAGAATGGTTGAGCCCCTGGCTTGAGTTTCATGCCATATGGCTGTCACACTTCCCCAAGACCACTGCAGAGCTCTGCATAGCTCATTTTTAGCGTTTCCACGGTGATGCTGCCTAAATGTGCCACTAGTTCCAGCTAACCAATGGCAGGCTTTCCCAGAAACACGGTGTGCAGATGCCGTATGACACACACATTTTCTCTCAGCAGCAGGCTGGTAACACCAATGGCACCATGGCCCTTCACGTCCTTCGCTGGGCATCCACGGTTTGAATGGAATGGGCAGCCGCTGCATTTAGGCCACTGACTACTTCTCCCCTTGCTCTGTTGACTAAGCTGAAGATTCACTCATTGGCTACTAGCACAGTGAGGCTTAATTTTTACTTTCCTGCTGTCTTTAGATACTCGGTCAACAGATTTAGCTTCACTTCCCTCTGACGTTCAGTTTATGCACAGAAGAGTTTGCTGACGCCTCCGATCCTCATTTTCCCGCACCATCGCTATGGCCTTTTCAAGCGGTGGGTCCCTGTCCAGCTCCATGCATTCTGATAGGCGCACATCCCTGAACCCAGCAATAAGCCTGTCTCTGATTAGCTGATTATGCAGCCCTCAATAGTTACAATGTTCTGTTAGCACATGCATTGCAGTCAAAGAAGAGTCAACAGTTTCCCCTTCTTCCTGTTTGCTCATAAATAAGTCTTCTTCACTATAAAGAAGTTCTGGAAGGTCTCACACACGCCTTGATAAGTAGACTTTTGTTCCTCTGACGGAGTAAGGCCACGCAAAATATCATCCACCTCATCACCCATACAGTAAATGAGTGTATTTATTTCATTAGCATCAGAACTAGCATTTAAGTTACTTGCTGTGCAAAATCTTTTGAAGCCCTTTATCCATCTGACCCACTCTCTTGAAAACTCGAAGGACGCCGGTGGCTGTATGCTGCATGTAGCGCTTGGGCCTAAGCTCTCTGTGCAACACTCACCTTTCCTCTGCATTGTCATCTGCCACTGAGCTACCTCAGCTTCTCCCCCACCCTTCACCGTCCCAAGCTCCAGCTTAAAGTCTCCGTCCACATGGGAAAAAATGCATAAAATCACAAATGCACAAGAGCGCAAGCCCATAAAAGCATTACAGTCTGGACGTTATAGTGGAAGATTGTCCTGAGTGAAACAAATGAATTATAGGAAGAATTACAAGAACTCCAATAGAATCTGGAAGAGTTCCTGCCACACTACAGAATTAGTTCAGGAATGGTTTGTGGAACATGAAAGAACAGTTCAAGGTGTTGACTTGGCCTCCAAATTCCCCATATCTCAGTCCAATTGAGCATCTGTGGGACGTGCTGGACAAACCAGTCAGGTCCATGGAGGCCCCACCTTGCAATTTACAGGATTTAAAGAATCTGCTGTCAATCTCATTACAAAGGACACCATCAGTGGACTTGAGGAGTCCATGCCTCAACTGGTCAGAGCTGTTTTGGAGGTACGAAACGTATGTACACAATATTGGGTGGTTTTTATGTTATGGGTTATTCGGTGTGTAAAATTGCAAGTAAAATGAAAATCAGCAATGTGATTCTTTTACACTGGTCCCCACAAATTGTACCAACAGACTCACACACAACAGTGCTTACAAATCACGTATATTTGCTCAATATCATCTCAATGGAATCCAAAATATTTCCATAGTGAAACACAAATATCTACCGCTCATCAGTTCTTGTAAACCTCATTTTTTTTTTGATAAATTTGCCAAACGCACCACATTATGAGTGAGCAAGGACAGAAATGATTATGATCGGCTCAAAGAGCACGTGCAGAGATATAATAATTGCACATGTAAACAAATAAACTGCAAACTTAAATCACAACTAATTATATTGCTGCTGGATAGTATTTAAAATAGCTAATTTATTATTCAATTAAAAGATGTTTTTTTGATTTTATACATATTCTGGAATATTTCCGTATTCGGCAATGCAGACTCATCCTTATAATTACTTACTTTTGTCAGTCAAATGCTATTTCATTCTGTCAATGCCCAAGTCATCTGTAATTTGTGGTCCTGTTCTATACAGCTGTGTTCGAACCAGTTTTCACCTCCTCCATCGTGGACTGCTTCAATTTAGCCACCAGGCAGGATACCTGACAGGAGGCTGTGCCGTTTCATCTGAGGAGTCAGGAAGGTCAATGGATGCAACTTCACTCCCACTGACATGTCTCAAGAACAAAAAGGGAAGCTGGCAAGATCATCACCCACCCCTCCCACTCTTCCAAGTTCTCGCCTCAGCAAGACGGAACACCGGCCTATCTGGACCAACACATCAGGACACAGCTTTACAGTGTTACAGCTTCTTCCGCTGAGCGGTGGTACTGCTTAACCCCTGATCCGCAATCCACCCCTGGACTATTGCACCTTTCCCTGTATGGCATCCATACACCATGTAAGATTCTTCCATGCATGCTTGGCTAATAAAACGGATTCTGATAGCGAGGTCACTTTAACAAATTTAATGTCAATTGTCTGGGTCAGCTGATTGGCTCATTTGGAGTTTGACCGCATTGGTATTCCCTATTGCTCTGTTACAACGCTGCATCATAGGGCATCCCCCAGTATAATGCCCGTGTAAAAGTTTGAGGGCAAAGGTGTGTGTTTGCAGTCACACTTTGTCTCTTTATGCTGCAACTCATTTCTTTCTATCTTCTGATGGAATTCACAGCAATGGCGATGTGTCCCCATCTAACCACACATTATTTTAGATTTAACTTCATCATCATTGCGCAAAATACAAGTACTCAGAGCACGAAATGCAAATTGGAATCTAATGCAAAATAGTGAAAGAGCCGTAAAATACGCACATGTGCAATAAATAAATCAATAAAAATGTATATTTATACATTTTTCTGCTGCTGATGAATGTGTTTAGGCCCCCATATGTGATATTTTGTTGCGCCTCTACCTCACACTGTTCAAAATTTCTCTTCTTGGTTTGTGATTTACATTCGCTGTCCTCAGACTTTGCACGCAAAAATGCTTAATTTGCATATTATATGAACATGCAGTTAATTTGCATTAACTTTGTATGCTTATTTCTGGGCGGCAACTGGACAGGATTCCCAGCTAGAGCACGCCTGTACACACATTTACAGGATTTATCAAGGGAAACGTACGTACATGCATACACAATATGCTGTGTGAAGATTATAATGTATTATTCCTTTGCTATTTTAGATGTATATTTTGTTGATTTTATTTGCACAGTATAGTCTGCTCAAAGAGCTGCATTTCACTGTATAATCTTTGCAGATGTGACAAATAACAGATGTGACTTGACTTAAAGACGTCTCTGGACCTTTATCCTGAAAGACCGATACGTTAGAATTTAGATTATGCAACGATTTAAATCGGGATTAGGGTTAGTCTTAAAATGCCATACCAACGACAGGAAAGGATCGGGATACTGGAGCAGGAGAGAATATCATGCGCGCTGTTGTTCCGTGATTTTTTACGGTTTATTTCAAGGTGTAATATGTGTATTTTGATTGGATTTGCGGCGGCTACTTAATATGGCGCAGGGCCGCTTGGACTATAAACGAGAGCAATAAATAAACACAATGTGTTTATGGTCTGCGTGCGGCTCCCTTTCTCTTGTTATGGCCATAGTATGCGGTTCCGCGGCCGTCAGCGTTAATCTGTAAGGCTGCCCGGGACCTACGATCCCGGTGACAGCTGAGCGCCGCTCCAAGTATATACACATACCAAAATAGGAGCAAGCACCCTTAGCACGAACGGAGAGTCCATCCGGCTGCTGGTTACTGCCCCGGGGAGTCTCTGCCAAGGCGCCGGCCGTTTGCTGCCCATTTCCCGGTCCCGGCAAAAGCTATTCCCAATATCCAACCGAGCTCTTCTACTCTAGAACTGGTAAGAATAGCTTTTGTCTGTGAAGCTTTTTTTTTAGATGTAATAGCCGTCATTTCTGACCATGATGAGTCGGTTATGTATGCATTTGAATAACCTGTTATAGTGAACCTATTGTAGTGCGGTGCTTTTTGCGTTTGATTTGATATAGGTATATGGGTCATTTTAAGAGTGCTACACTGGTGACCATGTTTACTGGACTTATTCTATGGTTACCTGCTATAGGCTTTCTAAACATGTTTTACTTGCACTGTGAATGTAGATGTGCGTGTGTTTAATGTCAAATGTATAGGTTATTTTTATCGCTAAACAAAGGTAAATGGTTAAGGTTCTTTAGTGCGAGTTAGGGGTACTAATTTTACCGTGATTGATTCTTCTCAAATTTTCACACACCCTTTTCCGAGAAACCTTGACAATTAATGTAACGTAAATTCCATTCATCTGCTAACCGATTAACCTGATCGGGGTTGGGGCTGGAGTGTGTCACTGGATGGGATGCTGGTCCATTGCAGGTCACATAAAGTCATTCACCTTGGGCATTTTAAAGACAATGGTATTTCTTTGAGCTGTGGGAGGAAACCCATACGGTTATGGGACAGTCTGTCAAAGACGCTGCAGGTGCTTTGCTTTTTAAGACGATAACTGAGAACGTTTTTGACGGATCTTTTAAAATTTGGTGGCAGCATGATCAGTGTGTTGAATTGGAAACTTTTAAATTTTGATTTGGACCGCCACAAAATTGAAGCGACACTGGTTAGTTGCAGTAATGGTGAAAGCAGATGCCATTTGACATTGTGAATGCGACAAGTCAATTTATTTGGTGTGAATTTCATAGATCTTATTACTGTGGCACAGAAACATTATATGGATGAAGATCTACACCTGATTTAATTTTTAGACAAATTGCTCCAAAAATGAAGCAGCAGCGCTGTGTAGCAGCAAAGGATAGAAACAGCAGCTGTTAAAGACATTTTGTATTGTGATCAAAGTAACTATAAAAGTATTTTAATGGTCTTTTTCAAACTTTGCAGGCACAAAGGGTGATAAAGTAGAAGTAATCAAAATTTGAAATGGATCGCCCCACGAAAGAATCAGCACGGTATAGCAAAACGAAAGGATAGTTTTAGACATTTGATTGATATCATCAGCATGATAACTTAAAAATTATTTGGCAGGTCTTTGGAGCTTTTCTTGTAACTTTGGTGGAATTGGAATGGGTATGGGTGAAAATCTGGAGCTGTTAAAATTTTGAGACAAATCTCATTAAAATGGAAGTAATGGCACTCAAGTGACAGTAACAGAAGGATGAGATGATTAGAGGTATATCCCCGTGAACAGGATTAATCTATTTATTATTATTTAACCTACTTGATTATTAATGGACCTTTTACTACTATACAAAAACAATATATGGATGGATCTGCACCTAATGCATGCTTCACCAGACCCAAAATTGTCACTTAAACGACAGAGGGCAGCAAAACTGGAACTGCAAGACAGAGAGCATCTGAGGGGGAAAATGGAGCCTACAGCCACCATCTTTGAATAGAGCCGTCTGTCATCTAAACTTATTCCATGGATCTTCTTGCAAGCATCCCAGGAAAATTGCACATGCCTGTACTTCAAAAACCGCGGGGGCGCAAGATAATTTTCTGAATATTTTTGAAAATTTATGTCGAGTTTTGGTTGCTAGCCTCCCATCCGGCAAATTTTATCCGTAGCCAGTTGGCAAAGAGTCTGATGGAGAACTCGGCAGAATTTATTGCGAGAGAATTAGTTTGTGTCACTTTATTTTGGACATGTGGGGACCTATTCAAATTTTGTGACAAATTGCATCAAAATTTTAGCGATGACGCTTAATAACAGCAAAGAAAAGGATGAGATGATTAAAGACTTGTCCTTGTGAAGAGGATCAATCTATTTGTTATTATCTACTTTACTTACTCTACTTCAACTATGATGGATCTTATTACCACTTAAAAATATGTCCATGGCCCGTCCAGACCTCCGCATATCTCTGTAGTGTATCTATCATAGTTCTTACTGTCACATCACAAAAAATGTTGGTCATAGTGCCAAATAGATATAAATTGAATGCAAATATCTAAACATATAAATAGTTTAAATGACATTTTCAGACATGAACATTAAAATACATAAAGGAATACAAGTAACCACCTAATTGGTGGGAGTAGATTCTGCAAATTGTCAAATAAGGTGGTATGTGTAATAAATGAATGTTTACTTTCAGACTTAAATATACCAACAAGGACTCAGAGCATTCAGGCAAAACCATTTATTAACTTTCACATTTCCCGGTTACCCATCCAGTACCTGTAGAAATTGTACAAGTTGGTGAGTGTTGGAGAGTAGAGATTTGATGGGCGGAGCAGGTGACGGGGCTGTCCTGGGAACACAATGCTGTCATTTCCGTCACCGATTCTAGTTTAATTGAGAATTAATTTGAGAACTTGAAATAGCAAACTGAGAGTACAAAGAAAGTAAATCATGTGCACACTTTAGGAGTCATGTGAGCTTCATCCATGGTCTCCAGGGGTCTCTGTACCATCGATGTACCTGTTTCTGTTCTTTCTGTTATGTCATGAACAGTGTTGGTCAGCGTGCAAATGAGAAATAAATATAAAACAAATATTTAGATATAAAAAAGTTAATAATATAAATGAAACTTAAAGACATGGACATCAAGACACAAAGAAATACAGTTAACTGCCTAATTGGTAGGGAAAGATTCTGTAAATTGATGTTAGTGGAGTGTGCTATTAATGAATAAGTGTAGAGTCAAGGTTACTATTCACAACTAGGACTCCCAGCATTCGGGTGAAAACACATTTGTTGGCTTTCAGATTTCCTTGTTGATCCATCCAGTACTTCTGCAAATTATACAGATTGGGGAGTGTGCAAAGAGCACAGATGGACGAAGTGGGTGACGACGCTGTCCAGCGAATACAATACTGTGGCTCTGACCTTTCTAGTGTGAAATATGAATTTGTGTTACAACGGTGTGTTATGATAAGTTAATATCTGCTGTTAACTTTCCAGGAGACTTAAGAAAGAATCAGCAATACATTAAACTGGAACAGGAGAGTGAAAATCACTACAAAAACTTTATCAGTCAGTTGATCCTCTACAATATTGCAGTGTTGGAGAACAATGATGCCAGGAGTCTCAGCAAATGGTTAAGTTACCACGACTGTTTTCATCCTTAATTGCTTACAGTTTGGTGCTGGTACGATGTCAGTCAAAGGACAAGAGAGCTACGTGTACGACTTCTGTGATGCCAGTCACCCAGCAGAACTCCTGGATGCACTCAGGGAATTCTATGTAAGCAACCTTTTCACTGATATCACCCTGCAGTGTTCCAGCGGCCAGGTCTTTCATTGCCACAAAGTTGCCCTGTCAGCCTGTAGCTCTTACTTCAAGGTGATGTTCACGGCAGACATGAGAGAGCGCTCAAACAGTGTTATCAGGCTATCGGGGATCGACAGCGAGATTCTTACTGCTCTGGTAGACTATGTGTACACCTCCAAGGTGAGCATCACCCAGACCAATGTGCAAAGTTTGCTTGAGGCGGCCGACCTGCTGCAGTTCAGCACAGTGAAGATGGCCTGCGAGAACTTCCTGATCCGGCTCCTGGACGTGGATAACTGCCTGGGAATGCACGCGTTTGCTGAGCTCCACCTCTGCCCGGCATTGGAGAGGGAGGCCCGGCGAGTGATACTCAGTCGATTTGAGGAGCTCATGTGGCAGGATGAGTTCCTGGAGATCGATGTGGAGAAGCTTACCACCATCATTTCGACAGAGAACCTCAACGTGTTGAAGGAGGGGGTTCTCCTGGAGGCCGTGGTTAGGTGGGTAGCACATGACACGCCGGCACGCATAGACTATGTCCAAGACCTGCTCTGCCATATCCAGCTTGACTTGGATGAGATGTACTTCAAAACCATGTTGGACATGCAGAGTTCCCATCTGTTGGCCAATGAAAACAAGATCCGCTCTTTGATTGCCCACTCTCTGAAGTCCACATGCAAAGAGGTGTCCGTGAGCTGCAAGAAGCTGACCTCTTGCATGTACATAATCGGGGGCTACTACTGGCACCCACTGTCTGAGGTCCACATGTGGGATCCGGTCACCAACACGTGGGTGAGCAGGAAGGACATGCCGGACCACACCAGGGAAAGCTACAGTGTCGCAATCCTGGGACCCAATGTTTATGTGACGGGAGGCTACAGGACGGACACCATCGAGGCGCTCGACGCCGTGTGGATTTACAACAGTGATACTGAAGAGTGGGCAGAGGGTCGACCCATGATTGACGCCAGATACTATCACTGCTCTGTGGCGCTGCATGGCTGCATCTATGCAATAGGTGGCTACAGGGGAGGTGCCCCCGCACGAGAAACTGAATTCTATGACCCGCTGAAGAAACAGTGGTTTCCAGTGGCCAAAATGATCCAAGGTATGGGAAGGCTTTGTAAATATACACATTGTAAAAAGATATCTGCCTTTATTTAGGGTGGTGTGTAACTTAGTGGGTTAGGAATGTATGCCTACAGGTCCAAAAGGTAGTAGGTTCAAATGGTAGCATATCACATCAAGTAATCATTGGTTGGGCCCTTTGAAGTCCTTCATTTCAACTGCTCCAGTAGTCTCTACACTGACGTGCTGGCCCCAAAGTTTGCTATCCACGGTGTCTGTGTCTTTCATGGAAAGCAAGAAGGGGTATATGAAAACTGAAAAAATACTTATGTACTTGTAGTTTTACAAATGACAAAATATCTTGTACTTAATAATTATATCATTGTACAGCTGAGCTCTACATAGCTGTCAGCAGGTAAGCCATTCTCCTAATGCCATCCAAGAAAATGTCGACAGATAGGCGTTATGCTTTACAATGTCACACAGGCCTCTACAGAGGGACATTTTTGTCACACGTGACTAAAATTCAATATGTACAAATTACCAAAACTATTCCCTTGCACATATGCGATGAGCAATGACATTACACCACTACCTGTAGTTCTATATTGAATTGATTAGTCACTGTTAGGTAGGTTAAAATGAGTATTCCCAGCATGCATCACACTGCTAAATGATCCAGCACTGAGCATTCAAAATAAAGTAACTAGTGCTCGTGCTCAACAAAAGAACCACCACTGTGACAGACACACTGTATCATTTCCCTGAGCGTTTGAATGACTGAAGTCTGTCAGTAACAATATAATGGTAGTAGCTGAAATCAATTATTAATTAGGGCTGGGCAATATCTAAAAAATAATGCATGATAATTGAATTGAAAAATATCAGGATAGGGGGCGGCATGGTGGTGTAGTGGTTAGCACTGTTGCCTCTCACCTCTGGGACCCGGGTTCTGGTCTTCGCTTGGGTTTCATGTGTGTGGAGTTTACATGTTCTCCCCGTGTCGTCGTGGGTTCCCCCCAGTTTCCCCCCACAGTCCAAAAACATGCTGAGGCTGATTGGAGTTGCCAAATTGCCCATAGGTGTGCGTGACTGG
>JABFEA020000001.1:31674210-31693904 GCA_019775915.2 Cyphomyrus plagiostoma
GATACAGCAGCTGGTGTGATGATACAATGTCCAGCACTAAGATGCAGAAGCTGTCCTTTTGTTACTCTTTCCTTTTTTCTTAAGTTATGTATTATTTTTCTTTCCCTGTTTTTTTTCTCTCTATCTGACCCCACCTCTTTTATCTTCTCTCTTTTCTTTCTCTCTTTTTCCCTCTCCTCTTTCTCCTCCTCCTCTCTTTATGTCTCCTATTTCAGTTAACTTTCCCCGTCGGCTTTGGATTAATAAGCACAATAATATAAAACGGTGAATAAAGGAATAAAGAATTGAGTATATCTCAAGTAACGAGAGGAGCTTAATCCGAAGCTCCACTTGGCAAAATAAAATAAAGCACCCAGACTAACATCCTGCTTGCTAAACTGCCAGACACAACAGGGGTAAAAAAAAATAAATCAAAATTTGGCCATCTCTGCCAGGAAATGAAAACTGAGCCGCCATTGGATGTTCTAGCCCGACAGTGATCCTAAGCACATGTCCAAATCAACACAGCAATGGGTAGCTGACTGCAGAATCAAGCTTCTGCCACGGTCATCTCAGTCCCCTGACCTGAACCCCACTGAAAACCTGTGAGCTGAGCTGAAGAGGAGAGTGCACAAGAGATGCCTTAGGACCCTGGGTGATCTGGAGAGATTCTGTAAAGAGGAATGGAGTCCGATGTCCTGCTCTGTATTCTCCAACCTTACAAAATAGGAGATATTAGTCTATAGGAGACTCACTGCTGGCAATGGGAGGTTGTGCAAAGTATTAAAGCAGGGGTGCCGATAATCGTGGCACAAGATTTTTTGGTAAAGATAATCATCTCTTGATGAAGGATTTTTTTTTTCTTGGAATATTTATGTTAATGAAAGGTTGGGTTTCTCTCAATTTTTCAGTGTGACATGAAGCTGTTTCACCAAAAGGTGGATTTTTTTTCTAACCCCTTTTACAAATCTTTACAAGGGGAGCCTATAATTGTGGAGGGCGCTGTAATTGCATGGTTTTCCTGCAGCTTCCTTCCCGCTAACCTACGCGCCTGACTTGACCAGCATCTGTCCTCACGCCTTGCAGATTGCCTTCACCAAAACCTTCGTCCAGCACTACGCCTTCATCATGGAGACGCTGATGAGGAGCCATGAGTCGGACACCATGTCCAACCGCATCGTGCACATCAGCGTGCAGCTGTTCAGCAATGAGGAGCTGGCGCGTCACATGACTGAGGAGTGTCAGCTACTCGACATCATGGTCACCGTCCTACACTATATGATGGAAAGTTGCCTTTTCAAATGCGAACTTCAAGGTGAGGCTGAGCCTAGCTAGCCGGTCGAATAACGACTAACATGTCATTCGACCTCAAGACATGTTAGATATATAACACCCGAACTGCATGTTGGTAATGCGCAGTTTCTCCGTATTTAAGAAGCGTAAGAGCTAATTTTGTGAGTGCTTTGCTGCTTCTACTCTTTGCCACCTCAGTTGAATAGTTTCTTGTATCGCTGCCGTTTCCTACATTTGAATTGAGGCAAATGCTAATCGCCTAAAGGTAATGCTAACCCCAGTGACGTTAACAGGTTACCAGAATTGTCCTTGGTTGGTTTCAGATGAGGAGAAGAGCCGCCATGTGGTGGTGAACTGTGGGGAGCCTTTGCTGAAAAACAACACCTACTGGCCTTTAGTTAGCGATTTTATTAATATTCTTTCACACCAAAGTGTAGCAAAGAGATTTCTGGAAGACCACTCCCTGCTCATTCTCTGGATGAGTTTTGTGTCCTTCTTCCAAGGTGAGAGAGCTCCTTGGCTTCACGCCAGCTTGTTGTTTTGATGCTTCTATTGTTCGTGGGTTCGGTGAACATTTGTCTCGACTTCCTTGACGTTTGTCTTGACTTTGCAAATGAATCAGAGGTGGGGCATCCCTCACCTAATCCTCGGAGGAGGATTCCAAACACTCGCCTCCTGTTAGCCTCCGATGGCCCAGTGATGTGTGTGGTCGTGTCGCCCCCCCCCCCCCGTTGCCTTTCAGGTATGAACCTGAACAAACGGGAGCTGAATGAGCACGTGGAGTTTGAGTCCCAGACTTACTACGCAGCATTTGCAGCTGAGCTAGAGGCCTGTGCACAGCCCATGTGGGGCCTTTTGACACACTGCAAAGTCAAAGTAAGTCACCATCCCCGATGCTATTTAGAGATCACTTTAAACCTGCTTCAATTCTACGTCATTAATTATACTTTAGTTAACTTAATAAAAAAATTAGCAAGTGTCTTGAGGGAACTGTAGGGTAGCAGTTATGTAGTGGTTCTGTTAATTCTTGGGGGTTTCTGATCAGCGTGATGTTCCGTTAAGTGCTTTCGGTACGATTAATGTTAGCTGTATTTATTTTCCCACCCTTATACAGGAGACACAAGAGTACACGAAAACAGTGGTGAGATACTGTTTGGAAACCTTGCAGATGTGGTTTGATGCCATTGGCTTTGTGGATGAGGTAGACCTTTCACAGCATCGGTCATGTTTATATGCCATAGTCTGAAGTCTGGCGTAATCTTCATGAATGCTTGTTTTTGTTCTTTCAGCCGGCAGCCAATCAGCTAACCTTTCACTTGCCCCTGCATCGCTACTATGCCATGTTTCTAAGCAAGGTGAGTCGAGGGATTAAAGACCATCTGTCTAGATAGCCTGGCCTTCCTAATGAGACTGTTGCTTAATAGTGCGCAAATGGCAGGCCGGATGCATGGCTCGCTGGCGACTCTCCCCCATCGATTCCCGACAGCGGGCCTCCTGAAGCAGAGGCCTAGCTCTCCTGCCAGCGTTGCTCATCCATCTCCGGTTGCCTTTGTGCCAGCAGACCAGAGTGCGGCAAGACTGTCTGTCAGATTCAATTGAATCGATATCGCTTCAGCCAAGCTGAACCTAATGCTTTAGCCACGCCGGAGAGCCAGAAGCCACTTGAAAGCTCCCCTCACCTCTCGCCAGGTTGATGCAGTGTTCTTCTGGCTGTCCTGGTCAGTACCAATGCGGTGAATTTGACATTTTGCAGGCCGTGAAGTGTCAGGGCATCGACTTGGACAGCCTCCTTCCAGACCAGGAGATGCTTATGAAGATCATGGTCCATCCGCTGCAGATTCAGGTTCTGTATTGGATGGGTTATTCTGCATTAGCATATGTGTGTGTTTTTTTTTTTATTATCAGATTCACACTTCATTAAGGCACTCTGTTAGTTACTACACTGTATTCAGAGAATAGCTTATTCTCACATGTTATTACACATGTTATTAATATGCCCTGGATCAGCTGGTTTGTCTCGCCTGGTTTAACCCCTTGTCTGCTGGACATTTCCTCTTAAGTCACCTTGCTGTTTGTTTGACCCACATCTACCTCCCATTGTAGGCATCGCTGTCAGAAATCCACAGCAACATGTGGGTGAGGAACGGACTGCAGATCAAAGGTCAAGCTATGACCTACGTCCAGTCCCACTTCTGCAACTCCATGATCGATCCGGACATCTTCCTGCTCCAGGTGAGCGCTGTGTTCTGTGAGCGCTGTGTTCTGTGAGCGCTGTGTTCTGTGAGCCGGTTCTGTGGTGAATTCCCACATTCTCCTAAATCCGCTAAGACAATTCCTTTGTTTCCTAGGTTTGTGCGTCTAGGCTGGACCCCGATTATTTCATCTCATGCGTCTTCGAAAGGTAAAGGCCATGTTTACACCCACTTTCACCTGCCTCATGTGAGTCTTTTGTGCCAGTGTGATCTTCAGCCTTTGAACATGAGACCTGGTTTAAACTGAATTTTTGAATTTGCGATATGAAGTTAGTGCTGTTTGCAAGAAATCGCTCTCTGGAAAAGGAACGAATGAATGAGAGATGTGACACCATATCTGAATGTGATCAAAGGTAACACACATTTCTCCTACAGATTCAAAGTAGTGGACTTGTTAACAATGGCCTCCCAACACCAAAATGCTGTGCTGGAGCCTGAGCAAGAAAGGCCAATGTTGGAGGGGGCGCTGACTTTCCTGGTGTTATTGACAAGTTTGCGGATACATTTAGGTGAGAGCGGCTAGGCGATATAAAGGAAATAAAAGACGGGGGCGTGTATTTCTGTGTGGATAAAAGTAGAACCACTAAGTACAAATGGTTTTTCCCAGACCTGTTTTACCTGAGCATTTGGGCGCAGTTAGTAGCAGGTGTGTTCTCACTGGGCCAGAGCTGGCGTGTGACAGTCCGCCATCTCTTGGAGACAGGCATGGCTGACGACGAAATCCTGAGAGCGGAGATGGTTTCCCAGCTGTGTATGAATGACCGAACCCACAGCTCACTACTGGACCTCATATCCTTCACTGCCCCCACTCGGTGCCTCGGGGGGAGGGACACCCATGATGTCACCATGTGCTGAGCATGTGGCTGTGAGTGTGCATAGTACGTCCTGCATAGCTGGACGTACTGGAGCATTATGGGAAGTCAGAAGGGTTTTCGTTTTAAAGCCGTTCCCGCGAATGATTACGTCCAGATTTTTATTATGATTTATTTGCGTATGTTTTTTTTTTTTCCCCCTTTTTCTTTGGTTAGCCTAGTGAGTCTAGATTCCAGGGTGTGTAGTTTCCTGTACCAGTTTTATTTACATTATCCATCCATCCATCTATCTGTACATTCATCCATTTTTCATCTGCTTATGCATTATGAATATATGATATTGACAGTTTGATTACTTTAGTAAGATTGTAATGCCTAATATTATGATTATGATTTATTATTCTTATGGGAGGAACTGGGGTACGAGTTTATAAGGCTGTTCCAGGTGTCGGAGACGCTCATTTTATTTATCCATATCTGCTTAAAACTGTGGAGTTTTTGCTTAACGGGAAAAGCACATCCCAGAGAACCCTAATCCCAAAAGCGGCATTATCCCGGGAAGCTGCAGCTTCGAGGCCATGCTGTCTGCAGTGGCGGACTTCAAGGCGCCAGTGTTCGAACCCGGGGGTTCCATGCAGCAGGGCATGTACACCCCCAAAGGTAGGCCGTCCGTTCAGTGCCGGAGCTTCTCAGTGCTGCCTTCCTGCCAGAGGTGCCTGCTTCAGCTCTAAGGGCGCTTTTCCACTGGCCCGCTACTGTAGTTTTGGTGCTTGGAGAAGGTACCAGTACAGCACTTCAAGGTTTTCCACTGGAATAAAATTGGTACGGCACCGAATGACATCACAACACAAGATCGGGTATTTTGTACTGAATTTGAAAAATGCCTGCAGTATATTAAAGGGCTGGACGATGTGCGATATTAATACCAACATCGCAAATTATGCACATACAATTCTTACATTGCTTGTTCGTTATATTAAGGTTTTTTCTTAAATGTAATTCTATATGGACATTATACTACAGGAAATTTGTGTCTCTAAAACATTTTTACTCTGTCATAGAAAAACCTTTTCTAGCTTTGCAGTTTTAATCATTATCCCTTTTATGTGCTTAAAAATCAGTTCAAAATTTACCTCCTCTGTTTTTGCGTGAGCGCTGCATGCATTCTCCCACACAATCGTAATCATTTTCATCCTCGCTGTTTAAATCACTCCAAGACAGGTTTGTGAGAAATTTATGATCTCCTTTTTGCTTTAGAAATACCCCGATATGTATTACAACAAAATCACGTCACCAAGACGGTACGCAAATACGTTTTAAATTTCTTGTAATGCAATTCCGGTCTTTTTGTTGTATCTGTTCTTCGGACCAATTTTTCATTTTTTTTTTTTCCACGATCGCAATTTTACAAATTTTTGTTTTCTGAGTTCGCAACTGTTTTCAAGGCAGCGTTTGTATTGTGTTTCAGCGGCAGGCTATTTGCATAAACAATCGACAAAGAAAGTGTTTCCAGTCCCACACCAAAGTACCGAAGTACCAAAGCACCTCAGCTGGTTTGGCACTTTTGGTTCTGGAAGCTTCTGGTGCTGGTACTCAACCGGAAGTCAGTGGAAAAGCGAAAGTACCGAGAAGCACTGTACTTGTGCGGTGGGGAAGGGCCCTAAGAACCCGCCTTCTGTTCTATGTGTTTCAACAATCTACCTCTAGGTGGCACTTGCGTCGCACAGTAAAAGCAGCTCGGAGATTTTTCTTTTTTTTTCTTCTCCTTGCCGTTCAGACAAACCAAGAAAAAAATTCTTTGTCCAAGTTAACTGATTCACGCCTAAAAAATTCTTCCTGTGCAGTCAGCTGAGTTTATAAACACATTTCAGGATCTTCAGGTTCTTCCCACAGCTGTTTTTTATTTTCAGTTTGTCATTGTTATCTGTTGCAGAGCATGCTTTTATGAGCTTCATCAATGTCAGTTAATATTTTTCGAAAAATATTCAGGAAATAATTCTATACATGGGTTTATTGTGGTTTTAGGATAGGATATGTTATTTTGTATTAGATTTGACTCGTATTGCTCCACTTTAATTCGCGTTTGTTTTTTGTGTTTGTAACACAAGGGGGCAGGCTATTACCATATCCGTATACATTGCCTTAATCAAGCATGTTTATTGTCAATGTTACTGGTTTTCTGTTGATAATTTTCTATAACGCTAAAAATACCAAATTATGTATGTTTTTGTCATTTTCTAGCTGAAGTCTGGGAGAAGGAGTTCGACCCGATAATGGTGGTCTTGCGGACAGTGTACCGGAGGGATGTGCAGTCAGCGATGGATCGATACGCTGCCTTGTAAGCCCGCGGCCTCATGCTGGTGTCCATGTAGCAAGCAGTGCTGTGCTGTTCACGCCATCGCTCTCTTCCATGAATCCCTCAAGCTCAGGGCACATGCTTCTCTGGCCCAGGGGACTGGTTGCCCCAGTTATAGCACCCTTAGGAAGATGGCAGGGACGGGCCCTTGGCATGCGGGTCTTTCTTGCGTTTGGGCATCTCTCTCTCTCTCTGCTGCCATGGGTTTCAGGGGCAGGCCAGTTCCCCACTACCAAAGGGGTGCATTGTTGGCCAGGTCCTCAGGGAATCGATGGCCACACCAGCACCCTGGAACGTGGGTGGAGAGTCGGGTGTTGAGGCGGTTACTTCTAATTAGTTCAGCGTCAAGGATGGTCGATATTTCAAATGCAACTCTAATAGACCTGTGGCGACCTTTCCACATCAAGCGGGCTGGGGGGGCTGCTGTCACGTAGTTGTCTGTGAGATGTGAACTTGCCGACTGTGCCCAACTGTCTCCTGCGTTATTTGTTAAAACGTTACAGGGGCATCGCTGCTCTGATAATCTGCAGTACACCCCTTTACAGGAGCAATGAACTGTCGGAGAAGCTGTTTTAACCATTATATTGAGGGAGAAAAGTAGTTTTGTGTTTTTTTTTTTTTTTTAAATATTATTTTTGAGCATCACCGTGTTACTGCTACTTTATTATTATTATTATTATACTGTGTTATCATTCCAACTTCTATTACTGTATTATTATTATTATTATTAGTAGTAGTAGCATTATGTGCTGTATTATCGTTTCGATTTATCAGCTTAATCAGCTTAAAGCCAGCCTTAAGTAACGAATGTCGTTCGTAATCCGGGGGCTGCCTGTAATAACGATGGGATCTCCCTAAACCACTGAGTGATCAGCTTTTGAAATTTTCTGCGAGAAGGATTCTGTAGCTCTCCGCTGGACTGGAACTGCCGGCGCCCCCTAATGGCTGTGTTTGCTCCACGTGGCAGCCTGAAACAGACTGGGATGCATTCGGGAAACCCGTGGCCTCCCTACAAAGAGCGGACGCCACTGCACCCGTGCTACAGGGGCCTGGTGAAGCTTCTGCACTGTAAAACGCTGCACATAGTGATCTTCACGCTCCTGTACAAGGTGACTCACATTCCCTGTCACGCAAAATCTGTTTCAGTCGGAATGGCTGTATAAAGTAATTCATGCGTCGATTAACATAGATTGATTTACGTTTCCTTTCTAATATACAGTATATTTAATTATTTAGTTGTTGCTTAGCCCATGTTTTCATCCAAAGCTACTCATTTAAATACATTTTATAGAAGGGATATTTTCTTGGCTTGTGCCCGTAGCCGCCAGGATAGGCTCTCTACCCCCCGTGACTGTGAATAGGACAAGCGGGTACAGAAAATGGATGCATATGTTTTCTGCAGTGCTAAGTTTCTACCTCAGTGAGTTAGGGGGTTGTGCCCCTTCCTGGAAATTTTGAAGGTTCAAATTCTGAGGCCGGCAGAATAATGGCATCATCACTGGGCCCCCGGAGTGAGATCCTTAACCCCAGCTGCTTCTGGGTCTCCAGCTGGCTCTGCTCCCTGACCCTCACTTGTGCATCACGTTGGACAGATAAGAAATAAACGCAAATGAAGATGTGCTATATCCATCCCTCTTCTAACCACTTATGTAGTGCAGGGTGACTCAGAGCCAGTAGCCGCTGCTGCTCGGCAGGGCGCCAGAGGCAGGGGACTCCCTGCACAGAAAGCCAGTCCAGTACAGGCCACACACCTGCATTAAGCCAGTGTTCTTCCAGTCCCCCAGAGATCATGTTTTTGCTCCCTCCGAGCTCCCTATTGGGGGATGGAATATTTTTCCTTCCATAGAGACAACACTGAACAAGTAATTTGTTGGTACTACTTTGTATCTGTTGGCGCGACCTGTGTGAGAGGGGCAAGAGAATCTGATCATGCTGTTGCTGTTATTTATATATACTGTAAATGTACACACACACACACACAGTGCCAGTCAAAACTTTGGACACGTCAACCAGAGAGAGGTTCATTTGTATCATTCTCTGCATTTTAGAATAGACATCAAAACTACAAAATAACACATATGGAATTATGCACTAAGGAAAATAAATGTATTAAACACCTCGTTGGCTTGGGTCACCGAAGTCTGAAGGTTGAAATCCCATGGTCAACTGAGTGATCCCACCATCGGGCCCCTTAACCCAAAGTTGCTTTTGCAGCTGTCCTGAAGGAGGTCCCACATATGCTGAACACTCATTGGCCACTTTTCCTTCACTTGCTGGTCAGACTCTTCCCAATCAATCTCTACTGTGTTTAGGTCAGGTGACCAGGTCAGGTGACATTAACGCTTTCCCTTGTAGGGGATTGGTACGGCACATTTAGGTTGTCATGGGTGTCATTAAAAATGTTCTTAATGTTCTGAATTAACCAGTGAATACAGACACTATTGGGGGATGATGATGATGATAAGTTGTATTTGGCTACCGTTTATTTTGGGTATATTTTCAACTCCTTTTTTGTTATATAAACATTGTAATATCACAACGATTTTAAATATTGTAATCTGATTGCCCATAGTTGTGCCTGTGTAAGTCTGCCCTACCATGGGTTGACGCCACATCTTGAGTTGTTCCCTGCCTCGTGCCGTTAATTGGATATTATTCAAGTATAATTCTGCCTGAAATGCCTGTCCCTAATTTGGAGCTCCATTTCTGGTGGTGTGAGGCTGCGAAGGGGCCATTAACCAGGATGGTACCTGCTGTTCTGAAGTATTTACTCGGGTCGATTGATGTAACCGTGAAACAGTCGCGCGATGACGTGTGGCTTTTGTTTAGCTGCAAGGTAGGGTGGCAGGGTGCTGACGTCATGCCCTGACCTCGGCTGACCTCGAGTGCTGCCTTACAGATCTCCATGGATCACCCAAACATGTCGGAACACGTGCTGTGCATGGTGCTGTACCTGATCGAGCTGGGTCTGGACCACCTGGTGCCAGAGGACAGGGAAGATGAGGTAGGAGGCTGCTTTAAAGGTTTATACATCAAGTTTAACATTTTTTTTAATATATATATTTTTAACCCAAATCTGTAGAAAAAAAATGTATTTTTGTGACAAATCTCACCAAAATCGAAGCAGCGCCACATAGTGATGGCAAAGAGAAGGGCAGCTAGGACATTTCATCTTCTCAGGATGATGACATAAAAATAAATCGTCCGTTTGTTTATATGACAGTTTTTACGAAGAACAATGTATAGGTGAAGATTTTGAGAAAAACTGCACAAAAATTGGAGGAACGACATTTAGTAACAGCAGACAGAAGGATGAGATTATTAGACATTTATGTTTGTGAACAGGATCAATATGTTTATTATTTACTCAATTTGCCCTTTTTGGTCTTTGATGGATCTTATTACCAATTCACAAAAACATCATATGGATGAACATGGAGCCTGCAGCTGCCATCTTGTGAACAGCCGTCTGGCCTGTAAACATTTTCTATGGATCTTTTAGCAAATTCCCAGGAACGTTTTACAGTTCAGTGATTCTCAAATAAATAAATAAATAAATAACAACAAACTTTACAAAATGCACAGAAACGTGTCACATACCAATGTGACATACGTTTCTGTGCATTTTGTAAAGTTTGTTGTTATTTATTTATTTATTTATTAATTTTGTCCCTGGCCTCCACCCACACTCGACAGACTATCAGTATTAGTCCGGTAGTCAGTCAGCGAAATGTAGCGTGGGGGACTGCAAAATCGTGGAATTCAGTTATGTCACATTTTGTTGAGTGTATACGGTAGGCTTATAGTAATATCTTTGTTATACTGTGGAATGTTTGTTCGAGGAAATTTATCATAATTAATTCACATTGAGAGAAAAAGGCTTACAGTGATTTGAACCAGGTGATTTCAGCTGGTGACTGAAGTCATGATTTGTTACAAACGCAGAATCCAGGAAAGGCTTAGTCCTGGCAGAGGATCGCCAGTTTGCTAGCAAATGCGTGATACAATCATTGAAATGTCTAAAAACCGTGTTTTCAATGAGAGATTGGAAGGGATTCGGATATCACACCATCTGTGTTGCATCATGTAATTAAAAGACATAAGGAATCTGGAAGAATTTCAGTGGGGCATGGATGTAAGCCAAAAACTGAATAACCGTAATCTCTGATGTCTACGATGTGGTACTATACTGTATCATGAACCGGCATTCATGTATAATCGATACAACCACGTGGGCTCAGGAATACTTTTGGCAGACCTTTTGCCAAGCACTGCAATACGTTGTTACACCCACAAATGCCAGTTAAATCCTTACTGCACAAAAAAAAGCTTATACTAACCAAGTCCAATAGTGCCATTGGCATCTCTGGCCCAAACAGATCCTGTTCATCAGTGTCTCCCCTAAAATCTTCACATAACTTCACCAGGGAAGCTGAACACTGACTGACTGTGTCTCTGGAGACCAAGGTCTGCAATGTGTAAGAATGAGACTGAACGGATCCGTAATGCAAATTTACACACGTGAATGCTAACTCCACTAGCATTTCATGCTAACATAACGTGGCGATTCTCTAAATGTGCTAGCGGAAATTGGCGCATGGCAAATCATGATGTACGCCGCGTGAACAGGAAATAAGCATCGCTTTTTGGATTTGTGTCACTGTTTTTGGTTTTGCGTCATGAAATGTAGCAACGGCTTGACCAAGGTCACACTTCTGCAGTGGAAAGCGAGCTGGAACTGTGGAGTAACTAGGGTCTCCTCACAGTACGGTTTGGGTTCGGCCTGGTTCCTGAATGCCAGTGGAAAAGCAGCATTAGTCTCCCCATGGCATTCATGGTGCTTCTATGAGGAAACTCGGACTGTGCAAAAATAATTATAGCTAAAGTGATGTTTTTTGCTTCAGATATGGCACAATACTTTGTCATAGTAAAGATGGGATTTAGTTCATTATGATATATTATAGTTTTTATTTATTTTTACAATAAGCAAATAAGTGTCTCTTGGATTTTGTTATTCGGATACATCGACAGAAACAAATCGAGGTTTGTACCAAACTGTGAACCTTGCGTACAGTTGCTGTTGGTTATATAAGTAATTGTTCTATTATTCAAATAGTTTTGTAACTGAGTTCTCTGGAGAGGCTCTGCTGTTTGATTTGTTTTAATAAATGAATAAAGCCCATTTATGCACAGCTGCTCTGTGATCAGGCACTGAAGTATCTATCTGCCTTAGTTATCGTAATAAATATTTATATTTTGGAGTATATTTCTCTTTCCCGTTATTAACTGGGGAGAAGGTTTAAGAGCCTGACCAGATCTGTATGCCAGAGGATTGGCCCCTGTAACTGGACACAGGCCTACTGTCCTGTCTGCCCCCATATAGGGGTAAAGCCCAGTTCTTCTGTAATGCAGGAGCCCTCCATCGAAGAGCACTGCCACGATAGCTGGTTTCCTGGCACCAGTCTGCTGTCGAACCTGCACCACGTCATCAACTTTGTGCGCGTGCGGGTGCCGGAGAACTCCCCGGAGGTGAAGAAGGAGCCCCCCGCCAGCACCAGCAGTGACCCTGCCGCCCTGGGACAGGTCTGGCAAAACACTTTCAGTCCTTTCCGTTTGGTTTGAAGTATTTCATGGCCGTTACATTCTCTCCCTGATAAGAACCCGTTTATATGCTGTGTCATTACCAGCTCTGAGGTCATTATTTCACTCTATGCTGTCTCCTTATAACCATATTTATACCTTCTCTCTTAAGAACCTGTTTTTATGATATGTCATTACTACAAGGTGTGAAGGAATGCTATCTCCCACTTAAAATGTGCTTGTATGCTCCGTAAGGTTTGGTGGATCCTTGTGGTCTTCTCAACGTTGCGTTAACAGTGGAACGTGTTACAATTTTAGCAAAGTCTTATAGCAAATGCACTACCCATTTATTGGGTGTTACAGTTTATATTTAAGCAACCATGACTCCCCATGCAAATGTATTATAGCCTTTCTTGGCTGGTGACTGAGCCATTAAGGGTCCTTTTGTTTTCCACTCTTCCTGCTTCTCAGGCTTCTCGCCGCCTGACTGGAAATTGGCGTGAGGTAGAGGCTTGTGTGTGAGCTTCTGATGGCCACCTTATTTACTAAATGTTAGTCCAATGCCTCGTCAGCATGGCAGGGATGCATTCTGCCCTTTGAGTATCGTCGATTTTAAGGCGGCTTGGACAGTCCCACCCTTTATATAGCTGGTTTGGAGACTAATTCATAAACTCATTGCTAAACTGCATGCAAGTTTAATCTTGGTTGAGTCGGGTTGTAGAGTCTGATATTTGGTGAATTTAACACTCTTGCCTTGAATGCTAGATTATTATATTACTAGAGACTATTCAGTATTTTAGTGCAGAGGGCTCACATTGGTACTTCTCTGTACATCTTACTGCAGGGTACAGGTGAGCTCTTTAGAAAGGGAGCCACCTCATTGTCCTTTGCTCAGTAGGGTCACTTCTATTGCTATTCTAAGAATGCAAATATGAGACAGTTTTCTGTCTGACAAAGCAACTGCATCCTCTGCGAGGTAGAACTTTAGAACCTTATTAGTAAGGAATCCGGAATTCGTTGGTCCTCGCAGCAAACAACCAAATGAGAAGTATTATTTTTGAGTCCCTCGGTATCTTACCCCCCCCCCCATGCACGATAGTGAAGTACAGAAAATGACAGCATTGCTGTGTGTTTGTGTTTTTTTTAAGGAGCTTTGAGTGCTGCTGGGGAATATAAGTATGTAATTAATAAGCAGGCCTAAAGCTGGGATCATTTTTTTAAACGACATTTGCAGGGTTGCTTCTCGCTGTGGCTGGTTTTATGCAGCGTTTTTGTTTGATCTTGCAGACAGGAGCAGGAAATAAACGCAGAGGCACTAGGTTGGATTGTGTGCGTCTCACTAAAGCCACCTTTGTCCTTAAAGAACCTGAGGGAGGCGCAGGTGTTCAGCCTGGTGGCAGAGCGCAGGAGGAAGTTCCAGGAGATCATCAACCGCAGCGGCAGGGAGGCGGAGCAGGGGGTCAGGCCCAAGGCCAGCTGCGGCCGCTGGGCCCCGACACCCCCGCTGGTCACCGAGATCCTGGAGGTGCACGAGAGCATGCTGTCCTTGCTCCTCAAGCTGCACCGCAAGCTGTCTGCCCTCCAGGACCCGTTCAGTCCCGAGCGGCTGGACGAGCCCCCGGCCAGCGCCTCCCGCCGTTCCCATGGCGACGGCGTCGCCGCCATCGAGCGCATCCTGGCCAAGGCTGCCGCCCACAGTCGGCACAGCAGGCGCAGCATCCTGGATCTGTGTGCGAGGAGCGCCCCCCCCGTGCCCCCCAGGAAGCCCAGCCCCTCGGACAAGAAGACCATGGACAAGGAGGAGAGGCGAGTGGCCGTATCCCAGTGTGCTGGCGGGTGCTTGTTGTGGGGCGTGTCGGCCGCTACAGTACTGAGTCTCGCGAATCTCCCCAGTCTTTCGGACTCACGACCTGAGTAATTACTACGGTAACCTGATGGATTGAAGTGTATGTCCGCTCCTTATCTCAGAATTGATCTTTCCATGTTTATAAGTCAGCCAGGCTAATTGCTACTATTCAGGTAGTAGTCTTATTTAGGAGCCGAGATATTTCATGGTCAGTGGGCGCATTTTGTGAGCTCTGACAGGGTTTGAGATGAAGATGAATTCAACCAGGCATGCAGATCCTTCCTGCTTCAGCTCAGTGCCCCACCTTCAGTGTGCAGGCTGCTTGTTAATGAAGATGTAGCAACCCTCATAAGCAGTCAGTGAGGAGCTGTTTCTGGGGTTCATCTGGCCAAACGACGGAAGTAACGTCTCCCCTTTTTGGTATGTGGCTGTTCCACAGCCATGTGTCCTGTACTAGATACTGTACGTGGTGTGAAGATGGCTGGACCAGGTAAATTTGAAATCAGCCCTGAGCGGTGTGCACAAACGGGAGGCTAAAGAGCTATTTAGCATGGCAGTGGGTGACTGACAGGGGTGGTTGCAGAATAGTGATCCTCTGTAGCTATAAGGACACTGGTTAGACGGCTGCATGCGGTTGGTGTGAGGTGTTCAATCTCCAGTGCAGGTTCTCTGACTCGACTGTTGTGGAGTTGTCGGGTGGGTCAGTCTCTAAGCTGCAGACAAACCTCATAATGAACCAGGCTGACTGTCAGATCAGCTGTGCTGTAAACCGAAACCCCAAGGAGACCTGGATCTCAGACTGTACATGATGCTGGTCGTAACTGAGCCCACGGCGTTGATTCCTTCTCCCGGGACTTTGGGCAGCACATATGGATCAGCACAGGCCCTCTGCCACTGCAGCCACTTTGCTATGTGAGCCAATATTGCAATATCTCAGTGTAAGTGACCAATGGTTTTCAGCCTTAAGATATGTTGTAAGGGTGAAGACTTGGACTTGAAGCAGAGGCATATGGTGACAGGGATGGGTGACTTGGATAACCTTGTGAACAGGAAAACTGTAGTATAATTACTCTGTTTAAACTCTAACATTATTACTCTATTTACTCTGTTTGATCTTTGATGAATCTTATTGCCATTTATTTATGTTGCATTACGTGGATACAAATCTGCACCTGAGAAGCCGTAACAAATTGCCCCAAAATTGAACCGGTAGGCAGAGGGGGCAGCAGAGCGTATAATGTCTGCAGCTCCTGTGTGTACAGTCAGTAATAATCTGGGATAATAGGTGCCAGTAATATTTCATTGGAATAGCAATGGGGCCTCTTCGTGTCTGTAGGGGTGTTGCGAAAGGGTTTGGGCCCATGAAAGCATATAATATTGGGGGGGCCCCCCCCCCCCCCCCCCCCCCCCCCCGGGATGACGAAAAGGAATTTGAAGAGGTGGGTGATGTTGGTGAGGGGGATGGTTGGGGTGGGTGGTGCGCAAGGGTTTGGGCACATGAAACCATATAATATTGCCCCCCCCCCCCCCAGTCCAGACCAGTCCAGTTATTTTCCAAATTTTTTAGGACCCGTGGAGTTAGGTGGGCCAGCAGTGATGGGCCTGTCCGGGGAACACGTTCTAGTTTGATATGAATTTCAAAGCTGTGCAGCCAGTTGTCACTGAAGACAGAGTCTCCCCCCCACTTCACATAGATACCCTTTTCCTTCTGAGACACATGAATTCATTTATATATACATTTATTCAGTCTTGTGTCCATGAACAATGAGTAATTTCCATTTCCCAGTTCATCTCTGTTTCTAATGTTTTTGTAAATACATTAACTGTATAAGAATTTCACTTTCAGAGGCTGTGACTTTGAAATTGTCCCTCATCTGTCGCTGATTCATGAGGATGAAAGAGCTCTGCTTGTCTCTATGGTGTCTGTATTTTTACACTCTGTGGTATCTGTATTTTTACACTCTATGGTGTCTGTATTTTGCTTGCTTTGTTTTTCCAGGCGACAGAAGGCCAGAGAGAGGCAGCAGAAGTTACTGGCCGAATTTGCATCCAGACAGAAGAGTTTTATGGAAACGGCGATGGATGTGGGTGAGTGGGGGAGAATCATTCTACGTTGATGTTACCTCACGGTTTTATTTTCAATCAAAATTCCCCCGTTTAAAACTAACACAGCAATTACACGTGTGGATTTCAGTGCAGGTTTTATAAGGGGACAGTAAGTGCCACTGTAGTTAAGGACCAGGAGGGGCCTTGTGGGTGCCTGGCAGTTGCAGATAGGCTGTAAATATCATGACTCTTATGACGCGGGCACTGCCCGCTTAACAAGCGTCTGCTCCCCGTCCATGTTGCAGACGTCTGGGTCGGCAGGATTCAAATGGGGCAGGTTAGCGTCCGTAATGGCTAATCGTTAGACGCGCGGTGAACACGTCGCCATGCCCTCATGTCCAAGCGGATCGTTTTCCACAGGCGTGTTTAGCAACTGATGCAACATAGGGCAAACAAGGATGTTTAAGTAGCTCCTGATGGTCCCCCCCCCACCCCCACCCTGCGTAAGATGAATGCTCTGGGGGGGAACCGGGCCAGCAGTGTGGGTGTGTGTGTCTGTAATCTATGAGTCTCACGAAAAAGGACGCAGTGAACTCGAGTCCTTGAAGGGGGCAACCTGAAGGAAATATCATTAAAGGGGACGGAATGTCACACTGTTTTGTGATGCAAGGTGACGCACCGTGCTGTCCCAGTTCTGTGAGAAGAAGAAATTAGACCGAAGTGCCCGTAGCGGACCTCCTCTTCTGGGCTGGGCCGGGCCGGATCAGGCATGCGTTAATGGGGGCTGTGGGGAGTACCCTGACACGCTGTGCTTAATGGGTGAAATATGTCTGCGGTTAGAAAACTTCACTTTCTTTGGGACCTCCGAGCAGCAGCGAAGAGTGACAGGTTTGTTCCTGAAGGAAGTTGTTTGCTGTTGTCCTTCAGCTGGTTTCATCACCAGGTGTTTCGGACTCCCGGGCTTGCTTGTCGTTACGGAGGTGAAAAGTGAATCTTCGTAATTAGTAACTGGGGGACATTATGATGATTTATCGGGAGCGGTTGAAATTATATGCGCAGTATGCATTTCAGTGTCATCGCAAGAATGGCGATGCAGCACTACTTAACACTGTTACGATGACAACAGTGATCCGTGAAGCCACCGTCGCACGATGCCTCTCTGTTCGGAGGCTGCAGCGGTACGTCATCGAAGGATGTGTGGATAGGATCAAAACTGAAATGCTGGGTCTTTCAGTTAATGTTTCATTTTGAGAATCGGTTATAACCTTAACAGTTTTATGTGGTAATTAAAATGCTTATATTATTACTGGGAGCAGGATGCAAACCAGTACCAGGCAGGCCGGCCCGTAAGGTATATCTCAACTAGCATCTCTCTCACCTTCTTCTTGTACTTTTCATACATATATTTCATATATACTTAGCACTCAATAGATTCAGTAATTTTTGCTTCTTGTGAAATATCATGGGAAATATTTTTGTAGCTGATGTAGCTCTGCAACCATGATTATGCAAAGTTGTGTGCTGTTCTGCTTGAGGTCTTACTAGTAGAATCTTCATATACAAATATATTAAAACATTTCTAACTACTTCATCACGGGAAGTGATTTAATGTCCAAATCTCTCTCAAAATTCTTATTTCTCCGCTGTATTTGCTTGACTCTCTCCAAATTTAATTTATTTTTTCAGCTTGTTGTATATTGTAAAATTTATTTTTTGCATTTTGTCTGCAACGATTAACTATTTTTCACACACCTCAGATTTTACTAAGTATTAACAAAATCTAGGGTATTTTTGAGGCACAGATTTACCTAAACCTGCATGTTTTTGGAGTGCAGGAGGAAACTGGAATATCTGGAGGAACCAACAAGCACAGGCTGGAAATGGAACCAACAGCCACATGCATGTATATGGGTTTGGAATCAAAGCCACATTGCTACCCGGCCGATGAGCTACTGCTTTGTTCACTAGGCCAGTGTGTCAGATATGCATTATGAGTGATGAACTGGAAATGCATTAAATGGGGAGTCTGGCAAGGTGGGATAGGTTTGGGTATCATGATAAGGCCCCTTGTGCAATATGCGCTGCAGTTATCGCTGTTGAAATGCTGTGTGCAGCGCAGTCTCTTATTGACTTGCTGTGAAGCACTACAAGCCCCTTATTCCTCCGTGCAGAAATGCAAAGAAGAGAGAAAATTGCTGGTAAATGGTTTTTACTTGCCAGAGATTGCATGGGTGACCCGAAAGAGGCTCCGTACTAAATGGTACGGCATTTTTGAGTTGTAACTGGCCAGTGACTGCTCAGACACTGGTTCTAGACTACTGCCGGAAGGTGAAAGTAAAAGTTTTACTCCCTTGCTGGGTTAACAACACTGGCAAATGAGATGGATGCCTTCAGGCACCGAATATGCCTGGCCTTTTGCTGATGGCATATTTATGGAGTTGCAGGCTTTGAATATGGTTGCTGATAAATGGAGTAGGAGACTCAAAATGTATAAGAACATGCAGCTCCTCCTTGTCGATGTAGATGACTCTTGCCGTTCCTCCCCGATCCCCTGCTGCTGGGCAAACGCTACTTCATTAGCTTGTGGAGGTTAATAATAGGCGTGCGAAGGTGCAACTCAGAATTTGTAAACTCAGCCGTAATTAGAAAGAGTTGTAAGCCAAAGGCAAATGCGTCTGACGTATTTGAATGACAAAAGCGAAGAGACGCTTATTTGCACATGGATGCACCAATTTCATCCTCGTTGGCCGGTTGGCCGTTTTCATTGGCCGATCCTGGTTGCCTTTTTTTTTTTTTTTCCCCATTTGTAAGCCTGACACGGCAATCCCAGTCCTGGCTTATGTTGTGTATGATTATCTATTTTAAAAAGATGTTTCTTTAATGAATTTAGGTTTCTGTAAGCGAAAAATTTTATATGTTTATTTCAAATAAAAATGGCTCTGCGAGTGTCAAATTCAATTGGTCGTTCGCGCAGGAATCACATGACCGGCTCTTTCCGGTTTCTTGTGTCTTGTAAAAATGGTGTTAAGTAGTGCGCTAGTAAGTGGGCATTGACTGGAAGCTCAGCTCCGCTGCCCTCATACCTAGTCAACTCCGCAGCAGAATATGTGCCATTCTCCTTACTTTTATGTTGCTTTGGATAAAAGTCACTGCTAAATAAAAGTAAATGTAGTGCTGTAGTGTGATTCTTTAGATACCTCTTACATCTGTATTGTAGATACAGTTGCAACCAGGTGTGACAAAATACTGCTATTTCATCCACCGTTAGTTGGGACACAAAGTAATATTATCACACTACTTGATTGGCTCATAAAACTGGATTGATAAGTGATGGATGGATGGATGGATGGATGGGGTGAAAAACAGCCATGTCTGGTCAGTAGCGAATTGACTGGTCCATCCTTAGTCAAAATACATTTTTCAAAAATGAAGAATAGAATATTGTAATTGTTAGGTTGAAATTGTACATATTATCACTCACGTGTATTCTTAAGTTGTATAACTTGTTCCATGTAGCAGTAGCAATTGTG
>JABFEA020000001.1:31724463-31797195 GCA_019775915.2 Cyphomyrus plagiostoma
GTGTGTTTTTGCTGAATGAATGAACAATAAAAATACAGTACATTACTGTAGGTGCTGACTCAAACCTTCTGATTGGAATCAGAATGTATGATTTAGACATTTAAAGGAAAATGTAACATATGTTAATAAAGTGCAGAATAAAAGCAGGGCTGTGATTTTATTTTCATTTCTTTTTCCCCTTGAGTATAAATACCCACAAAATGTCACACTGGCAGTCTGCTGTGCCAGTAGAATATTAATGATATGAATCAACTTGAATTTGCCGGACTGGATGTTGAGTATTTTGAAATTTTACAGCATGGAATTTCTCCAATGCATATAACTACAGTATAGCATGGGTAATGAATAAGAATTGTGAGTCCTCAACCATAGCTTGTGTTTTGGCTTCTAATGAACAGGGAATAAAGAGACCATCAATAAGATAAGGAAGATCCACAACCTTGCTAAAGGACAAAGTAGACCCAAAGCTGATCCAAATATTTTGGATCAGACTACATTTTTAAATTTTAGTATTTAAAGCTGTAGACGAACATATTTGAATGACTGTTATAACAGCTCTGAAGTACATCATCTCTATATCTTGCTCCTGTACGTCCAGTCAGATGCCAAATAGTTTCCAGTAAATGCTACGTAGTACTGACAGGCTAATGTCTGTGCTTGTTTTCCCTGCTCGCATTAAACATTGCTGAGGATTTAAGTTTGATTTACATCTCTAGGGACAATGGCAGTGTACATCATTAGCAGTGATCACCCAGATTACTTCAGATCACAAGTGGTAACCCTAGTGCGGACCAATGGGTTTGCTAAACAGAACAGAGATTCTGAAAAGCAAACTTTGTCAATAATGAAATGCAATTTAATTCTAGGGTCAACAGAAGCTGGCATTTATGGGACACAATGAGGGTGAAAACTCTGGCAACAATGGATACCGCTGTTCAGATAAAAACATAATTTTTGTGCGCATCACTTTATAAGCATCACCTAATCAGGTTAATCATCACACAATTAAAGACTCAGAATACAGGCTAAGTAGAAGTAGATTTGATACAAATTAGCAACCAATGGAAATATTTTACTACTTGCTAATATAGTCACTAATATATTTTAGTCGTAATTAAGAAATACATATATTTATATTGGTGACTAATATATGATCAGGTCTGAGATTAAACCCTGGGGGGGGGGTTGGTCTAGAGCAGGGTTATTCGAATCACGGTCCTCAAAGTTCGACCCCTGCTGATATTCCATCCCTCCTTTACCTGCGAGCTGGGTGCGAAGCCTGCAGCCAATCAGAATCTGTAATTATTAAACTAACTACCTGGAGAGAATTGAAAACAAGGCCTGGATTTGGAATCGAGGTGCAGATTTGAAGAGCCCTGGTGTGGAGTCTGCTTCACTTAAATTTTACTCAGCAGCTGCCACAGGTGCACATGTATACCAGTACAACAGCACACTGTTACTGGACACCGGGAGTCTGCTGTTGAAATCCACGTTGAACACTCTATACACAATGATTACCTTTCAGTTTCGCCTCAAGGCTCAACAAAGCACAGCCTTTTTTCAGTGAAGTACAATTACACCGGGTTCAACGTGCCCAAGGTCTGACCTTTGGGGCACGCAGGCTGGTTAAGTTAAATTGAAGGCAGAGCTGGCCTGCTAACCAGCGTGACTGTAGAATTCCCAGTATAATTCCTTCTTGCACGTAATGCATTTATACCAAAAAAAACAATTTTAAATCCACCTGAACCTGCAATACCAAAAGCCAATGTGGGAGCAATTCATGTACAAAATATATTGGATGAATATGTAATTAAATAATTTTAATTAGTGTCTGATTGATGGCTAAGCCATGAAATGGGGTAACTTACACTTGAAACAATACCATCAATAAGCACCCCCCATAGTAGGTTTGGGTGGTACAGAGTTTTCCGATTGTTGATAGTTACTACTCCCCCTCGCTAGTATATATGTCATTCAGAAATGCAGAGCATTTTATTTACCTGGGGACTTTACGCTTATAAAAAGCATAGCCATATATATTCCATGTGATGCTAACAGGAAGCTAGCACTAGACAACCTGCTTCTGGCCATAATTCACCAACAAAACACCTGCAAAACAGGCTATGCTATATGTTGCAGTATCATCACCTGTAAGGTGCACCATGTGCCTTCAATAAGTACCAGACCTCACTCTTCATCCAGGCCTTTTGGTTGGGGAAAATGCACATGCATTTATAAAGTCACCTTATCAATACAGATCCCGATGCATTCAGGATCAGAGGATGCATAAGGGTTAATGCCTGGCTGGTTAGTATGTCATGTTTGTTCTTTCAAGCTGTCCCATTCTGTGCATTCCAAACAGTTTATTTATTTTGATAGTGGGTTTAATTCTATTTATGAAGAGTCTGTAGACAGGCTTCAGGGTCAGAGAGATGGCTTTTTAACGTTGCTATAAACATGGTCCAACATATTTATAGTTCTGGTGGGGAATTTAACATGCTAGTGAAATTTGGGCAAAATGGTTTTAAAATTTGCTTGATTGAAATCATCAGTGATAATACATACTCCATCAGGGTACGTTGGTGAACCAATGGACTAATGAGGGATCCAATATATCAGCAAACAAATGAGCCAATGAATGAACCAACCAATGAACAATCCAATGAATGAATGAACCAATGAATGAACTACCGAACCCACAAATGAATATTGAGTAAACCAATGAACCAACGAGCAAATGAATGAACCAGCGAATGAACATTCTAACAAAAACCCAATGAATTAACTAATAAATGAACCAATGAAACAACAAATGAATCAACCAATGAACCACCAAATGCACCAATGAATTAACCAACAATCCAACAAACCAGCAAACGATCCAACACACCATTGAATGAACCAGCGAAAGAAACAAAACAGTGAACAAACCAACAAACTACTAAATGAACCAGTGAACCAGTGAACGAACCAATGAACGAACCAACGACCGAATAAACCAATGACTGCACCAACGAACAAGCTAATGAACCATTGAACGAACCAACAAACCACCGAACCAATGAAACGATGTATGAAGGAACTAAAAAAAACAAGAAATTAACCAAAGCATCAACCAACCAATGAAGTAATGAATGAACCAACCAACCAATGAGCCAACCAGCAAAAGAATGAACAAACTGGGATAAAACAAAAATCAAGAGTCACTGACTCGAGTGTCTGAGTCAAAAAGCAGCACTGATCACTGAGCCATTTGCAAATAGCGGTATTCAAAATCAAGATGAATAACAAAATAATTAAATAATAGCAATGCAGGAGTACATTTCCCAGAAGCATAGTTGCTAATTATATTTTCACTGTTGTAGCATAGCATTTCACAAGCATTGCATGTTGCAACAATAGTATGTTCACCATTCCTGCAAGCTGGGAACTTAGATGTTGTCACATCACCAGCTTCTTCCAGTCAGCTGCCCCAGAATGTCAACTGTTCAAGTGTAACTTACTGGTGAGAATTTTGAGATTCCCAATTTATGTGGAAGGGAGAGAGTGGTCTTAATGAGCTAAAGACAAAATTTGAGATAAAAAAGAACCATTGTTAAATCTGAGAAGAATTACGCTTAGTTTTAAAAGCTTGTCTTCTGTTGTGGTGTGCATGAAGGCCTGCTGACACTGTTACATTAAAGAGCATGATTACGTGAAAGGACCAGACGTACTCTGTAATAAAACGTATATAAATAAAATAAACAAAAAAACGAATCAAAAAAAGGGCATAACCTGTGTCCATAATGAGCGTTGTATACCCGTGCATTTCTAAAACGCGCCACTTAACCACAATGCACCCAGACACTCCTACGAGTGGAAAATCATTTGCTATTTTGATGATGTGCGCACGTGGTGTGATAAAAAGCAATGTGCTGGTACGAAACTAGCAAAACCACTTTGCGTCGTGTTTTACGCCGGAAATAATTCATAAAGTCATTTGAATCTGAAAATAGGGCCCCAAACTTCATTTTATTGTCAGGTGAGAGTGAGAGTACTTATGGACCAGCCACAGAGGATGTCGTTTGCAGAATCGCCCTTACCCTCCATAAGTAAAACTGTAATTCAAATGTCTTATGGAATTCCCAGTTCTTAAAGTTTTAGAATCGTTTCTAATTTGGATCAGGTTCTCAATACCCAATCCTTCACAAGAATCCTTGCTCCTTCCTGGTGTGGTGTTTCATGTGATATACAGCGATGGCTCAGTCCAATTTACAAATGCACTAAGGAATAGTCTTTTTAATTTGTAAACAGTTGCATATGCGACGAAAACATTGTCCTGTGGAGACCTGGGCAGGGGTGCTACAGTTTTGGTGTGACCTATCTAAAATTTAATTTGTTCCATTTCGTCACACAGATAATGTGTTTGCAAAGTTTTAAAAAGATCCCTCAAATACTTTTTGAGTTATCCCTCAAATACTTTTGGACCGGTCCCAAAACCACATGTATGCTACCCTTCTAAGAGAAGCAAGAGGTCCCATTCTCTCCAAGTGTGCTATAAGTGCATTCCTACAGCATCAGGTTATTGACATATAATTTATCAAGAATAAGGTCCCTCTGATCTTCTATCGCTCAATATGTCTGCATTGTTTTAATTGCTCCTCAAAATCTTCAGGGCATCAAAATGGAAGCTAGCGCCATGGTTACCTTCATTAACTAGGCTTTTTATGACCCCGCACACACACTCTTCTGCATTTTACAACCATCCACTATGCAGTCCAGATGGAAGGAAAGAAAATTACAATCTATCCCCTGCAAGAACCAACTGCTTTTTGTGTGTTTGTGGCAGTCTGGTTTTGAGCTCGCCTTTCCAACATGTGAGTGTCATTTTGGCTAGAATGAAATTAGAATGCATTAGAATGTAGAGATCTTGTTTTTCATGCTGTTGGAAAATAATTTATATGGCGATTTATTTCCCTTGTGAATTACTGCCTAACCATCATAATAATGATCTTCTAACCTGTGATATTTGGGTTTTGTGCTATGCTGTATATTGACTAACACTTGGGCAAACGTGTTGTGCTGCTATTTCCTTCTATAAAGTCTAAAAGATTTTATATATTAACCACCCTTGGAATGACTGCAAAATCCTCACGTACTATGGCTCCAGTTGTCCTTAGATTTGCATTTAGCAAAAGGACTGAAAAGATTATATATGTGCTCTTCTAACACTGTAGAAAGAGCAATGGCAATTATTATTTTTTTTTGCACTCTTAATTCTTGATGTGGCAGCAAGATAAATAAAAAGACGTTTCTGCCATTTCTCTACATCATGCTATTAAAATGTGCTTATTAAATCATTACAGAAAATAATGAAAGCCTCTTTGCCGCAATCAGTCATTTTGAAGGGAAAAGCTCCAATTATCCTGCTAGCTTTGTTATGTATTTGGAGCAATTCCTTAAATATAATATCTTATCTGTCATTTGAGATCATGCAAAAAAAAATTTAAAATACAAATTTTGGGAAGCAGGTTTGCTGTGGTTAAGGTTTAGTCATCCTGAGTTGTGCGCCTTATTTTTTGTATAGGAACTTTTTCACCAAGACACTGTGTCACGTTAACAGTCACTTATATACATGACTAACAATGGAGCACACAGGAGGCAGCTGTGAGTGATTAACTGAAGGGCAGGAATGAGAGGTAAGAAGGGTAGAAGTGCAGTCATATAAGTACATATGAGTGCAGAGTGGGGTGTAAAAATGGCCAAATTTCTGGCCAAAAACCACATTCACAGTACAATACAATTTTGCTACTTTATATTTGTGGCTATTTTCTGAATATTGGCAAACAGCTGCACGGAAAGATAATCTTTTTCTTTCTTTGCTTACATCAGATTCCTGCCCGCAGTCAAAATGGATGCTATCTGAATCCAGGTGTTATTGTGAATATACTTGTGATTGTCTGTAACCCCACTACAATACTGGTATGATTATGGCATGTAATCCACTAACCAATGAGTTATGCATACATGCACATTGTAGTGTCACAGTCTCAGGAAAGAGCTCTAATTTAATTGTAAATGGCTTCTTATTGTTGTTGTGGGAAACATCTCATTGTCTGATCACAGAACTTTACCACACTTAGATGTTTATGTATACAGTCATGGCCAAAAAATATTTGAGAATGACATATTTATTGGTTTTCACAAAGTTTGCTGATTTTTTTTGTCAGACATTTCTGTGGTATACTGAAGTATAATTACAAGCATTTCATGAGTGTCTAAGGATTTTATTGACAATTATAATAAGTTTATGTAAAGAGTCAATATTTCCAGTGTTGGCTCTTCTTTTTCCAAGACCTCTGTAATTGGCCCTGGCTGCTGTCAATCAACTTGTGGGCCAAATCCTGACTGATGGCAGCCCATTCTTGCATAATCAATGCTTGGAGTTTGTCAGAATTGGTGGGTTTTAGTTTGTCCATCCACCTCTTGAGGATTGACCACAAGATCTCAACGGGATTAAGATGTGAGGAGTTTCCTGGCCACGGACCAAAAATGTTGATGTTTCGTTCCCTGAGCCACTTAGTTATCACTCCTGCCTTATGGCACGGTGCTCCATCATGCGGGGAAAGGCATCGTTCATCACCAGACTGTTCTTGGATGGCTGGTAGAAGTTGCTCTTGGAGGATGTGTTGGTACCACTCAGAACCTCCGTGAGCTGGGCCTCCAAAGCGAGGCACACCCACTCACAGAGAACCTCCATGCGCCGGGCCTCCGAAGCGAGGCACGCCCACTCGCGGAGAACCTCCGTGAGCCGGGCCTCCGAAGCGTGGCACGCCCACTCGCGGAGAACCTCCGTGAGCCGGGCCTCCGAAGCGAGGCACGCCCACTCGCGGAGAACCTCCGTGAGCAGGGCCTCCGAAGCGAGGCACGCCCACTCGCGGAGAACCTCCGTGAGCCGGGCCTCCGAAGCGAGGCACGCCCACTGACCTCCTGCATTGCAGTCTCCGTCTCCTGCAGCTCACGGTGCTTCTGGGTCAGCTGGACCTCCAAGCCGCGACACACCTCCCCCGGGCAGAGCAGCGCCGTCTCATGGCCCCAGAATGCCGCCCCCCGTTTGCCCGCATGCCTGTTTAAATTCACCTGAATGCCACAGGCGGAGTAGCAAGTTAATTGACTGCTGTTTGTTAATTGGCCTGTTTTTCTGTCCTATAATGGGTTCAGTGAGTAATATCTGAGAGTTCATTTTACTGTATACTGTACTTTAAGGCGATTTGCACCGAGCACCAAAGCAGCTTTTTTCCTTGGACCGCTGGTCAACAAGCAAAACAAATTTCACAATGATCAAGCTGGGCCTAGCAGGATGGGTTACATCAGTACCGATGTGGCATCACCGCCAGCACCCCCCGGGCCCCCCCCAAGGCAAGGTGTAATCGGGGGGAATTGGCTGGCAAGTCGAGCTGCATTTGAAGTTGGTGCCCAATTCAGCCGTCTATATCTCCTATACAGTTGACCGACCCTGGATCATGTGATTTACTTGCATCTACAGCCAAAGATGGTGACAGGATCTCTAAAAGTATGTAATCTAGGTGAGGAATTTCTTAAAATCACAGAAAATAAATAAAATTACATATTTTAAGTATTTAAAATATTTTAAAAACATAAAATGCAACATCTCAAAGTATTTTGTTACAAATCACATCTGATTTTTTTCCATCCAGTAAAATACAAATTACAAAATACTCAAAAGAAATTAAATACATATTTTAAATACTGGTCATATGTCATTCTTAAACTTTACAACAGGGTTCTTCAAAAAAAAAAAAAAAAAAACTTCCAAATCCAGGCCTTGTTTTCAGTTCTCCCAGGTAGTTAGTTTAATAGTTACTGATTTTGATTGGTCAGATGCTTCACACCTGACTGACAGGTAAAGGAAGGCTGGAAAAACAGCAGTGCTCGGACCACGAGGACCGTGATTTGAATAACCCTGCTTTAGAAATCATTCCTGTGTCCATTAAGATTGAGCGGCTAATATCCAACATTTTTAATTACGTGACCAATGGCTGTCACGTCACAGGCAAGGACAGAGGCAAAAGCAGCCATCGGGGAAAATCAAAAAGGGATTCCTTAAAAGAAACCACAACATAGATGGGGTAAGATCAAAAGGTAATATCATATGGTAACTATGACTTGGTAGTGGCGTTCATGTGCTCTCATCTATTTAAGATTTTACTAACATGACTTGAGGTCAGGATAAAACGAGAAGCAAGACAAGTTAGTAACAGGTGTGGCCTGTTGCATTGCGGCGAGAATGAGGGGGCAGGAATACAGGACTGGCGATTGTTTTAACGATTAACAGTGTTGACAGTTGTCATGGGGTTTACCAATTAAGGACAAACTAATATAACCTCTTTCTCTAATACAGTAACAAATGTGCAGTTAACTACGCCCCTAAGACGTCAGATTAACTACGCATGGCTGCAGAACCGCAGCACTCAACACTGCGCTGGTGTATTTGTGCACTGAAGTAAAATTACAGAAACAATGAGACATTTTTCATATGAATATCCCCAGTCAGGCTGCCCATACTTACGAATTCATAAATAATTGGATTAATTTGTCAGATATCTAGGAAACACCAACAGAATTTAAATGAGTTTTAAGACGCGTCTTGCGCTAGAAGTGCTAGCATTTTATGGTTCTACAGAACGCACGTACTATTTAGTAAAATGTTGCAAGTTTCCACATTTAATCTGAGCAGTTTAACTTTCTTGCTAAACCAGTGCTTCGGTAAGAATAACACCTATTTTTATATCTAATGTGAATTATCTGTCTTATCCTGGTTTCAGTTTGTCGTTAAATCGGCTAGCCTGTTAGTCTGTATTGTTTATTATTTAGCTAAAGGGTGTAATATTATGTAATACTGTAAAACAACAACTATTTCCGCTCTACATGCCCGGTTTTAATATGAAGCGAAAGTTGTCTAACTGTTCTTTTTAAAATGAACTTGTAGCTGTATTTCTAGTAGGCTTACATACATTTTCTATGTATTCATTAAGTGCGATCATTAGCGACGAATTTGGACTTCATTTTGGGGTATACGTTAATTATCTTTTAGAAAGAATTTAAGCAGAGCGCATCATTGAAGGTGTACTTTACATCACAACACTACACGACCCGCTCCTTATCAGGTTCTAGTTAATAATTAAATCAATGAGGGATGAGTTAGGTGCAACACAGACTAATAAAATCTGATGTTTCAAATGCAGCGATGGAAGGCAAGCATACATATATGTATTTTATTCTTTACTGTTCTAATGTAAGCGGGTTATGTAGCATTTCCAGTACTGATCGAGTTATCAATTAATCGCGGTCCTGATATTGGATAGGAAGAGTTTGTTGTGCGTAGAGAGTCTTTGAAGACAGTCCTGAGCCAACTGATTATATTATGCTTTTGTCCTAATAAAGTGTCCGTTGATTGCAGGGGAATCAAATGGAAGTACAGAGGAGGCAAAGAAAGGGTAAGTTAATTATATAACAGTATGACTAAATTCAAGAAATTATGAATAAAGAACAAATTCCAAGCTTTGTAAATGTTTCGACTGGCATCTGAAAGTGTCTTATAATTAGGCTATTGGTTACCTTTTACATGAGATTCACGGGACATAAAATATAAATCAGAAATTATACGCCATTGATACATGATTCTTCTTTATTAGAATTACCGGTGTGTTTCTCTCCAACCCTGAAGACTTGGCATGTTTCAAATGTTTTCCGTGTTTGGGCGGAGAGTAGTGTTTGAGTAGAAATGTTTACGATTCCTAATGCATTCTCCATCGACTGCAACTGGTGTCAGGTGTTCGTGCTCCCAGCTATTTAAAAAGGTGAGAACTTGTTCCTTCTCCCTTATCGCACGAGAGTATTCAGTGAAAGCACAGGACATTACTTTACAGTACCCTACATGAACCTCTTCACAGCTTCTGCTCCACTTAATACGACCTTTCGGAATCTGGTCAGTGGTCACATTAAATCATCTCTACTTTTCACCTATCATATTGTAACGCTGTTTTTAGAGTCTCAGCGTTAACTACGTTTCAGGCTGTGGGTACAGAGACGACACGGAGACAAACATACCGTGTTAAAAATGGAAGACGGACTGCTTTTATTTTTTTCGCGTCCGGAAAGTAGAAAACAGGTGTTCCGGGCCATTCGGTTTCCCTATGTTTCCCCTGTCTATCAGGAAATACTGTTTCCCTTAATATTAAAGCAAAGAGGTATGTGAAATGTCTGAAAATCACTCGGGTACATTATTACATGTGAATACTGTATTGTATTAGTACTGAGGCCCAGAGTTGCCGTATACCTGTTTTAACAGGGGGGAACCAAATATCCTGGATGTGAGGAAACTAAATTGGTATACCGGATTAACTGGCATACCACCCAGCACTAATTGAACAATGAGTCGTGTGTACTGGAATAAAGCATAATTGCATTTGCTATGATGTTTTTCTGTTTGCTATAGTACAGCAGTTGAATCGAGAGCTAAAACGTATTGTTGTAATTGTTTTTGCCATATATATAATATATGCTTTTAACATTAAAAATGAGCGTGCCCTTAGGCAGCAAGCAAGAACAAGAAAAGATCATATAATTGATACGTGATCCCAACCCTAAAATTACTCCTGCAAGCTCTTCAAAAATTCTGGGTCATTCCATTTCAATTCAACAGATGGCCTTTATATCACCATTTTTCATTTTGATTAAATCTAGCATGTGAATTACACATACCTTCTAGAGAGAAACCATTTCAGATATAGCACCTTTTCTATGCCTCTGATGGGGAGGGGGGAATCTGAATTCAGATTCTTCTCTTAGGAGTTGTAACTTTTTTACAAAAAAATTAACACGACAACTTTCATCGACGTCAAAAATGGTGTGAAAACCTTTTTAGAAATTTTCAAATTTAAAATGGAATGGCCCTGTTGATAGGCAATGACAGTCCGACATGCAATAACAATAAACTTGGAAGAAGGCTTAGAGGGTCAGCATAAACCAAATGTAAATTGATAGAATAAGCTAAATGTTATATATTTTTTTTTCTCTTACAGTCACATAAATAAAAAGTACTCTTTACCCGCTTGTAAATATACAAGGTCAGTCTATGTGTGTACCGTCTAGAAAGTAAATTTATTAAGTGATTATTTTTGTTTTGCTGGGTTAAATGATGGGGTGGCACAGAAGTGCAGTGGTCAGCGTGGTTTCCTCGCACCTCTGTGACTGGGGTTTGAGCCTCCCCCATTGCTCCCTTTTCTCCCCATGTTGCTGTAGGGTTTTCTCCAGGTTCTCTACTTGCCCTCCCAGTCCAAAGACACGCTGAGGTTAATTGGAGTTGCCAAATTGCCCGTAAGTATGCATGTGTGCTTAAATGGTGTGTGAGTATGCCCTGTGATGGCGTGGGCAATTTGCCAACTACAATTAACTGACTTGTGCCCGTAGTCTCTGGGATAGGCTCTGGACACCCCTTGACCCAGAATAGAATGAGCGATTGCAGAAAATGGACCGATGGCTAGGTAATTTCTTTTAACTGAAATTAAATAGTTCTTCCCCTCATTCCAGTTCAAATTCCATTTCAGTATCCTGTGGGGTATTGCTAATTCATGAATGAAACGGGCACAATTCATAAATTCTGAATTGTGCACATGCCTGGTGTGGATATTTGTGTCCATTGACATACTGGCGTCCCAGGAATTCCCTTTCTCACACACTCCCTTCCCTGGGATGTGTTCCGGGCTCACTGCTAGCTGACGGGTGGGTGCATCAAGTGAGACATGTCTGTATTTTTTTCCAAGCTTTTCAAATAATTTGCGTAGCCCCATGCAGTTCTCACTGAGGCCTGTTAGTGGGCCACTGCACCACGATGGAGAACCACTGATTAAGAGTAAAGCAGTTCCGTGTGGGTTGCTTTATAACTTTTGGTTTCAGTTTTAGCTGTGTTCCCTTAATCCATTAAAAAGGGTTAGGGTTAGGAAAGACTGAAATATGTATTAAACCTCTCCAGGAAACAGATGCAGTGACTTAGTAGCTAACTAGCTATTGTTTATTTTTATTATACTGTTAATGTGTTTGTTTGATTGTGTTTAGCACAGAATGAAAATGTGTTTGTAACAAGCTTGTCTGTTTTGTTTTTCTCCTGGAGAGACCAGAGGTGAAAGTGATGAGTAATGTAAGGTCTAGCCATAAAAAATGGCTTTTGTGCTCTGAGAGAGCCGCACCCCATCATGGCTGGCTGCGCTCTTGTCTGCTCAGCTGGTGTGGTCACATGAGCGGAGCAGGGCGGGGTGGGGAGTGGATTACATGAAAACGAACACGTAGCAGGTAATAGACGAAAGAGAGAACCTAACAGCAGATCTGGGGAATGCTGTATGTAATTCATTAAAGTAAAAATGTTTCAGGCAACATACAGTTATAGCATTGTGTGCTATTCATCTATTTATTGTTCTTTGGCATATCTCTACAGTATATCAGGGCATTTTGTGCTCCAGTACAATGTAGACTGTTTACAGTGTGGTTATTGGAGACACATGGAGGTCACATGACCATATAGTCCCAAGCTGACTATATGTAACCTAAGAGACTATCAATATCAGAGCTCATTATGACTTGGTGTATTCGGCACCTGAATATTTAAAAGTGCATCGCATTACAGGTGTGAATAAATTATTTACAATAGCCCGTTAACATGGTTTAGCGAAGACAAAAGTTTACTCCAGACGGGCAAGTACCTTTTGAGATTGTGAGGAAGAACTGCAGAAAAGGTACTGTACCTTCATCTTTTAATCGGAGCTAAATGTGCAGTCGTTAATGTTTCTGCCTTTTAAATACACATCATAGGTGTTATCTGAGGTCAGGTTTTCCTGTTCTGCCCTTGTGATCATAGCTTCATCAGTAGATTCCACCCTGAAGACCTCAGATTGCCATTTCGAATATGTTTTATTAAACTGCTCCAGCAATTCATGTTTATGTAGTTAGATCTGTGGCACATCTGTTCATTTTCATGTCATATAGCATAAATATCATCTCAGGATGTAATGGTGTTTCGCACCAGCATTGTGTGTTCAGGACAAAACATTTGTAGTTTTATCATTATCCATTTTCATCAATTGCTAAAATGTATGATGGTCTGAATTTGTTATATAATAACTGTTGAAAAACTTTATGAAGAAGGTTTTTTTATGACCAGGGTCTGTCAGCCGATTTGGCATGGTTGGGTGGTAGATCTGTGAAATGTCTGCCTGCATTGCGTTACATGCGAAGATGCTCTTTAGTGGGGTCTTTTCTGCAGCAATAAAATGATGATAAAATGTAGCATGAAAAATTGCAAAATTACATGTGAGTTTCACGTGAAACATTTTGTTATATTTAACTTGGTAGCAGCTTTAATATTCTGCGTTTGCTATAGTTTACTTATCACAAGTACTTAATGTCATGAGTAAGTAATATCCTGAGTGAGTAACATGCTGGTACATATGTATGGTGAAAGCAGCGGTTGGATCAAAAATTAATGAGCTCTGATTCCACACAAATGACATTTTTACTTTTGTACTGTGAATAACCTTGTGATTTTTGTTTTACCTTCAGAATTAAATCTGTCGTGATTGTCACTTTTACTGCTAAGGGGGGGGGGGGGTTTCCCCCTGCTTTTCTGTGGTCTGCACTTTATGACAAGGCCTTTCCTGCAAACAGCCACTGTTAAATGAGAACCTTGAACAAGAGTGCTTTGAAACCGTGTAACTTTGCGTCCTGCTTTATCAGTGCCCTCTAGGATGCTGAAGAAACTGGCACAACATACATCTACCATCAGCCCATCGATCTGATAGACTTCACGCTAAATCATAATTCTGTCAACAGTGGTTCACCTTGTAAATATATCTGGAATGGATTTTACGTCACCAGTTGCTCAAATTAAATGCGTGTGTGGTTTGTTTCACAAATGACAAATCAAAATTTACAGTGCTGTTTATTGTGAAAGTTTGCGTTTTGCAAGACTGACATGATTTTTTTTTTTTTTTTTTAATGGCTTGATCTTTACATATTTAATAGGAGGTACATGTATATACCACAAACTGAAATTTGGGGTGTTGTTTCACAGAGTTGTCTGGAATTTGGCAGTATGGCTGTGGTATTGAAGGGGATGAGCAAGGAATGTAGCCACTGACACCCTAATTCTCTGTAAATCTATTACACCACTGTTTTCCAATCTGGTCCTCAAAGACCCACAAACAGCCCACTCTTTTGCTCCCAGCTTCTCAGTATGAGTTGAGAGGAAGCAGAAATGTGGTCTGTCTGGCAGGGAGCAAAAACATGGACTGACTGTGGGTCCCCAAGGATTGGGAAGTACTGCATTAAACAATGGGTGACCTTCCATATTCTTTATGGGTAGTGACAGGCGGCTTGTGCTGTTTACTAATCCATTGGCCCAGTGAGTCATTACTCTCGCCAGCCTCCATGAAACCCTGCTATTTCCTTAGATGGTTATCATACCATGAAAATCTCATACCGTTACAGCTCTTGTGTGTGTGTGTGTGTATGTATTATGCTTTTATTATGTTGTGGGAACCAAATGTCTCCCACAATGTGATTAAAAATCAGTTTTTTTGACGTTAGGGCTGGGTAGGGGTTAAGATCATGATGTTGGGATTAGAGTTTTCCCATTGAAATGAATGGAGAGTCCCCACAAAGATATAATTACCTGTGTGTTTGTGTACGTTGCACGTGTGTGTTGTGTGGAGTTGATTGGGTTGGGCCAATGGATGACGTCATCGTTCATTGTTGTTGGCTCACAGGCATCACTATGTTGATCCAGCATCATGGTTCCTCCCTCCTCCTTCCAGTATCTCTGCTAGGTGCACAGATTAAAAAAAATATTTCTAAATCTACCTGCTTTGCACCTGCTTCAGTAAATCAGAAGGTGAGTTTTTATTTGTATTGCAAAATTGACGATTAAAACGTCCTTGCAGAGCGATCTCTCCCATTCTCAGCTGTATTGGTCTCAAACAAATAATCCATAATTGTTATATCGTTGCTGACCCCATTTTGTCATTTCTTGCCCTGCAAATTTAACTGTGAATATTTCAGGTACAGGAAAGATATAATATATATATTATATATAATGGCTAGAACAAACACGTGCTTTATTGTTACATCCTGCCTGTCACAACTTTCTGCATTGCATTTGAGCTGCATTGCAACCCTAGGAAACTCAAATAATTGCTTTTTCTGATTAGTTACTAATAGCCATAAAAAACCAAATTAAATGTTACTATGAATCGAAATAAGAGTGAAGTCATTTTCAATCACATTTTAGACAAAAAAATAACAGCATACTCTGTAGGCTAAAACTTGGGATTTGTGTTTTACCTCCAAAAGCGGTCTATTAAGACTTTAATGTGCAAAAAATGCAAAACGAGGCACACGGCAGGCTACACAGAGGGAAAGTAAAGAAAGACGGCCGTGAATGTGCTCAAATATGCAAAGAAAATGTAATAAATTAATAGTAATTACCAAATGAATTTATGAACATGTCATTGAAAAGTGTAAAAAAAAAAATCTATATAAAAATTTATAGTAGCGTTAAATAGCAAAAGGCACCATTATAAACGATGATCGGCTGGAATGTGACTTTTTCTAAATATTGTTCAGCCCTAAACAGATATCTATTCATGTCACATTACTGAGGACGTGGTGAAAACTGTAGAGGGCATAAATCATACAAAGGCTTCACGGAGGGGGGGGGGCTCGGCCAGTATTGGAGGGGACACGTCCCACTCTCCCCTCTATTTCCGCCACCTCTTGGGCTCAGGTGCAGGACGGGATGTTTCCGTGCATGAAACTCGTGGCTCAGCACTGCACTGAGTCTGACATTGGGGGCATCAGTCTGCACAATGAAGAGCCGGTCTGGGGCTTTGAGGATCGGTCCTGCGGTGAGGACTATCTCCAGTGCTTGAGATGCCTCCATTTGGCTGGTCCAGACCACCCTTTCAGGTCGGTGGTTCTTTATGAGGTCGATCAGGGGTGCCAGGACACTGGCTTCCGGGCACCCTGCTGAAACGCATCAGTGAGACTGTTATTCAGTTTGCCTTCAGGGGGCGCTTGCTATTGCCCTCCTTCAGCAGGAGTTTGGGCACCCCTGAGCGGCGGCGGCCATCTTGCACTTCGTATGAGACTGAGTCGGGCGAGTTTCTCACCTGGTGTCCCTGTTGAGCACTGAAACAGGGGCAGTCTGGACCTGGAAAGCATGGGGCCTGTAAGCCGACCAGAGTAACCTGCGCCATTGCGGATTCCTGTAGCCTTAGCCAGTGCTGGGTGAGGTGCTGCAGCCAGGGCCGCTGGCTGTGCTGGGGCACTGACAGCCTATATTTCCACTGATGGAACTCCAGGGTTGCTTGTAGCATTTCACCCCTTGGGGTGGGGTAGTATGCCACCTCCATCTCATGATTGGCACTTTGAGCTTCTCCTGTTATACAAGTGGAAAAGATGCCACGCGCACACACACACACACACAACAAGGGCATTTAGCTGCTGTTTCTGCATATTGCAGGTTGTTGTGTCCATGTCCTCCTCCATTACATTCTCCATTAGATGGTGAGGAACTCTGCTGAGAAGACTGTCCCAATTCCTCAGAGACTTTAAAGTGTTAGAAGCAGTTAGCATTCTGCTGTGCTGTGTCATTGCAGGAATACAGTAAAATCCCGTCGTAGTGGACTCTCTTATAACGGAATAGCGTCTATAATGGACGAGGTTCGCTGGTCCCGGCCGTGCGCCTTTAAGAACGGAAAAAGCATATAAAGCGGACTCGCGTATAACGGAATTTCGCTTGTAAGGGACACACAAGTTGGTCCCCAGGGCCGCTTTTAGCTGTAGTCTTGTTCGGCTATGACGAAGATGCAGGCTCCGCCTAAAAGGCGTCTGGCGTGTCGGTGATAGCCGGCGCAGATACGTAGTCGGGATTATTAATAGTATCGCATCTGGTCTGGTAAAGTCGGATTACTACATGTACAATATAATAATCTATACCACAAGTGTGTCTGCTGGCGTGTGGCATGAGTAAATGGTGTCCTGTAGTTGTGTTCTGGGCATACAGCAACTCTGGATATAACGGACTTTGGACTGCTTTGCCAGGTCCCTTGAAAGTCCGTTATAACGGGATTTTACTGTATAGTGGTCATTGTGTGAACTTTTCCTGTCATAAATGTTTAGCTAAAATAATCTGAATTCTAATATATCTCAAGCCTGACAAACCTGAGTGTCACATTCAGTGCTAATGAGGTCCGGGGTTAAACTCATAAATGTTACTTGTAAATAAGGACTGTTACTTTTCCTGTATTGTGGGGTTTCTGTAGGGTGGAACTGAAACTCTGATCTTCCATTTCCCAGAAGCATGTAGGGTCTTGGAGGGTAAGTGACAATTCCCCAGCTCAGATTGGCCTGGAGGTAGTTTTGGGGCTGCTTTGTTCAGCAGCAGGAAAGCTCAGGCTGGACAGTTGTATCCATGGTGATAGACCTTTGTGAGAAAGGTAATTGCATGTGGAAAACACCATCTGCACTGCTGAGGATGAGAGCATCACCTGTGGAAGGGGCTTTCGTGTCATTAAACTCGAGTGCAGTGGAATAAACATGAAAATGGGAACATTCTAAGACCCTCTGCCTCTTCTTTGTTATTGTAACATTTGCTTATTTCAGAAATACCATTGTAAATATTCTGAATCACACTAATTATATAAATTAACATTTTGTAAAACTAAATGTGTTTAAGTGTTGCTTTTTATGGTGAAGTAAAAAACCAAGTCATTTAATGTTTAGTCCCTATTGTGCTCTGGATATTTAACACTTACAGAAATTGTTTACCCTGCCTCTGATTTAGCATGATTTCTACTCGTCGACTTTGAAAGTACAAAGGAAACCTTGATTTTAGTGATGTTTCTTGAATTGGTCTTTCTGTCATTTCTTGCTGTGCTCAGGAGCTCACTCTACGGACTCTACCCCTACAAGTCCAGTATGATCGGACTGGAATCTCTGGCCGATCCCTCTGGAGATTGGGACATTGTGGAGACCATTGGGAAAGGAACCTACGGCAAAGTCTACCGAGTGATCAACAGGAAAGATGGGAGTCAGGCTGCTGTAAAGGTCCTGGATCCTGTCAATGTAAGTTCTTCTGAAAGACATTCATAGGATACTTGTTGTTGATGAGTCATTATATTTGTTAGTTTGCTAATTCCTTGTTTAAATTAATGTTCCTTCTTGTCTGAGTTGCTCAGAACATTAATTTTTCCTGCGTATTTTCATCACAGTTCTTCAAAGATGAAGCACCATAACCACCTAAAATGTCTACCTCACAGATATGATAAAATGTCTACCTCACAGCCAGTGATGCATGTGGCTGCTTGCATGAGTAATTGTTATGTAATGTGAATGTTACTGTAAATGATATCAATGCTGGAAATAACTCCGCGTCATGCATGGTTAAATGAACAGCAAGGAGTAAGTAGTGGAAGTAGGTAAACAGAATGGATTACTAGAACTCGCATGTATGTATGTGTGAGGAAAGGTTAGGCATTTCAGTAGACGGTTAAACTGCAGCTGTGTCCAAATGAAAACAAGTCTGTATATCATGAATTAACCTTTAAAACTTCTGACATTTTAAAGACAGTTCACAATGCCAGGCAAGAAAAGAACTTTATAATGCCAGTCTTTAGCTCTGGTGCTGCTACTTTGAATGTTTATCAAGCTAAAATATCAGCCAGCAGTATTGACTAAGATTGTCACATTTGCCCGATGCCAATATCGGCCAATACTGGAATGTTAGCTGATTCACTGTGCATCTCCGAAACTACTTTTACTTAGCTACTAGCTAGCTAGTTACCACATAGTCTTGACTAACGTAGCTAGGAAAAAGAACAACTTTGTGGCTCTACAAAAAAAGAGGCATTTTCCAAATGCATCACAGAGCAAAGATTGTCTATTATATATTATATCACAGAGCAAAGATTATCTATTATATATTAGAGGGACTATTTTCGCTACAAAACAGGGGTAATGTCCTATATGAATCTTAATAACCTCTTCCCCTGCCATCCTACACTTAAGACATTTAGCACTGATAATTTGAGAATCTACCAGCAGCAAGTGAATGTGAGAGCATGCAACCTGGAAGTATATTTATTTAACCCTCAAAAATGGATTCTGGCACTACAGATCGATTGCCACCTTAATAACTGATTCATCACAATGCACTGATGCATCTTTACACCCCTAGTTAAAGCAGTTGAAAACATAACTCATAATCAAAATAGAAATATTAGTGGAATTCAACCTGCTCAATTTGAACATAACATCAACGATTGGTTTGTCTGTATTCCATGTGAAAGGATGTTGATGAGGAGATTGAAGCTGAATACAACATCCTGAGGTCATTATCCAACCACCCAAATGTGGTGAAGTTCTACGGAATGTTCTACAAGGCAGATCACCTCTCTGGAGGACAGCTCTGGTTGGTGCTGGAGGTGAGGGTTCTTTGGTGTCCTGAGTACCATGGAAAACAAAGGAAACCACTTATGGCACCAGTTTTCTTGTTTGGCATGGGTAGCGCAATCCATCGAAAAATCAATGACCAAATTGTCATGGCTCTAGGGTTAGAGAGATTTTGTGCATTCTATGCTAGGGTGGTATATCTACCTACCCATCTTCCATGATCACTACTCTGGTACAGGTTAATGTTGAGCCCAGTGCTTATCTGAAGTCACACGCCAAGGGGCATCCTGGGTAGGATGTCATTCAGTCAGATGTATATAGTCTCACACACAATCACGCCGTGTAGGAAATCTTGAGACATCATTTCACTCATAGCTCATAGTGCTGACCACTGAGGTCCCACTCCACCGTAGAGTGCTATGCTCTGTGAAAATCACACTTAACCCATGTAAAACTTAACAAACACAAGTAATTATTTGCTTTGGCAGGTTAGCTTCCCCATTAGCTGAATTTTAAGTGATTTGGTTAAAACTAAATTTGATTCTAATCACATTGTTGTAATTGCATTGTTTTCAGGTTAGTTGTCCTGTTCAGTGACTGATTGACTTCTCTACTTGTTATTGTTTTAGTTCAATTTTGGAATCTGAGACACACTTTTTGATGCACCTTTGATCAATCTCTTAGTTCTTGGTTTTAAAATGCATCAGGTTTTTAATACTTTTAATCCATCAGATTTTGTTTAATAGAGGGAATCATTGTAGCATCAAGGGACCTATGTAAACATTAGTTTGCTTTTTTTAAACGTAGTTGGCTCTTAACCCCAGAATTTTCTCAAAAATTAAGACAGTTTCCTAAATTGTCTCAGATTTTTGCATCTCATAATAAACACAGATGTCTAAATGTCCTGGAGTAGGGTGCATTAAACTGTGTGTCGTGTATCTGAATGATTATGGGGCCAGTGGTGAATATACTGTAGGAGTGGCTTCTCGTCTCCGTATACGAGAGCTCGGTTTAGATAGGGGCTCCGCTAAATGAGTGGGACGGTACAAAGGCTGTCATTAGGACAGGCTGGCTGAGTCCTTCCTCAGGCCCTGTCATTTGACTTTTTTTCTGTTCGCTCTTGATGTATTCTTTTCAATTACCAGCTGCTCATTTGCAGTGAGACACTTGTGTATCCATTAGATTTGCGATTGTGCTTCAGCTGCCGTACGCTTCAAAGTGTCTGGCATAGAGAGTCTTTATGGTCTAAAAAGCACCAGTTTGTTTTGTATTTTGTGGTGGATTCTCTCCATCTATCCATCCATCTGTCTTTCAGTCACTTATCCAGTGCAGGGTTTGGGCCTTTTTGGTACATCTGTCACCAAAATCACTTTGCTCTTTCCAGTACTCAAGAATGTCTGCATATTGAGTGTCTGAGAATTGATGCTCTTTGTGCTGCGCAGTAGGTAACTTAACTAGGAATGTTCTGGAAATTATTGCTAACAAACAGGAGAGCAGTTCTGTGTTATCCCTTCCCATCCTGCACCTGGGGTCATTGGTGCCTAAACAGCCTGTGAGGACAGATGTCACCTGTGATGGCTGAGATGGCACAGGTCCTTGGATGTGTCGTTGAGCCCATTTCCCCTGGATCATAAATAACGTGCATCGTGAGTGATGAAGTTGCGTCCGTCTTCTCCATTTTTTCGCAGCTGTGCAATGGCGGCTCCGTCACCGATCTCATCAAGGGCCTGCTGGCGTGTGACCGACGTCTGGAGGAGCCACTTATCTCATACATCTTATACGGCGCCCTCCTGGTAAGACTTCTGTCATACAAATGTCCAATGAGATGGTAGGGTGTCATTTTCCCTCCGTCATATGGGGCACATATTTAGGAATATACTTGGGTAGCTTAAAGGCTCAGGCAGCAGGGGGCGCCCCAGACACATGACCACTTTATATTTGTAACTCTTCTGCATTCTAATCGCACGACACAGGCAGCTCCATCGATTACTAATCCCCACCCCTTGCCTCTCCTTCACTCTCTTTTTTTTTCCCCCCGTCTAACCAGGGGCTGCAGCATTTGCACAACAATCGAATCATTCACCGTGACGTTAAAGGGAACAACATCCTTTTGACGACTGAAGGCGGAGTCAAGCTCGTGGATTTTGGTAATAGCTGTTTCCAATTCGCTTCACTCCACTGGGAGGTATTCTGGATAGGTGGGACCAATCTGTATTTTTCTGTGGAAGAGGAAGCACATTTTAGGGTGGGGTTTCGATGCTCCCCCCTCTGCTGTCACTGCACTGATAGGTCGTCGTTTAACAGATGGGAGTCCTCTTTGTGACCTTGACAGTTCTGTTTGTTTTTATTTTGTGGTTGCATTGCTGAGTAAAAAACGTGTACATTCTGGTGACAAGGTGATGGTGATCAAAGTGATCGTAGTGTTTTTCCTGTCACTGTTTCAGACCCCTCACTCCAGTCCCTGATTTTCACAGGCTATCGCATCACAACTCAAGGCTATCATTCCTAATTTAAATTTCATTGTTCGATCCTTTGCATATAAAAAGAAATCTGCTATAGCAAATGACTGTGACTGGCTTAGGGCATGTTTACTGTGTAAGAAATCAAATGGACTCCTGTAGATAAAAAGATCTCTCCCCACTTAATTTGAAATTACTATTAATGATTTTTTTTTTTTTTGGCTGACTATCATGTTAAATTGTAAGACGTATTCATTGGCAACTGTACCTATATATAATGCTAGAATTTGTCTGAGGCAAGAATACTTTACAGAAATTACATTTTAATATTTATGTATGGCTTGAAGACTTTGAAAATTTTATATGTCTTTTTTGCGTTGAGAAGCAAATTTCAGTTTGATAAGTTAGCAGAAATATTGATTATGGCAATGAAAGGTAAATTTCATAGATATTATTTTTGAATTTACTGCTGCATCACTCCGCTTATGTCATCACTTAGGGTTGTTGTGTTCATTGTCCACCCAGGAGTCTCAGCCCAGCTGACGAGTGCCCGTTTGCGGAGGAACACGTCAGTGGGAACCCCTTTCTGGATGTCTCCTGAGGTCAGGCCTTTGACGTCACCCCCAGCCCTGCTGCCCACGTTTCATCCTCCCAAGAATTAAAAGATAGACCTAGCGGATGGAGTTTCCTCTTTGAAAGTTTAATTTGGTATTATTTAGCCAGTTCCATCTAAAGCTATTTCCGTACTTCATAACTGACATTAGGTACCTAATATGGTGTGCGGTTGCCATGGAGACTGAAAGCATTGTGTCTGGTGCTGAGCTGGGGTGCTGCAAGCCCACACCGCCCCACCCCCGTCACTCAGCATTCCCCTCCGCTCACCCCACTCTGGAGGGCACGCCAAGGTTAATAGATGTGAGTCTGTGGCCAAGGGCTCTGTCTTTCCCGAAATGAGGCATGATCAGCAGACCACTTTTGTAACTGCCCTGTGGGGCAATTAGAGGCAAATCAGCTGTGGGTTTTGATTATTGTCATCAAATGAGGTGAGGGTAAAAATATGGGGCAACATAAAGCTTTAAAATAATCGCATTTAAACCAAGTCAATTAATGTGAAAGCAGATTAAAATAAATATTCAGGAATTTGAAATAGAATTTAAAGAAAAGTTAAATGCATTTTTATATTTTATATTTGTTTTGTACACAGCGTTAAGTATTAAACCTTAGCTAAAGAACATGAAACGCCACCTTTGGTATCGTGACTAACATTTGACATTTTAGCTTGCCTACGAGTCATCATTTCTTATATATCTGTCTGTTACACATTTGTATAGCTGACTATACAGCACAGTCTTAGATTAGGTACTTGCATCCTTACATGTTACGTTTTACGTCATGCACTGCACTGACTGTCTGGTGACAGAGAAGCTACTTGCTTAATGATCATCATAGCTGACCGTTGCTATAACCGTAGGAGCCCTGGATGCACACGGATAGCTGGCCACTGTTAGCCGTGCACACGTGCCCACCCCCGTCTTCCATTCCGCGCTATAGGTCATCGCTTGTGAGCAGCAGTACGACTATTCGTACGATGCCCGCTGCGATGTCTGGTCGCTGGGCATCACAGCCATCGAGCTGGCCGAAGGGGATCCCCCTCTCTCTGAGATGCACCCAGTCAAAGCCCTCTTCAAGATCCCAAGGTGAGACACTAGAGGGTGCTCTCAGCACACGGCTGCTGGAGACATGCAGCTGCCCTTGTCTAAAGTGGCCTGTTAGAATATAAGCAGGATAATAGCTAGAATGATGGCTGGCTGTCAGGGAAGCTGCCAGCATTAAAAATGACGCCGATCTCCATTTTATAATATTGATGCCACAAGTGCCCTATAACTAAATATGGAATATTAAGTCACTTCATTTTTCACAAAATGGTCATCTGTTAGAGTTTATTTAGAGGTGACATTATTTTAGAATAGCTTGTGCTGTATTCCACCATACCTTGCCTGCACAAATATCAGCTTGTTATTTAATCGCTGCAGTAGTACAATCACTGCAATTGGTTTCTGGGTGCAAAGGCACCATAATCAGGCCCTTTTGTTTCCTGATTTCCCCATCCTGATTGCAATTTGCATTTGTGATTAGCAGTATTCATATTCAAATGAGCCTGTCCACGGGTCCCTGTCAAGGGGGCGTGAGGCGGACGCCAGCATGTCGCTGGAATGAAACTGCCCTCCCGAAGCTGTGTCACAGGCTTCTCACGTGGGCACAAGTGCTGCCTATAAATTGGTCACAGGAAGTCACATGGCATGCGCCAACATCTTTGGATAAAGGGGACTCCCACCACCCCTTAAAATTCAGGATACATCTCAGTTTTAATATATCTATCTGTGCTGTGAAACCTATACAGTGTGTTGAATTGAATTCAGTTCAGCAGAAGCTGAAGTGTAAAAGATGCTGTGTAGTGTGTACCAAGTCAAAAAAATGTAAAATGTTTTCCAATAGAAATTTTCCACTCTTATTTTCAAAGTCACTAAGGTATTAGTGGTTTGTCAATAAGTTAATTATTTCAAAGCTTGTAGTTTTTTTATCTCTGACTTTTTGCACTGGTTTAGGGTTTGAGAATATTGATTGTGTTTCTTGAATGAAGGGGTGGACATGCACTGGGGTCTCTTCTGTTTTTGTTTTCCTATGAGAAGATGGTTTCTTTTTTATTTTTTATCAAAATGGATTTTTTTTTTCTGCCCCAGCACATAAATCTTGTTGCGGCCCCTGGCTGGGCAGCCACAAGATGAATCACTGTGCTGAACCATGAAATGATTCTGTTAACATGTCATCTGTCTGGAATACGGTTTCCCATCAACACACAGAAGCAGCTGAATTTATATGGGTGTCGGGGGTGGGGGCTTAGGTTTGGGTTATCATGAGTTTTTTTGTTTTTTTTTTTTGCCCGTGTGGGATTTTATACTTTGAAGCCTGAGCCTCAGAGTTGTGGTGCTGTTTTGCTTACACGTCAGCTACAACCAGCCAGGTGCTGTTTTGGTTACACGTCAGCTACAACCAGCCAGGTGCTGTTTTGGTTACACGTCAGCTACAACCAGCCAGGTGCTGTTTTGGTTACACATCAGCTACAACCAGCCAGGTGCTGTTTTGGTTACACGTCAGCTACAACCAGCCAGGTGCTGGTCCTAGAAATGATTTTCTTATTTTTTTTCCCTCCTGTCCTTCTACCCACAGTAGTTTTGATGTATCCACAGCCATGACTTGATATATTGAAATTGCCAAACTTTACAAAGCTAATTTCATTCCAGAAATTCTGCTAAATAGTGTCTGGAACATTGTCATGGTGGTGGATGCCTGGAAGGAGCCGCTGATGATGTCTGGAGCTGTTCCTGGATCTTTATGGCTCTGCATCGCGAGGGGGAGGGGCCAACTGAAACCACAAAGTGGCTGCATCAAAAAAAAAAAGAATTAAAGGAGCTAGATTTAAAAAGACAAGTGTTCGAAGTCTTTGAAGGTGTCAAATCCAAACTCATTATCCTTCCTCCACCAAACTTTGCAGTTGGACAGACAGGTAATGTCAGACGGGTAATGTTCTCCTGGTATCTGCAAAACCCAGACTTATCCATCAGACAGAGAAGCGTGGTTGGTCACTCCACAGAACAAGTTTCCACTGCTCCAGTGTCCAGTGGTGGTGCACTTTACCCCCTCCGTCCAGTGCTTAGCATTGCGCTTGAAGATGTGAGGCCTGCATGCAGCTGCTCGGCCATGGAAGCCCATTTGCACATTTTTTTTTGTGCTGGAGTTAATGCCAAGTGAAGTTTGGAACTCTGCAGTTATTGAGTCAGCAGAGTGCTGGTGACTTTTACACATTGTGCTCCTTAGCACTCGGCCACGCCGTTCTGTTACTTAACATGATCTGCCACTTTGTGACTAAGTTTCTGTTGTTCATAACACTTCCACCTTGCAGTAATAGCTCTTATACTTGACCACGGAATATCTAATAGGGAAGGAATTTTACAAACTGACTTATTGCAAAGGTGTCATCCTATGACACTCAAAGTTATATGGTAGAAACCTGCCAGTGGCTGAGATATCAGGAGAAGGTGAATCGTCTTAGATGACAACACCATACAGACGCATTACTCTCAGATGCTTTATGGGTCACGTCTGCTAGGATGTGGGGTCCAAACCCACAATCCCAAAGTAAAAGTGCCAGAGACTCAGGACCCCACTGGCTTTATAGTAGTGGTCTCCAGTCTTTATTACAGTGTAAGCTACTGAGTCCTGATGATATATTTTTCTGACTGGGGGGCCCCACTGGCAGATTTATTTCAATTGACCGGTAGCGGTTACAGTTAAAATGGGATATTTTCCACGTTTTGTTTATATACATATTCTGCAAAGCATCCCGCAGCCCTCCAGTTTGGGAGCCACTCTGCTGGGAGGAGCTACCTATAGAATTCAACTTTTACCTCAAGACTAATCTCAAAACGTTTTTTTTTTTTTCTTCATTTTAAATGACCAAAATGCTCATCCATAGCTAGAATTTCAACACGATGCAGACAAATATAGGCCCAGTATAGTGTTTGTCGATCCAGTGCTCGCAGACCACCAAACACTCCACGTTTATGCTCTCTCACTTTCCAGGTTGAGAAACACTGGCCTAGTAGCTCGATGGTCAGACAGCTCTCTCCTTTGCTGTCTCTGGTCCATGACCAGTGTGGTGCCACAATGACACCAACCAACACAATAGCATGTTCTTTCCCTTTAAATAGGCTGAATGGCTGATGAAAAGCTTGAAGGCACCTGTGATACTAATTAAGGTCAAACCCTTAGTTTGAAACCTGACTACAATGCAAGGATAAATAGTCTCTTTAGGGGTAAAAACAAATCTGTCTATAGTATTTTAGCATATCTTTGTAAAATAAACAACAAATCATATCTTTTCACATACACATTGTTTCAATGAGCTGTAAGGGTACCAATAAATTTGTTCACCTGTGTATTTATCAGAGGGATCAAAAAATCTAAATTAAATATTGGGGGGTACACATTCCCCTCGCTTCTTACGCTCCTGTATCTGTGCTTTAGACCAAGTTCAAAGTATAAATTCAAAAGGGTGATCCAATACTGTTGGATCAGTTGGATGCATGGCACAGCAGTGAAAGACTGCATAGCATACACATGTCACAAGACAGGATTGTGAGGAACTACAAATGTTTTGAAAGGGAATTTAAAACTGTTTAATAATATTTTCCAGCCCTGGTCATTTTTAGGGGTTTTGTACCCTGGTGTGTATGTTTGTGTTTTTATTTTTGGGAGACAAATTGTGAAGTAATGCATCAGTGATCCAGAGAAGTACTTGAAAAAGAAATGGGTAAATTGCCAAAGTTTTGTTAGGAGTCATTGATTGCAATAGACTGATTGGTTGATTAAACCACATTATCTGAGTAGGAAGTGCTCACAGTGACAGACTCATTTTTCAGTCTCTCCCAAGAATCATCACATCGAAAACACAGATAAGTGTTCAGTGTCTGCTTGTTAATTACATCACATGGTCATAAGTGTTGCTGGTCATGCACAAAAGCAATAAACCAGTTTAAGGGGTAAAGTCATAAAATGTAAGAGAGCAGAATTAATTACTGAGCTCGGATAGTATTTTTTGTGAAAAGAAATCTTCCGGAAGCTTAATTGCTTGAGGTGATTCTGTAAGCTGCTTTTCTTCGAAGCATGAGAACCACGAGGCAAAGCCTTCGCAAATGAAAAGTTTATACAATTACAAAGACTGCTGCATAATAAGGAAAGGTATCCAAGACTGTGTTGAGTCAGCTAGATTGGACAGTGTTAAATAAAGCTTTAAGTAAAAGTCCGGGCTTGCGTCCAGCCTAATGGAAGTGATCATTGAGTGAAATGACGGTGGACGGTTTGTCAGTCTCTGTGATAGCATATTAACCTGAGGAGAGTGGACTTAATCTGGATATATAACAGGAGATTGTTATGTGAAAGGAATCTGAAACTTAGAAGCATTGTGTGCCTGGAAGACCAGAGCAGTCAGCCCCAGTGGAGCTTAGCACCTGGCCCTGCTGCTCATGGTGAGGGCAACATGGATCTCAGGCTGACTTCTAAAGACTTTCCAAGGCAGCCAGGCCGTGTCAGAACAGCAGGGTGCCTACTCTTGGCTGCTGATCAGCCATGTTAGTGCTGTACTGAACTGTGGGTGCTGAACGGGCACTCTTGTACCGTGTTACCATACGTTTACGCTACGGGCGGCCAGAGCACCAGCGTTCAGTAGCATCACGGACAGGGCAGCCAGAGCACCAGCGTTCAGTAGCATCACGGACAGGGCAGCCAGAGCAAGGGGATGAATAAAAAGACTAAGAATAATTACAAAAACCTCAAAGCACATGTTTGGAAATTAAGATAATATTTTGTATTTTCTTATAGAAAATCAAAGGTCATGTAAGCATTTACACTGTCAACATTCTGATACTTATTTTATGTGCACGTGCTTGGGAAGAAGTCATGATTTTAGTAAGAAAACCTGGTGACAGATTGTTTTAATCAGTGTTGTCATACTGTTTATCTTGGATTGCATTTGTTTAGTTTTGTCAAAATGGAAATTATCTTTGAACCCTGACTTCGTTCATCCAGCTTAGTGATCCAGACCCTGGATGACTTGCGGCATTTGTCTGCCATCTGATCTGATTAGCTCATTTGCACAATGACATAATATCTTCATTACTGCAAGATTCATACATTGTACGAAAGTCAAATATATTTCCTGTTTGCAGTTGTATTAATCTGTTGTGGTGTTTAAAAAATAATAGAGGGGAGTAATGGAGGGAAAACAAACTGAAATCCTCCATCTCTCCAGTCAATGTACCTGTCAATGTCACTGGGCTCCATTGATGTCACTCAGCTCATGTAGGGATTCCTTAGCAGGGCAGCCATGGCCTCCAGGGAATCCCCAGCCATTGCCCTCCAGGGAATCCCCAGCCATTGCCCTCCAGGGAATCCCCAGCCATTGCCCTCCAGGGAATCCCCAGCCATTGCCCTCCAGGGAATCCCCAGCCATGCCCTCCTGGGAATCCCCAGCCATGCCCAGTCAGGGATGCCCTGTCCTACCCCTGTCTTAGATTCCCTGGTGATTTCTGTTTTTGGCCACGTCTCTTCTGAGCTGTTTTCTGTTTCTTCTGATTTCTCTTACTATAGTATTCTTACAGTGTAATATGAACACAAGATCTTCTTGCTTCCTGAGACTCTGAACATTTCCCTGTTGAACGGTCCACAACAGTGGTGCTGAGCTCTTGTCAAGCTGAATTGTCCCCCCCCCCCCACAAATTTTGTCTACCTATACATTATAGGATAAGCAGCGTTCTCACGATGACAAAATCCTATGGTTTCTGCATGAATTCCCTCAAAGTTCAACTCTCAACGTTTCCTCAGTCACCCTGAGCAGCAATGCCATAGTTAACTTATTCAGCTTGCATGTGGCTGAGCCCAGGCGTCACCATGATTGCATGTTGCTTGCTGTAGCCATGGGCGTAAATTTTATTTAACAGTAGGGGGGTTATTTTCTCAGTTTTTCTCAGGTTCAGTGACAAAGCAGATTTTTCTTGAAAACTATTTATTTCATTGTTTATGTTCTTTACAGTCAAACCATCAACATACAATAAAATTTAAACATGATTGTTATTGTGAAAATAGCTAAACAGTATGCTAATCCATCCATCCATCCATCCATCCATCCATCCATTTTCCAAACCGCTTATCCTACTGGGTTGCGGGGGGTCCGGAGCCTATCCCGGAAGCAACGGGCCAATATGCTAATTGTGGACATTAATGTTAAGTTAACATTATACCAAGTCGTCACAAATAAAACAATGCATGGGAAACTGCTTTGGCGTGTTAGTGGCAGTGCACTGTGGAACAAGCTACTGTAAACAAGCTAACGTTAATTAGATAAGTAATATTTTAATCGCTAATATAGCAGATTCATGGAAATTTACATCGGTAATCAGCATTTTTGCCGCAACTAATTTATGAATGAGTCTGCATCAACTACATTAAAGAAAATCGCTTTATTTAAAGTGAATAAAATACCCTACTTACTGGAGTTCAACATTAATTATGCCACAGCCACACACCTGACTCGTGTGTGTGTGTGTGTGTGTGTGTGTGTGTGTGTAGAGTAGGTGAGGGGAACTGGGAAAGCAGGCAGTGGGCCAAACCACTGTGAGGAAGGGGAGGCGGAACTGTTTCTAAATGCATTTTTTGCGTTTGTTTTTTTTCTACTTACGCAGTTATTTTAGGTATACATACATATATTTTTCACAATAGAGAGTGCAATTTTTTTAAATAATTATTTTGTGGGGGACAACCCTCAGATAGGGGGGGGGACATGTCCCCTCCGGGATTTACGCCCATGGCTGTAGCTGAGCCCAGGCATCATCATCATTGCATGTTGCTTGCTATTGCTGCATTGCATTGACTATGAATTGCTTGCTGTGGCCAGGCCCAGGCTGTGCCTTTTCACGTTCCGTGCTGTAGCTGACCCCAAGCATTACGGGTACAACAGTATGGGATTTTCACAGCATGATGACCATCTCAGGACATAGTACAGTTTCATGGTGATTGGTATTTCAGAACTATTATTATTATTTGCAGTAGTAGTAATAGTAGCTGCATCAGTTACAATGGCCCTTAAAGGAATGAAAACAGAAGTGTTTTTTGGTTGAAAAAAAAGGCTTTAATATAGAAAAAGTTTAGAAATGGAAGTATGTGTAAGGCTCTTTTTTTAATATAAACAAAACCATGATTTTTAACATGTACATGATGTCATAAGTCAACTGTCTTACCTTGGTATACCATAAAACCGGGATACTGCTGCCCTACCAAGCACTGGCCTGGTTGCATACTGCTGGCAGTAGCCGACCTCAGGCATCACTCAGGTTACGTATTGCAACACCCTTAGTTACCTGTTGCTTTCTGAAACTGAGCCTTGGTTACATATCGCTTTCTGAGCCCAGGCATTGCCCTGGAGACATGCAGCTCAGTTTGTAATGCCTCCTCAGAGGTACTTTCTATGTTACTGATTGCCTTTTTGAATTGTCCTTGTCGGAGGAATCACTTGCCCACATAATTTTGGCCTCCTCTCAGCAGATGCTTCCTGCCAGACAGCGGGGAGCCAAGTGTAATTTATCATTCTCTTCCTCCTCAGTGTATTCCGCTTCCCAGCACTGCACGCTCCTGTGTTTTAACTTTGGGGCTTTGCATGTGGCTGGGGGGTGGAACAGGTCTTCTAGCACACCCAGAGTGGCATATCCGAAAAGTTAGTTATGAAATAATTTATTATTAAAACTGCAGTCGTAATTATGAACAGTTGCAATCCAAGGGCAATGTGTCTGAATGACCAAACCTAAAAGACACTTATTTGCATGCATTATATATATATATATGTAATATAATGCAAGTTAATCAAAAACACACTGAAAAAGAGAAGGTACAAATGATAATCCTCCTTCAGACACATTTATAAATGATAAAGATCAAAAGACAGTAACGAAATCTAGCTTTCAACAGGTGTTCTATTCTATAGCTCACACCAACATATAGTCAAACAATAGGAGTCGCAGTTCTTAAGCCAGACGGAGTAACTTTTGAAAGCCTTAGGGCAGTGTTTCCAATCCGGTCCTCGGGACCCACGGTCGGTCCACGATTTAGCTACTGCCCAGCTGCCACAGCAAAAAACGTGACTGTCCGTGGGTCCCAAAGGACCAGGTTTGGTAACTGGTAACAAAGAAGGAAGATACATTGTACTGGATTGATCCAGGCTGGTATGGTTATTTTAATCAATATTTATGTGCCACCTGAGAGTACTTTTCTTTAGAAAACTTTTGGATGTCACTGCCCAGGAACCTGAGGGGACTCTTATATGTGGGGGAGACTTTAATCTGGTATTAAATTAAAACCTAGATACATCTAGACAAAACCATATATAGTAAGACCTTGTAACACATTCCTAAATGAATTAGGCCTGATATATATAGTGAGTGTTTAAAATATATATAAAAAATTGAAATAGAAGGGAGACAAAAATAAAAAATACACAGTGGACGCAAAATGTGGGCATGTTAAAGAAAAGAGAACTGAACAACTGAAATCAAACATACAGAGATACATGGAAGACAATGATAATGGAGAAGTTGACCCCACAATTGTATGGGATACTCTTAAAGCAGAAAGTTAATCTCTCATTCAAGCGTGTTGAACACCCACTTAAAAACACACAAAACAAACTAAGAGACTTAGAACAAAAGCACATACAAACTTCTGATGCTGAGATATCAGAATAAATACAAGAAGTACAGAGGAAGACAGAAAATATTTTAAAGCATGAAACAGAAAAATTTAATATTCGTGAGACATTTTATGAGTCAAGACCTAAGGCCATAAAGATATTAGCAAGATACCCTAAGACCCCCAGACTAAACAACACATAAGCACCTTTCACATGTGCACTGCCATTGTGAACATTTCTAGACATTACACAGAGGGGCTGTACAGGTGTACGCAAATGTCCAAATCTCTCGTATTGGCCATTTAATGGACTTTTCCCTGCTAGCTCCCTGTTGTAAAGTCCAGGTAATTTAATTCCATGTGTGAATGGAGCGGAAAATTGTCTGGAGAATTGACTGTGAGCAAGTGGGCATGTTGATGATGTTTCTGGCATGTGACTGGCACAGAAACAGAAGAATGCAAACGGTCAGGAAACTCTGTCAGGAAGGGCCAATGACAAAATTGTCCAACAGATTCACAAAACAGCAAGGGACTCAGTTGATTAAATCACGAACCAGTTATGTGACCGCAGTGTAATCTGAACTAAAGAGCAGGTGAAACATCTTTGACATGGTGTAAATAAAACACTTCAGTTTCTGCAGAGTGATTTTTGCATCGTGTCCTGCCTCTGGCATGCTCTACCCAAGAATCACCCCTTGTCAAAACCAATTGGAACTATTTCTAGTAGGTGTGAACATGTCGGATACAGTGTCCAGGACAAAATTCTTACCAATCGTTGTATAAACTACAGCAGCACTGCATGAAAGTATTGTTTTTTTGTTTAGCACTAATAACTGTCTTGCTGGGATCATGGCTGGAGCAACATAGTTTACTAGCTAGCTAATGGTACCTGACATGTATGCTAACACACTGTAGCTTTCAACTAATAAAAATTAACTAGTATGAGTAAAGAAAGGCTTACATATCACAGTTACACAAGAGCAAAGGAATTTAAATCTTCACTAGTTACGTTTTCACTACCTTGCTTTGTTTTGACTTGTCAGGTCTTGCTATGTGACAAGTTGCTAGTTAATGCTATATGACAAGTTAGCTAGCTAGCATTATTAGCTTGTGTTTAAGTGACAAAGCGGAGTAATTTAACTCAGAAATAATGTTTTTGATGCAAACATATGATTGCAACATATCTGAGTTTGGTATAATAGAGCCAAAAGACAGTTTTGGTTGTCTCAACATCTTCCTTTGGGGGGGAGGGGAGGGGTTTTCTGCAATGCAATGAGAAAATCAATCTGCCAGTAGACATGAATATAGAGTATACAGTGCTATATGATGATACAGCAAATTGGATATTGCTGTGTGCTCCAATATGGCATCATTTTGTATAGGCATGATACAGAAACACTGTGAAGAGGGGAGTGCAGGGCATTGTAATAATGTATTATGTTGCCCTTGCCTGTTTCTGATTGGTGGGATGTGTGTTTGGCAGGAATCCGTCCCCCACGCTGCGCCATCCAGAGCAGTGGTGCCGAGGCTTCAGCCACTTCATCGCACAGTAAGTATGCCTCCCGGCAGGACCCATGTCCCGCCTCCTACTGGCTCCGCCCAGCCCCATCCAGCCTGGCCCCGCCCAGCCCCATCCAGCCTGGCCCCACATGGCTCTGGGGAATCATGTTTTGAGTCAGGTGCAGACCCCCCCCCAGGAGCATTTTATCCTAAGATGCATCATTAAGGAGAAAATTGTTTCCCGATTATGATTTGTTTCCAGCACTGATCCTGTGAGACGAAGGGACTTAGCATCTTTTATGGACTGTTAACTGGCGGTGTGGTTCTGTGCTTATGCCTCTGAATTATTCAGCATAACCTTTGTTGGATGATGTCCAGCCAGCTCCAAGACTGTGAAATATGGGTTCGCAGTGGCTAGTTTTTTTTCCTCTTTCTCCTAGAGGGGGTGTATAAAGGCATGTGTGTGACGTGTGATTAACAACAGAGCCGGGACCTCACTTTAAAATTGTGCTTCAATTAACTCTGATGTCACAGTATAATTGCATTTAGTACATTAAAAAAAACTTACAGAGCAGTGACATTTTTCTTCAGGCTATTGTCTATAAGGAAACATTCTCAGCCTAAACTGTTTTCCTGCTCTCAAAGTTCAGTAGATTCAGTTAACTTTTTGCAGATTAATAGGGTCCAAATCCTATAATATGACATGTGAAGTGACATTCTGCTTATCTATAGATACTCTCACTATATGTTTGTGATTAAGATGATTAAGAACAGACTCGATATATTAGAGAGAGGAGTAGAAAATCCAAAGTGAATTGAGAGCTATACTACAGAGAGGACCCCCCCCCCCCTTTAAATTACTTAAGTCTGTAAACTACAGTATTGCAAATAGTCTTTCCTGGGGGGCTGACGAAGGCCATCTCTGTAGTAGATGCTATATTTTATTTTTGGTCTCAGTTTTGCAGTGAGCGATGCTTCACTTGGATGAAATGAAGTTGCAATGTGTTTGAAGACGTATACAACATTAAAATGAATTCTAAGAAAGAAACAAATGTATGTGTTTACACATAAATGTAAGAAAAATATGAAGCATTGATATTTGTAACTTGATTGATATTTGGACTCGATGTCCCTGTCCAATTGCGTGTGAGCTTGTGTTCTGATGCGTTCAGTTTTAGTCCAGTATGGCAGTGAATGAGCCTCGGGGGGCTTCTTGCTACATTAGCAACGTGTGTATAAACACAGTAGGAGATTATATACTGGATTTTTTTTTTTTTTTTTAAAAATCTACTTTTAATTCTAATTTAACATTTTAGGGAGTCCTGGGAAGGGAGATGTTTCTCACTAGTGAGGTCTTTGTGAGAATTTACAGTGTCAGCAAGCTGAATTGATCACTTTTTAGCTAGATAGCATCAACTTGTTCTATATCATGTGGCGCTTACCGTGTTCCATTCGCGTAAATCTTCACAAGGACCAAATGTATTTGAACTGGGAATTATCATCTACATCACAGAGGGCAGGTAAGCATTCAGCCCCCCTCCCCAGAGCCAATGGGGGCCGTAGTATTTTGTTCAAATATATGCGCTCAAAGTCTTGAGCCTGGCGTAGATTTAAAGTCCGTGGTAGGGGGTGTAAATGAGAAAGCACTCGATTTTCGCCCCATGTTATTTTCCAAGCGGTGATTTCTGTCTGCCCCTCTGTACTGCTGTTACCATCGTTCCCGAAGCAGATTGAAAGGCTCTGGCCATTATTTCATTATTTATAATGAAAACATCAGACAGTACAGCTGTGGACCTGCAGGCATTAGAGGTAATTGACTCATTTATTTGTGTTAGTTGTGCATTTGTCACTGTGCCGACGCTCGGCAACCGGCAGTGATGAAGTAAAAGCAGTGGCTAGCTGAGATCCATAATATGCACTCCACGGTTTTTTTTTCATTCTTCTTGGTCTGTGGGTGGCAGTTCTGCTATCTAGTGCCTATGAAGTAGGGGGGTAGATTTTTAGGGATGACCGAGCCTGTTAGTATCGGTGTGCAGCATAGCACCTCTCATTCCCACACACAACATCTTGCCCCCCTTTTTTTTAGTCAGTTGAATCAAAGGCCCACATCTGAGCAGCACTGCATATAAACAGGCCCCAAACACTAACAGAATGTATGTTTGGTATAATAAATACATACTGTATGAAAGTAATGGTTTTGGCCTTTTCCTATATTGAGAGTGGATCTCTTCTCAGTTATTCCAAGGAACCAAGGTGGGTGAATCAACCTTATTTTACGGATGGACGTTTTGGTCTAAGGGATGGAGGATTCATTGGTTGGTGGCTTCTGAGCCTCAGAATCATTTTGATGTCAAAAATAATTGAAAAATACAATATTAGTTTTGCTGTGAGCACCTTGTTTTGGTGATGTTATTACTGCACTTTATTTCTACACAACCTCAAGTTTTGTAAAAATGTATCAGCTAGATGGTTTACTGAAGCATCCTGCCTAGAGGTGCAACACCAGGCCGGCTTCCATCCATGTCCACGTCAGGGTCGGCAGAGTGAAAGCCATACGTTATTCTGTACAGTTGGGGGCTGGTATCAAACCCACAACCCAGGGGGTCTGAGGCCATAGTGAATCCCAGTCAGCCTTCCTAGACAGATATATGGCTCTGTAAAGAAAGGCTGGCAGGTGGTATAACACAAGCTCCTGAGTGTAGACAATGGTATCAGACAGCGCAGGTTGTTTCTGAAGACTGGCCGTCTCACATCGCCCGGCCTAAACCTGTGCCGCTGCCACTGTTCCTGGTAATAAATGCATCATCAGCAGCCGTAATTGTGTGAACAAATAGCTGCCTTTTGTGACAGAGTGGGCTTGGTGTTTAGGACCCCCACAGTGGCACCTGCACTAATGGCTGCATCCCTTGCTTAATGTTCTGACACTAATGAATTCTGGGAATTCATTTTCGGCGTGGAAATACTGATAGAGGAAAGGGCCGACGTTTCAGTGTCGATTAAGTAAGTGGAAGATGGCAGAATGCTGTCTTGTTTCGATCCTCCTTCTGTTGCTTGCATAAAGGATGAAATTTACGAGCATAAAAGAATGAATTCTGAAGTTTCGAACAGAGGATGGAGAAAGGGGAGGCACTGGGTTAAGGCTCATATGTTAAACCCTAGTCCCGCCGCCACATCACGATTCTTCACGGCCTACGAAATCGTTTCCTTATTCTGTTAAAACTGGCCCAGGAACAGGGAAAGGTGGCCGCGCACTTTAGGGCAAAATGAAACATTAAGGTGAAACGAAACCGAACACGTCATCAAGAGCAATCTGCCGCTAGGCGGTTCCTGCTTGTTTTGGTCGTACACACTCTCTGATGACGTCGACTCAACAAAGTCGGCACGTCGGAAGAGTTTCTCCCAACATATCTCACTTCTGTGTTAAAAAAAACCTGAAAGACAGTCTTGGTTTTATTAGTCACTCTCTCTCTGGTGCAATTAATTTGAAAACCAAAACATTCCCAAACTGCCAATATGATCGAATGTAAACAGTTCTACCCATAACCAACTCAGGGCTACAATTAGTGTAATGTTTTGAATGTGTCAAATATCTACTTGTGAATTTAGATTCCGCCTGTGTCCATAAATGCATTAATTTATTAATGAATTATTAATATCACATGAATGTATGTATGTACTGAACATAAAAATGATGTAGCTGAACCATTTTTGTGCCCTACTGTTACAGCCCTACCCAGGAAGCTGGGATCATCGTGTGCAAACCTGCACCGGGGGGGCGCCCCCGGGGGCGGGGGGGGGGGGGGGACGCCAAACCCTCAACGTCTGTTGGTTTCAGGGGCGCCTTTAAATGTCACTGCAGCATTAATTCTTCTGATTCTTTTTTAACGGAATTCAATGCCAAGAAATTTCTTTTCAAGGAGGAGGGAAACATTTAGCAAATATTATCTTTATGATATAATGTCACAAATATTTATCTTTACATTCATTTGTTAATACATTTTAGGCACTAAAGTTTTCCACGCAATGGTTGAATTGTGCTGTTTGTAGAAAATATGCTTTCCATCACAGTGGACATAGTGAGCAGTATAATAGCTGTGTATCCAGAAGATTGTTGGTTTAAATTCTCTCCCTGACTCTGTGTGCAGTATGTGTGTTTTCCTTTTACAGTCCAAAATTTGTTTAATAGGTGTTTCCAAACTGTCTATGGTGCGTACTTGTTGTTGACCCTTATATGTATTATGCACCTTGATAATTCCCCAGCTGTACTCTCTTTGGATCATGTCAGGGCCCTAAATGAACGTGCTAAAGACAGCTTTGTGGCACCAGCACATTGTAGATTTGAAGACAGGAACAGCACATGTACACTGTGAGCTGAGGCCAGATGATGATCTGCTAGCCTGTGGACAGCAAACCCCCCAAGAGCGAAAGCTATGCTTCTGTTTAGATACTAAACTTCACCGTCAACAATGCAGCCTTTGGGTTAACAAGAGAGGATAGCTGAAGCATCTCAGGAGCCTCAGAAGCCCAAGTTCTAGCAAAGCCCTTCAGAGCACAGGGTTCCCCAAGCGCAGCAGAGCAGATCTCCATCACCGTCCTCTTCTGCTTAGCACTGAGGCTCCATCCTGGTTTCCATGGTTTTGAGTTTGTTGTACTGCTTGTTTTCAGTTTGGGAGGGGGGTTGTATACAGACTGTTAAATTACAGTATGGGGGGGGGGGGTGTGCCAACCAGCAGTTTCCCCCATTACCCATGTATGAGAAACACACGTCTGTTTATATTTGTATGCTCTGGGAATGTTTCGCTTACTGCATGACGCTGTATTCCCTGTGCTAACGCACATGCCCCCACCTCTGCCCTCCCAGGCCAGGGAATTAGTAGCCCTTCTGTGCCTGTGGATGCAACTATTGGAAAAAGTCTGTTTGTTTTGACAGAGAAGGATTGAGCTCCGAATTTGTGTATTTACAGCATGGTCTCACCCCGGGAACACTGGGCTGTTTCACACACGTGCCGGCAGAATCCACCAGCATGTTTTATTATTTTTCTCTACCCACCATGAAAGGCTCGCTTTGTGAGTCTCTCTTCAGCTCTATTACCTCATTGCTCTGCGATGCCAGGATCACCTGACAGGTCACGTGACGAGCCCGTTTATACAAGGCAGGACGGCCCGGGGCACCTGATAGGTGCTCTCAAACTCCCTGCGTGCTCCCTGCACTTGGTCGTGGCCGTTATGAAGATGCAGCCGACCATTTGAATTTTGATAAGTTTTCTGGAGCTGGTTCAATTAAAAATTAGAAAAGGGCGTCCAGCAGCCAACCTCCAGAAAGTCTGCAAAATCAGAATACGGGAGAGTCAAAGAGACTTCTTAACGATCCGCACTGACTCATTCTAATTAAGTTTTTTTTTTTTTTTGTAATGATTTGGCGCACTCCCGCACCCCCCCTCTGTCTCCCCGATATCGTCCAGGTGAGCTGCACCCCCACTTCCCCACACCGAATAACGGAGGCAGCAGGGAAAGAAAGCGGACAATTATCTTCAATAACTGTCAGAGGCATGACAGCCGCGCTTCTCCCCGGTGCCGCCAGACGTGGGGGTGGGGGGGGGATTCTTTTGATTGTCTCCCGAGCACTTTGAAAGCAGCTTTTCCTCCACGCACACACTACCCGCTCCCCCTCGCCCCACCCACCTCCTCTCATTACCCCCAGAATTTGCATGCCGCCTGCCAAACGCAGGCCGAGGACGGGGAACTGAAATGAAAGGCCTTGGATGACAATAATCGTCGACGAAATTAAACTCTGTGTGTCTGATGCATGCGTGCATGTGTCTACATGTGTGGGTGCGTGAATCTCTGCGTGGGTGGGGGGGGGTTGGGGAGCATGAGTGAGGTAGGAGAGGAGCGAGAAGAGAGAATCTTATTTTGTCAATTGATGATCACAGGAAGCAAGTTCAGTATGACTGGAAAAAGCCTGGAAACAAACTGAAACAAGTACACAAAAACAAAAAAAAGCCATGTGACCACTTTGCATTAAAAACCAGAAAAAATTACGGTAATTAAACCATTTAATCATATTCTTGGTCTAGACAGGCTGCTCTTTTAACTCCCAAAATGTTCTGCCATTGTTATTCCTGCCTCCTGTTGCATTGCTGGAAAAGATATTGCTTATGGGCTCTAAAAATCCTTAAAGCACTACAAGCCCACATAGAGGTTAACCATCGGTGACCTGGGCCCATGTCCATAGCGATCGATAGGATAATGCACCACTATTAGGGCATAGTGCAGTCCAATCTGGTCACATGCAAGAAGGTCAGCTTATTACTGCGATGAGAAGAAGCTCTCGAGACCAAGGGCATCCAGCGCCAGTCCAGGTGAGCCACAAGTTTGTACAGAAACTGTTCTACTGAGAGAGGGTTACATTTATTTAGTTATGTGAGCAATTACTGCCTTTACAGAATGAATACTGGACTTCATGTACAAGTAGATGCTCCCAACCAATTTGCACCCCAAAGCAGCACAACAACAGGTCATCACTGATTGTCATGGAGTGACAGAAGTGGTGTCAAGGCGGGGTAGGGGGCGCTGTAGCACAGGGACCCGGGAAGGCCAGGGATGGGATCGATCGGGGCCCGATCATTTCTGGGAAGGCCGAGAGGGTACGACATGGGCATGTTAGTGACGCCCCAGGAGTGGTGTGACTGCCGGCCCTCGGTCAGCCTGTTAGGAAAAATTAGTGCTAATTAAGTGGGTAACTTAGGGACAAAACATTCCTGTGATGTTGGACCAAAAGGCACAGAGAGGCTGCCTGATTGCTGAGTGGCTAATTGGGCTTTAACTGCTTCTCATGGAGATGAGCAAGAGGGAGCAGCAAGGGTTGTGCAGAGGGATCCGGTGAGGCGTGACACGCTCAGACACGCCTCTCCCTCAGCAGCACAAACATGCCGACCACAAATGCAAATGAGGCCTTTTTTACTGCTGAATCACTCGCTCAGAGGAATTAAAAAACAAAGCATAAAGTGGGCCTGCAAAAGCGGGGAGGGTGATGTTCCTTCTGACCTACTGAAGTGATCACTCACACCATCCATTTCTGAATCAAATTCCTGGAGGTCCACTGCTGTTATGCCCTTGAAATGAGTCCTGTAAAATTGGATAGAGTGGTCAAGTTTCACCTGCTCTAAATTAATCCCAGGCTAATCGTTAGCTAAAAGACTCAAAAAGCTAATTCATATTTTGGCAACAGCTTGCATGTGTCATCATGCTTCGAACCTGCGATGTGGCAGGAGGAAAGCTGGCCATGTCTTCATCAGGCGCCCATGAGTGACATACTGCCCGTGAGGCCAGCAAAACATGTATGATTACAAGGCACCTCATTGCAAGAATATGAGAGAGCTCACTATAACTATGGCGACCTAGCAGCCAATCACAGGCAGAGCTGTAAACACACTGCAATCCTACTGGTTAGTTTTTTTAAAAAGCAACTACTTTCATATAGGATTGGGTAAGAATGCGAAAAATAAATTAAGCTTAACAACTGCACTGCATTCTAAAGCTTTTTAGTGAAATGTTATTACCAAAGAGTTAATGGCTAGTAGTGGTTATCTGCTAGCTAAATGTTTGTTCTTTATGGTAGAGGTAGTTTGTGTGTGTTTACATATATGCAAATACGTGAGTGGTAGGTAGTAAAATTTATCTTTTATATTCATTGTTCAGGTGCTATTTCTTTAAATCCATATATGGATATAGCTGTTGAGGACCCGTAATGCCCCTGCCTCCTTTCTGCCACAAATACGGATAATTAAGAAGCTCTCCCATTGTGCTCCACCTCTGCTCCTACCACTCGTGACAGTGGGACACCATACCTGTAGGGGGCGTGGTTGCCAGTCTCTTATGCAATGACACCTTTTTGTTTTTGTTTAATTTTCCCGCATTTTTCCGCAAGTTCACTTTCGCTTATATCACTGGTAGACCACTTATGGTCGTGTGTTTTGAAGCTGATTGTGAGGTATGAATCACAGTTTGACTGGGGTGAATTTCCATCAACTCACTGCCCCTAATCACTCACTCTGTCCCAGGAAGCAGCAGGTAGGGGGAAGGATAAGGAACAGGCACTATGAGAAACTTAAAGGTGCCTGTTCACCTGACCATACGCCACTGAAAGCAGAGCAGCCTCACAAATAGCTAATGGTTTAGGCTGCATTATATATATGTTGGCTGGTGAATCATCCTCTTGTGCTGAGGGGTGTCTGGATTTTAGAGCATGGTCAGGGTCCCTGTGTTCACACACGGCACCGTCTGCCTGCTGTTAAACGTGAGCCTGATGCCACTGCCTGCATCTGGGCCAGCTGTGTCCCACCAGCTCCAGCAGCAGTGAAGTTCCTAGCTGTTTTTGCCATTAACGAAAGAAGGTTGGGGGAGGAAAAGGACACTGATAATTCAGCCCCCCCACCATCCCCCCCACCCATGCCACCTGCTGCTTCCCAACTCCACTCCCGGGTGAGAAGGGCCCACCCAGGCAGACACTGAGGCCCCAGGCCCTCTACTTGGGGCAATAGATCCCCAAAAACGCTGAGATATGGAGAGGGATTCTCTCTGTCAAGGTGCTGCTCTCGGCTCTCGGTTTGGTGCTGTGGCAGCAATGACCCCCTGCTCTGAAATCCTTCCGTACTGATGTATGCTAAGTAACATGCCGTCCGAACACCTTATATTACAGAAACATTCTGCACATATTCAGAAAGCTAATTTATTATACATATCGCACAATATCATATTCACAAGCATATAGTATCTGGAAAAAAATGCTAAACAATGCAATGTAATGTTGCATTAAGACGCTGGGAACCTTGGTGAATGTAATTTAATTACAATGCAATGTAATTAAATGTAATGCAAAATAGGACTAAATTACTATAATGCATAACAAATGTAATGTAATGCAATTCAGTGTAATGCAATGTGGTTCTAAGCACTAAAACTCGTGTGAGGTTTGCAGTTCCTGCTCCTGTGCACTTTGTCCCAGATTCACAGAAACTTGTTTTTATAGCTAAAAAAAAAACCCACAACTGAGGTAACAATCAAAATAAAGAGCCAAACTAATCACACTTTAATCTGATGAAGATCATAGCGTAGCTGAATCACTGACATACATCTGGTTTGAATAAATCACATAATCTTGGGGGAATAATATCGAGGGCCGGCTTTTCCTTCTTTACTTTCCAGGCCTGGCAGTCCGCTAGCCTGGGCCCTATTATTCAGCAGAGGAGACGCCATTTTTTCTGATGGGGAGCAAGCATTTGAATTTTATACAGGGATTTTCTTCTATTTTTTTGGGGGGGCGGGGGGATTTGAGTGATCTGGCAGGGCAGCAGAGTGCTTACATTCACTAACGGCAGGGTGAAGAAGTAAATTGGGGGGTGGGGGTATGAAAGAGGTATGCTGCCGCAGGTGTGCGAGGCGCCGCTGGAGCCCAGGATCGACAGTGACTCCCCCCCCCCGGATGGGGAATGGCTCACTCTCCCACTCCCCCAGCTAATAAACTCCAATATTAGTTACAGGCTTTAAACTCAGGAATGTGCTACTTTAACCCCTTCCTCACCCTGGCTGATCACAGCAATGAGCACCGTTGCATATGTTAAGGGGGGGAGGGGGGGGGGGGCAATGTTGTTCTTAGCCACATCCCCCAGGATGTAGCGCCCCTGCATATCCTGGAAACAGACAGAGGTGACAGCACAGATTGTCATTGGCTATGCATATGTGTGCATGCGTGCGCAGATGTGTGTCTGTGTGCATATACAGGTGCGTGCCTGTGTGCAGGTGTGTGTCTGCGTGGGTGTGCAGGTGTGGGTCTGCGTGCATGTGCAGGTGTGTGTCTGCATGGGTGTGCAGGTGTGGGTCTGCGTGCATGTGCAGATGTGTGTCTGCATGGGTGTGCAGATGTGTGTCTGCGTGGGTGTGCAAGTGTGTGGCTGCGTGCATATGCAGGTGTGTGTATGCACAGGTGTGCATCTCTTTGAATGGGCAGGTGTGCATCTGCATGGGTGTGCAGGTGTGTGGCTGCGTGCATATGCAGGTGTGTGTGTGCACAGGTTTGCATCTCTTTCAATATGCAGGTGTGTGTCTATATGGGTGTGCAAGTGTGTGGCTGTGTGCATATGCAGGTGTGTGTGCAGGTTTGTGTCTCTGTGCATGTGCAGGTGTGTGTCTGCATGTGTGTGCAGGTGTGTGTCTGCGTGTGTGTGCCTGAATTGGTGTGAAGATGCTGCAGAGTCTGTTAACCAAAGTAATGGCATCAGTAATCAGTACCGACAGCAGCTGGTGAAGGGTAACCTGTGATCTGTCAAACTATCACCTGTGCCGTGTGTTGCTGTGCATAGTATTTGTGTGCTGTCCTTTGTCTCCCACCCCAGGTGCATCAGCCCACTGCAATGGGCCTGTGGTCCTCCCCCCGTCACCCTGAACACTGGCCTCGGTGCCCTGGCTGTAAAATTAGTTTCTCATTAGTGCTGGGGTCCCTGTTCCTCCTCCTCGCTGTGCACCGTGGGTATTAACAAGAGACCAGGGGGCTCGTTAAGGGGAGACACACGCTTAGGGCCTTGGATTTAGCAGAATACTCCAGGAACCGGCTCATAAACTCAGGGGGGAGTCAGCGAGGGAGATGGCATGAGTAGGGGGGTGAGTACAGCCCGAAGAGCAAAAAAAAAAGGGTGGACCTAAAGAAGAGAGCTGGAATTTCACAGCAGTTGCTTCCGATGGCATTTGCTGGATTTTCAGCGGAGCTGGAAGGTATCAGGGGTGTCCACCAAATCCCCCCCCCCCCACCCTGCGCAACAATGAGCAAAGAGTGTTTCATCTGCTATACTGACGCGTCTGGCCAAAAGTGCCCTCACGTGACGTACTGTTACGGTGGGCAGCGGGGCAAAGAAAATTTCATAGCTATCCATGCCGGGAATGTGGAGTTTATCGTGCAGAAAGAGGAAACACCCTGCAATTGGGCGTGAATATGAAATCCCATGGGCAGCATCACAAAAATTCAGACTGAGGAACAACATGTGAAAGCAGCCAAACTCAAAGATGCCATCTCTCCTGGAGTCTCCCACAAACTGACAGCGGCTCGCCACTGATGCGCGATGCCCTGGAAATCTGCTCTTCTTTCTGCCAGCGACTAGCTGACAAGCTTTACAAAACTCCGCCCCTTCCAGTCAATGAATGTTACTGCCGGCACCCCAGCACCCCACCCGGCACTAGAACTGGGTGGGGTCTCGTTTTTAACACCACCATACAGTAATGGACCAAGCCTAGTCAGCATGGTCCATCCCCCTGAAATCAGTATGCCTTAGGGGGCGTGTCTAAAAACTGAAAGAAATAATCATGTCTGCCTGGCCATCAGGGCTGATGGGGACTCGTCTTCCCTGCATGTGCTGCTGCTCTGTCCTGTTGTTCGAGTTTATAAAACAAAATACATCAGAACTACATGCACTCGCCAGAAATACATATGTCATGGCAAGGGTTTCCCTCACTCAGCTTCTCGGTGTATCACTACTTTGTGGCAGGACATGCAAGGCTTGGAGGGTGGAGAGAGGGGGCTGGGGTGACGACCTCATTATAGGCCTTAGAGCCACCCTGGGAAAGCCACCCCTTGTACACCAACAGATGGATTTCAATAGCCCTGCATTACCCGCCTATGATATCCACGCCCCGCCCCCCCACACAAGTCCCACCTGAGCCCCACTTGCTCATTTCACGACCAAAGGAGCCCCCCCAGCCAGTGCTGGTACAGGGGCCCGACCGCCTCCCCAAGCTTGATTTTCCCCTTGTAAGTGAATTCAGGTTTGGGTGCAGCTTATATCTTCTGTAATAATTACTGCTGTTCAGACCGGGGTCCATCATAGTCCAATGGTGGCCAGTATAAGGGGACAAATGGACTTAGAGGTGAGCCGATTGGAGACTCTGTTTAAGTGATGATAAGGTAAGGAAGCAGTGCCATGGCAGGAAGGCTGCAGCCTCCCACTGCAGGCTCTGGATGGTGCCCAGCTCTTTGTGTGTGCAGCTTGCATGTTCTCCCCGTCACTCTTCCTGCCAGACCCTCCATGCTTGGTGAGATGGACTGGCACCTCCGCAGCAGCAGACTGGCATCCCATCCACGGCCCCCTCTTCCGCCTGGCACAGGCTCCAGGCTCACCGAGACCTTGCACTGGATAAGCTGTTACAGAAGATGGATGGAGGTAAAGAAGACCCATGAGAACATTTAAAGCAAGCACTAGTTTTGCTAGCAGAGACTTTCATACCCATTTATACTCCTGGATGTGATTTCACTCCAGAGATTTATAGTGAAGCCCTTTGCTGCAGGGCACTGAAACTCCTGAGAGCTGAAGTAGGAGCTTCTTGGTGAGCGGGCCAACTCTATACACGTCCCGCTACGCGCCAGCCGCCGCTGCACCGCTGTGCACTAACACAGGGAATGCTGTCAGCTAATGAGGTGCTAAAGGGCCTCGGCTGCTCCTCCCGCCTTGGCAGGGGCTGCTTTGCGGCCTCCCCCTCTGCCAGGGATGCCAGCCACCGGCACGGACCTCGGCACCCACCCAAGAGCTCGGCTCCGCTGTCGAAAGCTGTGAACAAACACGCTCAGCTGGACTCTGGTGACAGAGAAAAGAGGTTTGACCGACGTGACCGTGCCACACGGCCATCACTCAGGTCCCAGGCGCTGCCAAGGCGGGCCCAGACACACAGCTCACTGAATGGCCAGGGAGGTGATGCTTTCCCTCCGGGGGACGAAGGTCCAGCCAGGTTTGCTTGGCCTGCCCTCTATGAGGGCCGGCAGGGAGCCCGACTCATGTGGGAGTCTCTCCCATTGTAAGACTCATCCATAGCAGCCTTTACTGGCAAAATTAAAAATATCCAACCCAACAGGAAGTAAGGAATGAATATTTCACCATCGTTTATCATTGCGATTTACAGGTTATTCTTAAATATTCTTAAAGTCACTCATATATGGCAAATAAGAAAAAAATGAGGGATGAAAAGGTGGCGGCCACATTCTTTCTCTGGCTAGCGGTGAAGAAAAGTACTGCAGAAGCAGAGGCCCAGGTTTGGGGTGAGCCACAGCTGTGTTGTGGTGTGACTCACACGGTTCAGGTAGCAGGCCACACCCACATGCAGGTGTGACTCGTCGAGTCATGGCCCATTCATCTACCCCCCACCTCCATCCCCCAGGGTAAAAGGACGTGAAAGGGAAGAGCTGTTCACTGGGAGGAGCAAGGTGGCATTTAGCCTCCAGAGATGACGGTGGGGGGAGGCTGGTCTTCTGCCATGTTTGTGCAGTGTTGGGTTGTTTGCCCTGATGAGCTCCATGCTAATTTTTTCTCAGACCATGGAACCAAACTCATGCAGAATGATATCCACCTTCCAAATAAAAGGATCCCTGTGAATAAAAGAGAGGCCCAGGAGGACCAGTAGGGGGTGCTGTTTCAGTGACACCCAGGCCAACTGTGAAATTTGAGTTCTGCTTCGCAGTTAAGTTGTAACAGAGGAGCCATTTTCTGTTATGAGTGATGCTGCACCGATCACACTAATGGTGAAGATGTGCGGCATGGTGCGACACAGCCTGCGCTGTGTATTTAGCTGTGCGGGTTCCCGCCAGTGCGCCGCGTACTGCGCCCTGCCCAGCGCCTGCTGTGCGCAGCGATAAGGCCAGAGCATGACTGAGCATCCCCTGGCGTGACACAGTGCCGGATGGACGCACGGGGCCAGCGGGGCGCCCCCAGCGCTCCGGGAAGTGCCACTCTACAGCCAGCTTCAGATTAGCCCTCCCGCCTCATTAACTGTAAAAAACGATTTAGTGTTTTCCTGTTTTTCTTTCGTTTTTTCACTTCCTACCCCTTTTCTAGCCTTGGTGCAGCCACATGCCCCCCCCCCCCCCCCCCCCAGAGGGAGAGGGAAACAGCCTTTGAGAAATTGGAGAGGGTCTCTTTCCGAGGATTATCACGTCGTCTGAGTGCCTCTGATGTGATCCGGACGCCGTAGCACAGAGTGGGAGCAGCCACAGCTGCCTATGAAAAGTAACCATTAGACCAGAGCAGAAGGTACAGACATCAGCTCTTGGGCTCAGGGACATAATCCATGACAAGGCTGCCATCTAGAAAAAATGTCTAGCGAAACCTTTGGGTTTGCCCCCTCTCTGCCGCCCCAAGGTGCCACCTTAAGTGATGTCCGAGGCAGGGGCGGGGGGCGTGTTTAGCCAGAGTACAATTCTGTAAAATGCTCCAGTGACACATCCTGCTTTTTCCAGCTGTTTCAGGTCAAATCACCAGCCAAACTTGCAGTTTTGGGACAGCGCGCTCAGTCTGGTCACCCAGGCTGCCACAGGCACAGGCCATTTGCTGAGGAGCCCCGGACTGGCCTGGCTCGGTCCGGGACCGCCTTGCTGCTTAATGAGCTGAGCCCGGCTCGCACACGCTGCTGATGGCTCCCCACGGTCCTGCTCCCCTTTCGACTCTTTGAAGAACGCTGTCAGGAGCTGGAGCATAAAAGAGCACCAGCTTAATGGAAACCCGGAGAGACTAAAGGCTGCCCCTTGTGGACATATTAAACATACATTTGGCTATAAGACCTTTGAACTGAGTTGTTAATTAAATTTGGGCCAAGATCAATAACCATGAAGGCTGTCGACGCTACGGCACCCATTATCAAAGTCAGAAATATCAAGCAATACACTATTTACTGTAGACCCACTACTTTTTTGAAGCTATTAACAGAGGATATGAGTCATAGAGACCCTGGAGAATATCCCAGTAAGCAGAGGACACGACACAGAGGACACCCTAGATGGGACACCAGTCCACCAGGAGACACCCTGGATGAGATACCATTCCATCAAGGATCACCTTGGATGGGATCCCAGTCCATTAGGACACACCCTGGATGGGATGCCTGTCAGTCCATTGCAAGGCATACACTACGTACAAATGTAGAGACTCCAGCTTGCCTAACGGCATGTGTGATTATGGGGGGAAGCAGGAGCCCTGGAGAAATAGCAAGTACATAGGGGAAGTTGGACATCACAGCTATTGAGCTGATAAGCCATTCTCAGCTCTTCCGAGCTTCTCAAAGAAGTTGGATGCCATCACACCTGCCACTCCAAATGAATAAACTTAATTGTATTTAGGGTGAAATATGAAAGCACATTCCTTTATTCTAGATAACCAAATGGCAAGACCACAGACAAAGACACATACTATATTTGATGTAATGACTTTTCTATGACCTTGTTGCTTTACAATGATACTGGTGTTACTCCGTGTCCTACTGCACCAACTTACATCCATCTAATTTCCTCCAAAAACCTTCCCATTGTTTGTAGCCCTTTGGCTTGTTCAGGCTAATCACACACTTATTTATTTTTATTTTTGTTATTTCGGCTGTCAAGGAACTCGAATGCTGGAGTTGCCATTGTTATCTGACCTGAATGGTTCTGCTAAACCAATTTTCTGTTCAAAGGTACAACATTAGGAGACTTTTCATCCTCAAGCCAAACTTTCTACATGCTGCAACACCCGCCGATCTGTGTCATAGGATTTACATTTGAGCAGGGACTTGTCTTGAATCAAACAACATCGGCGCAGACTGTTGACGGAGACAGATGCCTCCGATCACCAGATCATCTCTCACATTCCCCAACATGTCTTCAACACCAAACTTGAGCATACCAGCAGGGGATGCCCTTGCTGACACCTGGCTCCTGACCTTTCACCCCCTCACACATGGGGTCAAGCGGACGAGGGACACCTCAGGCGGCCCCCACCACTTCCCGTTTCCACAGATACTCTTCTTCTGGCCCCTTGAGTTCAGGGTTCTCTTCACAATGGCCATGGCGTGAAACATTCCCTCTCCTCGGCATGGTGGTATTTCTGTCGTACAGCGCTGGTTTCCGGTCTGAAGGAACATCACACCTTGGATCGGTATGTGTGATCATCCTAGAGAGGGAGAGAGACGGACAATGAAGGCACTTTAAAGAGCTCCTGTCGATGTGCCCATGTTGTCCGTCTCTGGCCCGCCTGTGGAAACGCACCACCATCAGCCATAGCCACAGAAATCCGTATCGACGAGCTGCAGCATTGCTCGGTAATTAGCACCAAATTTACCTCGCTAGCAGAGCTCACACGTAGACAGGTGAGCGGCTCGGGAGTGCCTGTCAATAAGCTAAAAGAAGAGCACGTGAGGGGTAGGAGATACCCGACTCCGGAAATGCCGGGGGGGCTGGCTGTACAGGCCTGAAGAACATCTTAAAAGGCTGACATAGGTGTCCCTCCATCTGCCTGCACTGCTCTGGTTGATCCTTGGCTAACCTCACTTGACTACTTTGGTTGTGCACACACTACCATCGTCACATTGTTTAATGGAAAATTCAATAAATTAATGACACCTTTTGGTTCCTCAGTTCACTTCCTTTCTGTATCATTGTTTTCTTACTGTTGTTGTTGTTGTAGCTGCCAGCATTTTACTTTTTTGTAAAGTACAAGCGTGAAACTGCAGTGGGGAATGGGAAACAAATCCGCACTTCATCATTTTTGTTTTCCTATTTTTTTTATTTTTTTTACGGGAAAGTGTCATTTCCCTTTAAGCATTCAGCTCCAAAGCAGATTTTCCCCAAGAAACAAAGCTAGATGTTGGTGTAGAGCACACAGGTCTGGGCGTGCAGAGGCAGTGCCTGTTTGTGTGAGCATTCTGTCTGCCCGTTAGGAAGCAGGACGAGAAACACCACAGATTCCTGCTGACACAGACTGTGAGCACAACTAAGCTGAGATACAGGCCTGCGAAGTAAAGCGGCCCACACTCTCACACACACACACACACACACACACACACACACACAAGCAACCACACATGCCTGTATTTGTAACTTTGAGGGGAACATCTATTCATTTCTAAAGGAAAAACCCGAATCCCAACCATAACAACCTTAACCACTACCCAACCCAGACCTTAACCATAAGCAACCAAACAAAATACAGGGCTTCTGGCATTTTTAGCATTTTTGATTGCAGTCACAGATTTGTTAAAACTGAATTTCCCTCAGCATTAAAATAACAGGTTTTTATCACATTGTGGGGACATTTGGTCCCAAAAATGTAATGTATATGTAAACCACACATATACACACAAACACGTGCCCACAGAGAGAGCACACAGGCAGAAGCGTTAAAAGCAACATTCCCAAAAACACAAATGACACAAATGCAAAAAGAAATACACATGTATGCTCAGATAGTTTTTTTGATGGCAAAACAAAACAAAACAAACAGCAAAACAAACTTCCCAAAGGAGCACGGCATTCCTGAAAAAGCTTGTGGTTTTCATTCATTTCTGAGGCTCGTATTATATATAAACTACACGTCCACAACTTTGGAACTGTATAAACAAGACGAGTGTGAAACGCACACAGCTGCAGCCAGAGCCTATTTACACACATACGGACACCCACACATGCACGCACACACACACATACACACACACACACACACTCATACACACGCACAAACATATACACCCACACACACTTCGGAAATGTCAGTAAGACACTGGGAACGACACAGAAGCACAGCCATTGTTCAAAGGGGCTCATGTTCCTTAACTGAGCCCTTTGTTGTTGTAAACAGCATGAATTTTTAATCCAGCCCAAGATGCCGTTAATGAACGTGCCCCACCCGCCAGGGTCCCGGGGGAGCTGGGCTTGCCATTCCTGTTGCTAAGCTCCAGCCGGGTGGCTTCCGCTTTCCCAGTGGATTGAACGGTTCCACCCCGGTGGTTCACGGGCCTGTGCTCGGAGTCGCAGAGGCGGGGAGGAGCTGTCTTGGGCAGGCACAGAGGAGAGACAAAAAACCCAAAGCAGGTCTCACTCTGACTTTCCTGTTTTTTCTGACTTACCAGCAGCCTCCTCTCCCCTCCCCTCCTCTCTTCTCCTACCACTTTGTCTCCTTTCCTGTCCTCCTCTATTCACCTGTTCCCTCTTCTCCTCTCCTCTTGTCTCCTCTCCTCCTCTATTCACATCTTCTCTCCTGCTCCTCTACTCGTCACCTCTCCTTTCATCACCTCCTCTCCCATTGTCTCCCCTCCTCACTCCTCCTCCTCTCTTCTTCCCTCCTCACCTCTCCTACCCTCTCCTGGCCTTCCCTGTCCTCCCCTTTCCTTATGCTGTGCCTCCTCTTTCCAGCCTGTGGTAACTGAACTATGATCTTCTATGTTAGCTGATGGCTGCCAGCCTGATAGTGCTGCTGTAGACCCAAAGGATCTCCTCCTAGGGGTCACACTCCAAGCCACCTCTATTCTTCCCCTTTGTCTATCTAGTGACCTCCTTCCCCCCCAACCCCCACCCCCAGGGCTGGGTGCCGTGCGCCTATCACCAGGGCCAGCGATATCCATGCTGTGGGGACCTGTGCGGGGCCTGGCAGTATTATCTCGCGTCAGCAGCCGCTGTGGACCATCTGTCTCCCGGACATGTGACCCCTTCATTCAAAATTTAAATTCAAATCGAATTTCTCAACTGCCATAGATCATTTTAACTTTTTAATGGGGAAAGAAACGTGGCCCAAGCTCATGGTTAGAAAATGACCATCCGATTGCAATTTGATTGTAGAGAGGATGGGTTTCATAATTTAAAATTTCTGTAAACTGAAACAACAGAAAAAAACAATCTCACGCCATGGTGATGTAAGATAGCAGTTCTTTTTTTAAAGGTCCTTTCTGTATATTTCTGTATATCAGTTAGGCTTTTTAAACTAATAAATTAATAAAATTCATATAACTGCTCTTCAAGATCTTTGTATTCCAAGTAACTTACACAGCTTATACTGCAGTTGTAACAGGAGTTAGTCTGGCACCTTGATAAAAGGATATACCCCCTTTGGTGATTTAATCCTATGAGTTCTATAACAATTGCAATTTTCACAAACAGTTGGAGCATTATTAATATATGTATCCATTCATCCATCTTCCATGACTGGCTGCCAATCGCAGTGAAGGGACACCTCAGCCATGATGTCACGTACTTATCTCTCCCGTTGTCAAAGTTCAGATTTTTCTTTCATCCAGATATATGTCAAAAAGATCTGGAGAATTCTGACTATATTCTTTAAGTTGGTGTTTAATGAGAGACTTTTGTATTGCTGGGTATTTATCAAGCGTTTTATCGCTGCCAATTTGGGGGATGGCTGTTGGACCCTTGATCTGAATATTTAACCAGGAATATTTCAGTAGAAACAGGCCATAATCTTCAACCAAATTCAAGCTGCGCTATCTAGTACAGGGTCTTGGAGAGCCTGTCCCAGGAATCAGAGAGCATCAGGCCGTATCTACAGACAAAATGTAAATCTGTGAGCTTAGGTCAAAACCATTTTATAAGCATCAATCCGATACCTGGGATTTTTGGGAAGAACCTCGATTTGTTGTACACCCATGGAGAGCTGGATAGGCTGCAATTTCCCTGCTTGACTTCTGATAGACTGGCAGGCAGGTAATGCCACTTGACATGGGTGGCATCTGGCTGGCAGTCACACTTGGCATTTTGGAGCATTTTGAAGTGTTCCATGTTGCCTGTTTTCTGCTGGGTGTTTACACCAAAGCTTGCGAGGGAACTTTACACTCATACACACGATAAGGCCAGGCTACAAATTTATATAAAAGTTTTGTTTCACTCTTGTTTCTAATGTTTCTGTATGAAATTTGACATGCTGAATAAGAAAATCGCATTAGTTTATGTAAATCATCTATGATGCCCAAAAAACAGACAACATATATAAGCTAGCTAAATTAATCTGTCATTATATATTTGTAAAAATTTCATGGTACATAGTAGAGAGGAAGCAACAGCATTAAACATTAGCAGTTACTACAGTGCATCATGTGTGTTGAATCGTTGTAAGAGTACTGCTGTCTTTACAAACCAAGATCCAGATGCAGTCACCCATCATTGTGTCATCCTACCTTCCCCGATATCTTCTCTCCGACTGATGTAACGTCGTGGCTGAATGGCTCTCCGTGTTCCTCACTAACAACACTGCCATTTATTCAAAAAGGAATTGAGATGTGAGTGCAAGTAGTGCAGCTTGAGTGATGCTACAGAAACTTCTAGAATGTTCCTATCCTTGCAAGAACAAACTAACTAAAAAAACATGTGAAATTAGAACAAAAATTGCCCATTACCTGAAATAAGATTGAAAAAAAGAGTCCTAAAATTTACTTGATCTAAATACACAACATAATGTTACTAAATAAATATTCCCGTTATAATCACCACCTTAGAACTATGCAAGAACCATAAAAAATGAAAGGAAACAAACAGTTACATTGTGTGATGCCTTTAAGCAGGGTGACACAGCGGCCACACAGCTCTGTCAGTGGAGCATACATAATGAAAGGAAACCCTGTTCCCCAGCTAAGGGTTAATAAAGGCAAAGAGCTTCAGGAAAGCTCTGGAATCTCCCCCCAAAAGGATTAAGGCCCTGATTGATTTTCGTATCTGCGCTTGACTCTCCCGCCTCACCCCCCACCTCCCTACATTGATCGTCACAAGTATGCTGACTGCAGTAAGTGGGGGGGCCATCCTTAGCTCGCTCTGGAAATGAACTTGTCCAATGGCTTCCACGATTTATGCCTTGTGTGTGTGTGACTATGTGTGTGTCTGTGTGTGTGTGTGACAGAGAGAGAGAGAGAAATAGAGAGAGAGAGAGAGAGAGAGAGAGAGAGAAAGAGTGAGCAGGAAAGCAAGAGAGACAGACGGGGCTCGTTTATGACCGAGGGGCCGTGGGATGTCTCCGATGATACCGATGATACAGCATAGATGTATATATACACACACACATATATACCCACAAATATCTGAGGCTGCAGCTCACTTGGAGCTAGAAGTGAAATCAGGCAAAGACTGGTATTACAAATGGCAAACAGCTAAATAAATAAAAAGCAGCATCCTGGCCATAATATCACCCATGGGGTTGCTAGGTTTTAGTTATCCACAAGAAAACCCTGAGGACAATATGAAAATAAAAACGCTTCTGTGTTCATCTCTGATTTCTAAGTTGTTGTGGAGTTATGAAAAATTTCTTATGTCTTTGGTTTTTAAATGCTTTCCATTTTGACCCCAAATCAACCTTAAATATCACACAAAGCTCCAAACTGAGAAAAATTCTTCTATAAAATAAGAATAAGATATTCTGACAAAGGGTTGCCCTTCTGCCCCATGCAAAGTGTTATTACTTTCCACAGGAGACGTTATTTACACTGCGTGTAGGTGTTGCTCCGCGTCCCTTCCCATCCAAACGGATCGTGGTGCAGTCACCAGTTGCCAACCCTCCCATTCCTTTGTCTCCCTGCTTCTCCAGCTCTCCCACTGACCTTTCCCAGCGCAGCGTTTATCCGAGACACATTTGCATCTGATTAATTAGTATCTCTGTGGCGGGCTTTTCTCATCGTTGTTAGGGTGGCTGTGTGCTTGTTTCTATCCGGGTACCTGTCATTATATTGCAAAGTCAGCTTCCTCCTCACCCAAAATGCAACACGCTCTGACTGTTCATGATTCTGCTGGGCCACTCTGAAAACAGCAAGAGAATTTGTTTGGAACATCCCTTTCTTTACCACGTGACGACCAAAACATCCTGAAGCTCCTGTTCACTTAACATGACACGTCATGAACTTTGACCCCTTAACCCCCCCCCCACCCTGAAGCAGTATGGTTCGGAAAGCCAGTGGGTAAATTCCGTATTTATTTTCTTCTATAATTATTTCAATTTGTTTGCTTTTTCCTCTCCATGGGAAAAGTAGGGGTGCTGGGTATTTATTCTGCGCTTCCACGGTCCTGATGTAACTCAGTGTTTTTAAATTTACATCCACGTTATTGTGCTTGTCATTCACCCTGTGGGGAAAAAAACAAATATTAAAGTGCCGACCCAGCCCTGATTGCATTGAGCCAATTTGTCTCTCTCACAGCTCTTCGTTCTTTTCGTTCTTATTTGATGACGCAGGAGAAATGGTACATACAGACCCCCCCAGACACTTTCAGTACTAAAAGGTGGCGGCCTCTTACATATAAACTCAAATGCATGCATGCATAACCCCCCCACTATCCGAGCCGCTGACACCCACTTTGCATTATTCCATAAACCTGCATAAACCTGCATGCAGTGTTCGCCACAGAGCCTGCGGCTTTTATTGACATATCGATTCTTTTTTAAGGACCTACTCCCATATTTACTCTCATTGTAAATCTTTATAATGCTGTAAAAGGAGCATTTTACACACTCTCGTTATACGACGTCTTCACTGCCGGAGGAAGCTGGCTGCCGTTTTTTTCCCCACCAATGTAGAGCTTCTGCAAGGCCGGAAAAAAGAATCTCTAGCCTCAGTTAAAAGGAATGTGAAGGATTCAGCTCGCCTCCCCCCTACAGCCCTGCCGTAACCGCCGGGCCGCTCCCCTCCACAGCCTGCTAGGGTGTCTGGGAGAGTGACCTGTGCAGGCACCCCCGGCATGAGCTCACAGGTGCGGGCAGAGCTGCCTCCGAGTGGTTGAGCATGGGCCCCAGGAGCGGGGAAGCCTTGGAGGCCACTGAACCACAGACACACTCAGTTAACTTCTCTCTGGCTTTTACTCCAGTCGAGCATCCAATCAGCCGATACAATTAATCATCCCATCGACCAAAGCGATTTCACTCCATTTAACTCCCTCCCGCTTCTGAAAGTGTTATTTGTTTAACCCGTCAGTCCCAGCAGTCACACAGTGCCGTCATTTACTCCAGCCCAGGCTCTCCTGTTCCAGCATCCCCAGCCAATCACGGACGCTTCTGTGCCCAGTCCGGTGCTCAGTGCTGACTTGGATGGACACCACGGCTGTGGGATGGAATCTGCTTCCTTAGCACAAAGTCCTGCAAAAATCCATCTTCCTTCAAAATCCCTTGTCTTATGTATTATCTCCCACCTACACCAACATTCATCTCTAAATTAACACAACATATATATATATATATATATATATATCCTGATATATTGGAAAAGGCGTGTTTTGGTGGGTGTTCCCGATTTTTCAGTATTTTGTGGGAAATACATACATACATGTGCATAAATTAATCATCATACTAATGGCAGAATCATATTCCACAGCCAATTCTAGAAGACAGGGTTGCAGTAAGCCTGGGACTGATGATAGGAAAGAAGTGTATGTTATTGGGGACATTATGAATGGGACTGAAGGGTACACAGTGCGACTTAGAGGCACCAGTTTAACCTACAGGAGGGAACTGACAAGAACAACACATCTGAACAAGCAAACAACAGAGAGAGAGTAAGGGGTGAGAATCAAACCCAAAACCTGGGAAACATGAAACCACAGTGTCAAGCAGAGAAGAACAGCAATGTCCTCTTACTGCCCACTGCACACTGCACACTGCACACTGCCTGGGAAATGGGTCAACCAGTGGTCACCAGTGAGATGTGGGAGGGGCTGCCATTCTTAAGCAGCTTTTTGCTTCAGCTTTCCCTACTGCAGTAAACAGTGTTCCGTACAACAAACAACAAAGCGGGTGGGATCCTGGGACCCCACATGTCACTTCAGATGTTTCAAAAATGAAATAGGTAGCTTGCGAGTCACAAGATCTTGGCTAGTTAGCTTTAGCTTTACATAAATAAAGAATGTTATTTAGCGAAGAGACTTTTTGTGGCCAACAGGGGGCCTCCTAACTATAGGGGACCCAATGTAATTGTTTAGTTTCCATAGCGGTTGGTGCATACCTCTTACTTAGGAGTGTGTAAACAGTGTTCACTTGCACTGGGGTCTTCTGGTGCAATGGCTATGAACTCGTTAGTGGGAGGTTCTGAGCATCGCTAACAGAGATGTACTCGTGGTCATAATCTTAGCAGATTAGCAGAGGCTTGTTTTTGAATGCTACGTCTAGACGATGATGTGATCTACCTGCAGGGGTGTCTCCCGGTTCGACCACCAGTGTCAGACATACGAGGGACATGGCTTGGGCCCCCGAAGATGGGACCAATAGCCCCTCTAGCTTCACTGTGTTATAAGCTGCTCCTCTGGGGGGGCATATGCAAATAGAAGGGTAGCGCTTCATGATGGCCATTGGGAAGAATCTTGCTTCTGAGGCATAAACCAACCAACCAGATAGCCCTCAAATTTTACTTGGAGTAACTTTTCCTGATAAACTTTTTATGGCTGGCCCAATACAAGGTTTGAAGCAGAGCAGAAAAATCCAGTAAGTAAAGACTCAGTAAGATACTTGTCAGGGTAGGTTACTCAAACTCTCTGCAATAAACTTCTCAGCAGAAATCAAAAGACCATTTCTGCCAGCGCCAACTGCTGAGAGTAGACCTGAACTTCATCTAAGATCAGAACCTAATAGTTACATCGATCCACATTGATCCATTCCAGGTGGAGATGAAGAAACCAGCTGAAAATGTAACAATAAAAAACAGAGGAACAGGCTCACGCCTGCCAATAAGAGATGGGATATTTTGGTCATACTGAGGAACCTCTTGCATCAGTTTGACTATTGCTAACCCACAGAGTTAAGATTCCATACAGACCCCAAGACATGTGAACTTCCAAGAGCTCACAGGAAACTCTGCAGGCCAAAAAACAACAGCCCATGGAAGAAAGACACCTAACCAACCTTCAAAGATCTAAGGAGATTTTATTATGCTTCTAGCATAGTTTAACAGAACTAAACACCTTTAATCTCAAGCAGTGTCAGCAAAGGGGAGAAATGATCTTGAAACATGGAAATCTCACTGGAAACCCAGAGGACTATTTTAACATCAGTACCATTAGACAAGCATTTCAGGCCATAAGTATGTAGTGCTGGAAGTCAGGCCTAGATCAAATTTTACAAACTCTCACATATTGAATATCCAGAAGAGTATGAATGTTGCTTGTAATTCTATCAAGGGCCACATGCAGGCTCCTTCCAGGTGACAATGCCTTACTATGACAGCTTCCTTGGAATGTCAGGTTCCAGGTTTCCAAATGGTTGGCTTGGTTTGGGTCAAGAACCTGCAGGGGCCGACTAGCAACAAAAAGCAGCCCCAATTTGATCATTTGATATTCTCTACCAACCCTGGGTCCCCCTTGGTACATTTTGCTGCTGATCAGGGGGATTTTCCTTGGTAAATTTTGCCGATCAGCCCTCATTAGACCACTGGGAGATTTCCCAAACTCACTGATGGCCAGCGCCTGAGGATCTGTGGGAGACTCTCCAAAGTGCCATCAGCTGCACATAACTTCTGAGCTGCAGAAATGTTGCTCTGACCAGAACTCCAGAAATTCCCTGTGTGGCTCATATCCAGCCCCAGAATAATAATCACCCACCTGGTAAAAACAGCACAGGCTGATCAGGGCTTACAGTCCGGTGCATAAGTCATAGGCTGCCAAAGCAAAGTCTTTTTATCTGGCCAGGAAATAAATATTTTCTCCATAAAAAATACAGTGTAATATTATTACACATCAAAACAAACAGTAATACAGTAAAAAGAAACAAGAATGTCTTCTCTTCTCCAAAAAGTTACTGATACCTTGTTCCGCTCAGGACCACCCCAGCCATTCCTTGTATTTTTTAAAATTCTTCACCAACTCACTTAATTCATTAGCATAATTAGTTAATTCATGTCATGACGTATTAATTAACCAAACAAGGAGTGCTAGTGGTTGACATCAGGAAAGCTCTAGAAATGGCTCAGCTAACACACTTTGACAGGTATAATATCTTCTCGTGGTGTTGTGTTTCCAGTTGCTCTGTAAGTAGAGCCTTGTGCTAACAATCTAAGGGTTGTGGGTTTAAATCCCAGGGAGCACAAAAATTGTTATGCATCCCTATACTATAAGTCACCTTTGATGAAAGCATGAGTGGCCTTGGAGTTTATGTGTATATGTACCCTGTATGTCTATGTGCATTATCAGCCTTGGAGAATATGTGTATATGTACCCTGTATGTCTAGGTGTATCATCCCCATGGAACTGGACAGCATGCGGTCTACACAGCTGCGATCTCTTTCGTGCCCCCCTGCAGCCTAGCGGTGTAATATGGGGACGGTTCTGAGGGTCCCCAGTCCCCCGCTTTGATGTTGGTAACGAGGTCGTTAGGGCAGCGCATGTCTCCCTGGCGACACGACAGCCTGTTCCAGCCAATCTGCCTTCCGCCGTCGCTAACGATCGTTACCGTCGTCACTGGCCGTGTTAATGCTAATATGGGTCAGCCTAGTTAAGGGCATCTACCCCCCCCCTCCAAAAAAAGGTATTTTGGGAAAAAAACACTAAATAATTCAGTGAAATAAATAAGTAATAGCCTGATATATGCTGCTGTCCGTGGTATTACCGCCTTGCTGTACTCGTTAATGGCCTTGACGGGCAAACTTTTCCACAACAACTTAGCTTATAAAATTACGTGTTACCTGTTGACACAGCTGGAAATTTAGTGAAGCCATTCAAGTTATGTATCTCAAAGGTACGACAGCCAAGTTGGTCTAGGGGAATTAACCTGCAACCTCTTAAATCTGTGTCTCTAGCTATTCTGTTACCCACCTGTACGTTGATTTATAATAGCTGGGACTTTTTTGAGACAGACCACACAATATATTTTTTCACATCGTAAAAGCCGTCAGGGTTCTTCTACTTCAGCCTGTCTGTCTGTCTGTCTGTCTGGCAGCGAGGGAGGAGGTCATAGGCTCGGACAGCGAGGGATCTAGATGTTTTATGGCCAGGGGTGGTGGGGTGCAGTTAGGGAGTGACAACAGCCAGCTGTGGAATGACCCGGTCTCATCTGAGTTACCTCTGTGACAGACAGTCCAGGCTCAGTAGATACACCCCCTCCCACCCACCCGATACCTTTTTCCATCTCCCCCGGGTACGATTGGGTGTTTCTCTCCAAATCTGGCCACTGAAACAACAAACAAGCAGAGCCAACACACTGTATTCCTTTCGTGCAGCTGGAATGAGGAAGGTGCTCACTGCAGCAGCCCCAGAAAATTCCAGGCACGAGCTTGAGATGACAAAACGTAACAAAATGTCCTTCCACCTCTTCTCAGCACATACTACCTCACCCACTCCCCAGTCCCGCTAGCCAATCGACACAAGAATGAGTGTCTCCCACCCGTTCTTTCGACGTGCCTGAAATTGCCAAAATTATTTGCAAATGCAGGTCAAGTTTTTGCGGCTACATTTTGGAGAGTAGCAGAAATATTCGGATGCTAATCAGTCGCATCTGGCGCTGATTATAATCTGAACACTTTGACTTAAATACAAGCAGCAGGCGTTTTTTTCAAGGAGTGGTCTGTGACGCGTAAAAGGGGCACTCGCTGTTTTGAACCCGGCCCTTGTTTGAGGCACTCGATCTTGAGTAGGGTGACAACTCGTGAGTGGGCTCTTCTCCCTGTAGGGAGGGGGCCTGGTTGTTTCTCCTGGAGAGGCAATGTCTGCAGCCCGATGTCCCTCGGGTGCTGCTGGCTTGGGGCCCAGATCCGTGCCATTTTTAGCCTCTGGGGCCCCTTGCCCCCTATACCAATACCTGGTTCCTGCCCCCACCTGCTTCCCGTGTTACCTGCATGCCTACGTACGCCAGGCCTGTTTGAACGGCTCCGTTCTGCAGTTTTACCATTCTGTTAGGCAGGTTTGCGCAGATGCTCGTGAAAAATACAGTATCTCCTGTCCTAATATATGTACAGTCCTCAATTATAACCCCCCCATCATGAAGAGTTAAATGTATACGGCATAAAGTCCCACACAGCCACCTTACTGTTTGCCACCTTACTGTAATGCTTGGGCAACTGGCCCCCCAGATGAATGTCCTGCTGTTAAATTTGCCTCTCGCCTTTCCTGGGATCATGAGCGGCAATGAGGCTGGGAAGTGGTGGGGGTAGTTGGTGGGGGGGGGCGTTTGTTGGTTGAGCGTTGACACGCTGTAATGTATTGACAAATGCACACCCCCTGCAACCAGTCAACAAGTGGGTAATATATGGAGGAGAGCTGTCCAGTGCTCAGGGTGGCGCAGCCGGGGGGCGTAAACGCTTTAACAGGCAGGTAGGAGCAGCACGGAGTGCACCCCCGTAAATCTAGCAGCGCCCGCTTTTCAACACTGGCGCAGCCACAGCCCTGCCCCCGCTGCGCCCCCCCTGACGTGAGTGTGAAATATGTACGTCACGTCCTGCAGCCAGAAGGACAGGACTCTGAGTCTGCACAGAGTGGGGGCAAAGCAGGACTCTGCATCTGCGCAAAGCAGAGGCGAGACGGGACTCTGCATCTGTGCAAAGCGAGGGCGAGACGGGTCTCTGCATCTGCGCAAAATGGGGGCAAGACGGGACTCTGCATCTGCGCAAAATGGGGGCACGACGGGACTCTGCATCTGTGCAAAACGGGGGCGAGACGGGACTCTGCATCTGCGCAAAGCCAAAATTGGACAAGCAAACTGTGCTGGCAGTCTACTCTCAAAGACAGAGTCTGTGACTATTATCCAGTCTAACAGGTAGATATTACACCTGAGCAGTTTGGTGTAAGTCCGGCAGATGAAACTGGAACCACAAAATTTTGGTTTCCCTAAGCTACCAGCAGCAAAATTCCAAAACATCAAACACGCACATGTTCTTATGCGCATTTTACAACAATTTCACGGAGGGACGAGTACAGGGTATGATATCACAGTTGATCGTGGGAAGATGATTCGGTTCATGTCATAGAATAGGCAAAAAGGTGAATGAGAAGCTTCAAGTGGAAAAGTATAACACATTATAATGCATTGTGAAGCGCAGCTTCTAGAGTGAGACAATAATCAATGAATCAATTTCCAGCCCCCTCTGTACAGCCTCCTTCTGCATGTTTGAAGGGCTTTTCTGGAGCCTTGTAGAACATAGATGCCCAGGCTGCATACAGGACAGTTTAGTCCCAAGAGTGAGGCTCAGGTGATCAGGGCTATTTGTGTAGGTGCCCCCACCCCCACCTACCCCTCAGGGGGCCTGGTCGGCACTGAAGTCAGGGCCCCCTACAAGCCCTGCAAAAATAGGCCTTGGGACGGGGAGGGGCAGCATCTGGGAATCATCAGAACCAGGGAGACTACTGCTCCCCCCGCCGTAACAGGCTGCTTGTCCCCCCCCCACCCCCCCGTTCCTGGCCCAGCTGTCCGTCATTCCTGCGTCAGCTCTGACAGCCCCGCTAATCCAAACAGATTGTCTAACTGCTTCAAAAACACCCCATCCCCCCCGTGGCACCCCCCCTCCCCAGGAAACAGGGCCCTCCTTTCATTGCAGATGGGGCAGGGTGCAGCAGGGGGCCGGGGGTGGGGGTATCCCAGGCTAGCATGCCTACCAGTGACCTGCCTCCCAGGAGCAAGAGTCCGGGCCTTTGGGCAGACAGGAATGAAAGGCCCCGCACCCCCCGGCGGCCCCCCCAGGAGGAGGCAGGAGCTGTGCTGGAATGAGCACGGTGGCACTGAGCATGCTCTGAGGCCCCGCCCCCCCTAAGGATAAGGTAGCCCACATGGGGAGCATGGCTGGGGATGCGGCGGGCCGGGGGGCATCAGAGGGGACGTGCTGGGCGCCTGCAGGAGGGAAGCTCACCTCTTTGTTAAGGGCCAGTCGGGCCTCTTTACCATAATTGAGTTAATAGGATTAAGGCAGCTTGGCGCTGCTCACATCTGTGTTTTCTCTCACACTCCTGCCTTCGCTTCCTTTATGTGGGGCGCCCCTTGCTGCCCCCCCACACCCCCACAGCCCCCCGCTGTGGCCGCAGGCAAAGGCCAGCTCATTCACACAATGCGTCAAAATTTATCCGCCAATACTGAAACGTCAAAAAGATTAAAGGAATACATTAATTTGAAACTTTTTTATATGAGGGGCACAATAAAGTTCATTTTCATAAGCACTGACAGTGTTCATTCTGACAGTGTTACATTTTTATTATAGTACAATGTGTGTTGTATATTGTATATATTGTGTTAAGCTGAACACTCTTTTATATTGTTTCATTTTAGTGTATTATTGCTATAATAAAAGCAGTCATGCTGTATAAAAGACTGTATTAAACATCTATAATAATTATTATTATTATTAATAATAATAATAATAATAATAAAAATAATGATATAGAATAGTGTGATGTTACATATACACACACACACACACACCAAATGCATTTGGTCCAGGACCAAAAAATGTAGCAGTCTCTCTCTCTCTCTCTCTCTCTCTCTCTCTCTCGCTCACTCTCTCACAGCCAGTGCAAGCTTCCCTCCAGTCCCCTGTTTACCCAGCAGCACCCAAGAGCCCATCCTACCTGTCAATCACCAGCGAGCTCCGCCTACTCTCTCCCTGAGCAGGAGGTGAGGCTCATTGCTTCAGTGAACCTGGGAGCACAGGGCGTATTAAGGAGACCTAGTGGACTGTGGGTGCTCGCTGGTGTGTGTGTGTGTGTGTGTGTGTGTGTGTAGTGTATGGGGGGGGCTTTTTCAGGGTCAGGTGGCTGTGGCCTTGGGATCATGGTGTGGATTAATTGTTGACACACTCCCAGCACAAAGAGAGGACCCCAACCCCAACCCTCACACAGCCCAGTTCCTGACAGATGCTTTGATTTATGTCCTGCGCTCAAAAAAAAAGGAACAAAATCAATTGGCTATTACCTCACTTAGCGCCGGCCTGACAGCACCAGGCGATGGCACCAGGGACAAAAGGCAGGCGCCGGCCACAGAGCCCCCAGGGTGCAGGGATAGAGCCGCGAGTGTATCACAGCACATCAAACAGCCCAGACTCGGCACGACTGAGCCGTCTGTGATGGTGGTCACTGCCCCCCCCCCGATCAAGAATCAGACAGCGCGTTTCTGAGAGCAGGTGGGTAACGGCAGCTGACGACCTCTGGGTGTCCTGGACAGGGAAGCCAGCAGGGCAGGCGTTTTCTGCCCATCTTCAGGCAGAGCAGTAGGACGCCCACCCCGTAATCACCAGTGTACGAGCAACTAGTGTAGCTCAATAAAGGAATTCAATACTGAAGATTGATCAATCTACCCACCTCCTGTACTCGACTGCCGAGTTGCAGGGGTGCTGATTCTCTCTTGGAAGCAGTGGGCCCATCACAGAATAATGAACATTTTAAAGCTATTCATTAAACAAATAATGTGTCGTAAACATTTTACAGGGTCACAGTAAACCTGGAGTCTGTGCAAGGAAAGGCTTGGTGACACTCCGGACGCTGAGCTGCGTTCTGGCCCCGAAAAAGGCCTTCTTTCTTAACGTCTTGTTCACCTGCAAAAAATGTGAACCTTTCTGTCAGTGAAAAAAAGGCCAGATTCTCAGCGAGAAGTCGGTAGAGTGGACACTCAGATCCAGGTAACCCAGATTAATTCCAGGCGTGTCATTTCCTAACCAGGCTGCACAGACAGGAAATGACATGCATGCTTGACAAACATCCTTCGACAAAAAAATGCAGACAGATATTAACCAAGCAACAGCAACAGATACAACAAAAATAAAAATGACAAACATTGTTCAGTTTAATCTTGTTTTATATGCAATATCTGTGGTAAGCCATCCATCCATCTTCTATAACTGCTTATCCAGCAGTGTCTCGGTGAGCTTGGGGCCTTTTCCAGGCGGCACAGGGTATGAGACTCCCTATAAGCGGTAAGAGCTCATCTCGGGGTGCATCTGTGATCCTCTATGCTTTACTGTGATTGGCTTGTTTAGATAACAGAGAAAATTTTAATTGATTCTTGTAAATGGGGCCAGGGACAGGGTGAGAAGTGGTTTTAAGTCTGGGGTAAAGCTGTTTAGCTTGTGTAGCACCAGAGAAGGAATTTTTGAATCAGAAAGGGGTCCCAGTGTTTGGGCTGGAGTCTGTGGAGCCTGGGGGGTGGCAACAGAAAGGCCGAATGTCAGAGCCCCCCACCTGTCATCCATCTTTGAGACTTGGCAATCAAGCTCCAAGTTAGCCGTTTGCAAAGTGACAAGGGAGGTCTGCAGCCCACTGTCCTGGCAGCCCGGTGCCGCCTGGTCCCACACGCAGAGCCCTGCCCTTTCTGACCCGGGCAGACCCCGCCAAGCTTCGCAGAAAGTCACATGATCCTTCATCCCAAAAACCCCTGGAACACCATCTGCCTCCGGCTGCTTAAATGTCATTGGCAGGATCAGATCCCAGCACCCCCCCACCCACCAACCAGCACCTCGACCACACCCTCGGGCCTCTGAGTCAAGGGACCCTGAAGCGGTGCTCTTTATTTCGGGATACTTTATTCCCAATGGAAGCTATGCGAAGCACGTACCTCATAGGCTCCCGGGGGGTATTTTTGTAGCAAAGCTTTGCAGGGGGGTATTTTGGTCCTGCCTGTTTGGAAAGGTTGATGTTCGGCAGTGGAGGAGGGGCTATTTAGCTTGGCCTTGGCCAATGAGAGAAAAGAGCAGGGGAAGGCTGGGCCGAGCAAAGCAGGATAGGTGGGTCAAGAGAGTGAAAGAGGAAGAGAGAGAGAGAGGAAAAGAGGGAGGGGAAGAATGAAGGAGGACAGGAGAGATGTGGCTGGGTCAGAAAGTGCCCGCCTTGCCGCCTTCCCTTATATGGGCGTGCTGCAGAGCGCTGGGGTCCGCCCATAAATAGGCCCTATTGCATCACCCTCCCCCCCCCGCCACAGATCATCCACGACCCAACAACTGTACCGATGCCAACTGGAGCACGATAGCAGCTCAGAGGCCAGCCGGCTGCAGGGCCTGGGGGCTATTCTGGGAGTAGGATCTCAGCCGGAGGCTAACCTAACACAGGCGTCTTGTGACCTGGGAGGGTGGAGGGTACCCAGTCGTGTGCACAGTAGCCGCAGTAAGTCCGCCCACATAATCGTCCATGGGAGGCCGTATGACAAGACAGCTTTTGCAGATCTACCCCCCTCCCTCCAAAAGCCAACGTCCTCCAGGAAAGGTCATGTGAGCCAAAAACACTGATGTTCACCTCTATCCGACAACATCGCGCCTGAATTGCCTGATGGCCCAAAGGCACAGGGCCAGAAAACTGTCTGTGTTTGGATGTCGCGTGAGATGGCAACATTTCTGCGAAACCTTCTCCAGGTACTCGTCCACAGATCAGCAGAGCAGAGGCAGGTTCTTCACATCCTCCTGATCGCAGGTCTATGTTTAGGTGCTTTCGAGAGAGGTGACTTTCGAGGTGCCTGCTCAGAAATGTCACCATCCACATTCACAGCCTCACAGGTTGAAATTCACAATAAAAGGAACCACCAAAGAGAACCTCCTCCATAAACACTCGGCGGGTTCTGCAAATGACAGCAGCAGTCTATTCGGGGCCTGGCCACCATTCCAGATGGCCGGCAGACTTCCTGTTTTCAGGTATTTATTTCATTCAGCCCATGCCATGTTCCTCAATCAACCTAGTTTCTAGCAAGGCACGTTCCTGGAAAGCTTAAGGGTTCTCGGAGTCCGAACATGAATGGGCGATGTCACACAGACACCCCTAGTACAGTGCAAAACAAGGTCCTGGGATTTGAATACATTGTTTGGCCACACAGCAAGGTTATAGACTGTTAGAAAAGTACACCAGTCTGTGAGGGTATGTTGTGTTGTCTGGTGTGAAATTTCAATGTGCAGAGTCAAACTCTAATTGTCACTCAAATATATCTGCCACAGCCTGAGCCACTAGAACTGAGAGAACAGTGGATTCATCTGCAGGCCTTTCAAAGAGCCACTTCAATCTATTACAGAGCGTAAGTGCCGTGGCGGGAGCAAAGCATCAGGTCCACAGCACTTTCTGTCCCCTTGCTGCTAAATCATCTGTTCCCTGATGCCACAACCATCGGGAGAAGGGGGGAGGCTAAATGCCCCCAGCCGCACTCACAGAAAAGGCTCCACTGATGAATTGGGCCCATTAACAGCCTATACGCCAGTGGGAGTGAATGAAAGTCAGTCACACAAAGACTTGGCCATAGCGAAGAAAATGGCAGAAGATTTAAACAAAAAAGAGAGGGTTGATTTAAAAATTCCATCAAAATAAAAGGACATACAAGCACAGCATGGCTAAAAAGAAACCAGACTTCCCATCCCGCCTTTGCTCAAATACGAAAATTTCACATGAACCAAAAGAGGATGTCTGCACACAAATCCAACAGCAGCATTAGCACCACGTCCTCTTCAGGATCCATGCAAATGAACACTATATTTAGGAGACGTTACAAATCCTCCACAAGGTACAGAAAATGTCATTTTTCCCCGTTACTTTGACTACAGGCTTAATTAAATCGAGGCCATTCCCACATGCTCCGTTTTGCAAACTGCGCAGCAGAACATCTGTTAACAGGGTCCTTGAAATATCATCGTATTTGAGATCAGTTGAGATGAAGCACATGGTGGAGCAGTGGGCAGCATATTAACCAATAGGTGAAGGCAGATTCTAGCCAATCAGCACACCTGTGGTGAGGTTAGTTACAGACGGCTGGGAACAAACAAGTGTCTTTGCTCATAGGCTGGTGACTAATGGAGATGACAGCACAGTAACAGCATCGCTTTAGTTGGAACAGCAGAGAGAACCATGTGACACACGCGGATCAGACAAGGAAATGTCGCTCGTAACAGGGACGAATGTCATATAGACAAAAAGGTGAAGGGCAGCTTCAAGTGGAAAAGTATAACACATTATAATGCATTGTGAAGCGCAGCTTCAAGTAAAGTAAAATAAACCAAGAAATAATCAGTTTGGGAACAAGGGAAATGTGTAACTAGTCAACACAAAAGTCTGGTCAGCTGATTCTTAGACTCTTAGTCCCACAGAAGTCTTTCTGCCCCCCACCCCCCACCTATACTAATCACATGGCCATTGCATATTGAACCATTAGCTTTGCATTCTGCGCACCCAGCCACAGAAAACACTGCTTTCAAAGGGTATCTATGTAGTCTGTGATAAAGGCTTTCACAGGAAGAGATGGTTTGCATTCATGTGATCTTCCCAGTGGGGGGAGGGGACTGCTTTCCAGTAAACAACACAGATGAGATACACAATCTGACTGCATGCACAATGCAGCCACAGCGGCCTGCGCCAAGTAAAACATCCGCAGAGCGTGTGTCTGAAGGGCCACATGCTGAGCAGCCGACATCACCAAGCGGAGGCGGCTTCCCCAAAACCAGGCACTGTCACCCCATCCATGGAGACATGTCGTTATTACCACCATCCAACTGCCATAGCTTCCTGTCCTGTGCAGGGTTACGGGGGACTGGAGCCCATCCCAGGAGCTACGGGTGCGAGGTAGGGAACAAGCCATGGGAGAAGCCTCTATTATTATTATTATTATTATTATTATTATTATTATTATTATTATTATTGTTGTTGTTGATGTTGGATGGATGGATGGATGGATGGATGAATGGATGGATGGATGCCTCATTAACTCAATAACTGGTGTAAGTTTTAACCAGAAAGTGGTACTCACAGTTGCCTTAACAGCCTGAAAAAGCTCCAGTAACTATGACGATTTATGACTTTACATTAATTCATAAGTCTCACTGAGTGCTGCAGACAATCTTGAAGCTCCACCCTCTTCCCAGAGATCTTCCTTCTGCCTGTTTATCGCCTGTCTTCACATTTCCTGTTAACATGCAAGAAGGTGCTTCTTCGATGTTCCGTGATATTTGATCAACAAACCGTGGATAACTGATTATATACAGTATACCGCTAATATCAGGCAAACACCACCCTGAACCCCAGTGCATGACAATGGCATTTCACAGGCCCCAGTGTGGCTGTGTTAGGCGGATGTGAATCAGGCTCTGTGGTGGTTTTTTAAATAAGCACTTATCCAAACAGGTCGAGTAGCCCGGTGCCAGATGTATATAGCCACTCATGCCCTTGACAGGATCCCAGCACACACAGGGTAGAGACTCATCCCTCTAGACTGAGGGACTGGACAGGATGGGAAGGGCAGATTTTACCAGCACCTTGGGATACGAGTGGCTCGACAAGCTGAGCATACAACGCAGCGGCTGCTTGGCTCACTGACAAAGGAACAAACCGAGCGGAAACAAGCCAGGAGCAGAACATCAGTCCCAGCCTTCCCCTGCCTCACAAAGGGTTATATTCACGGGGGCTGTTTGCAGGTGAGCGGGAGACAGGCCATATTAACTTATCTGGGGGCCCTATGCTAACATCAGCATGGCCGCTCAGGTGATGCTGATTTAACTAACCTCTCCATGTTTCCCGAGGTGAGGGGGGGCCCTGATGTCTGCCAGCACCCTGGGCTATTACCTGCCACAGACTGCACATTCACCCGCCCCGGAAGAGGGACAGGTCTCCTAAGCTTACCCCTCCACCAAAACATCCATGCCATCTCTGCTTGTCGCATGCATGCACACACACACACAGGTTTGTAATTTTATCGTTGTGGGGACTCTCTATTCATTTCTATGGGGAACACTCTAATACCAACATGGCGACTGTAACACCTAACCAGCCCTAATCTTAACCATAAATAACCAAACAAAATGCATTTTTAGTGTTTTTGATTGCATTCACAGATCTTTGTGCGGACCTGAAAAATGGCAGGTCTGAAGCGTGCCACAGTATCAAAATAACAAGTTTTATTCTATTGTGGGGGACATCTGGTAGTATAAACCTAATTCACGCATGCACACAGCCAATCAAACTTTGGTAAGTCATCATCAGTATTACCAGTTCTACATTTTTAAACTTATAATGGTTTATAGCTGGAGTTTATAATCATGTGAATATTTGGGCCAGGTTCCAGTATGTCATCAGTACCAGATCATTCAAAACCCTTCAAATACTGGGAAGTCTCAAAGATGCTGATGCAGACGGGGCATGTGGAAGTGTGTGGGGTTTTTGACCTCCCATTATGTCATCATAAACCAGTAACAGACCCCTCAGCTGGCTTGGTAAGACCCTCATACACCCCTTCTTAAGGCTGTGCTATCCCTGCTATTATTGGTTTTAAAATGAGCGGTTTGTTAGAATGTCTGACTTCTCCCCAGCAGAGTTCAGCTTGCCAAGAATAAACAACTGACAATCATCACAAGAAAGATGCACAGGGCTTCTATCGGGGGGGCATGTTATTCCCGAGTCGCTTCATCAGAAAATCGCAGTTCAGCCCCAGTGGCATTCCTGAATGAATCCTCACTTCCTGTTTTAAAACAAACACGTACCTAATTCAGCTCCTCGAGTGCACAGACAATCGAGTTGCATAATGTTCAGTTGTTAAGAGTCGTCCTAATGTGTCTCGCCTTGGGACTTGCAATTACACAGGAAGACGATAATAAGATACAAGGGGGGGGGGCAGGAATTAGAGAGAGCTCACCTTCGAAGCACCGTCTGGGGCGAGAGCGAGTGTTTGTGGGATCAGTCAGCCCTGACAGCGCTGTCATAGTGAGGCTTAATTAGCCAGCTTCAGCCCACCCTCCCCACTTAACGAAGCAGGAGCGGCTTCCTCCTGCGGCCCATGTCCCGAACCCCTCTCCCCATCCCACCAGCCCGTCTCCCCAGCCTGTCGCATTTAGCTACACCGCACCACCCCCACACACACACATCCATACCCCCCTACCCACAGCCTTATCTCTCCAACAGGAGGATGGAGGTGACTGAACGCTACTGAACACCACTGAACACCACTGAACGTGATGCCATTTGTCGGGAAAACAAACAGAACAGCGTGGGCTACCTCTCCAGAGGCAGACGGGGTGAGGCGGCGTGCGGTCTGTCGATGTGGGGCTGGGGGAAACTAAAATGAGGCTTAGGGTGAATGTCCCCGGCATACAGAGGAGTGTGAATGCGGTGCAGACCTGGAATACATACATTGTTGTTATTTCACAATAGCATCATGCTTAGTGATGACGCAGGTACATGCACTCCAAGTACAAATCTACACGTTGCCATTGGCCTGTGTCAGTCTAACTCCCCCATTTCCTCTGCTGGCCAATGGCAGAGAGAGCTGGAAAACGTGTTAAGCTGGGAGGAGAGATTAATTGGGGGGGTCATTTCGGAAACAGGAAATGCGTTTGCACGCACGCCATCATGCCATCAGGGTGCGGCACGCAGAGTGGGTCGGGGGGGGCACGCATGAGCTTTGCTGTATTAAAGGAGCCCGCGCCCCATGCCCCGCCCTACTGTGCGCGAGAAATACCCAACAGACAGAGGCTGGCAGCAGAGGTTGGGGGGTCAGTGTCTATGTCAATCCATCACCAGCTGACGGCAGCCTCCCCAGCCCTGTGGCCATGGGCCGATGACCAGAGCTGGGCCAGACCCCCCTCCCCCAGGCCCCCAAACATGGCAGGTTTTAACCCCCCCAGCTCTCCCTCTCTCCTTCCCTTTCCCTATCTCTATCTCCACCACAATAATACCCCCCCTTCCCACCTTGCCAGCTTTCAACATCTTACAAGTCAATCAATCAGCCTGCTCTCACCAGCCAGCGACAGCTACATTAATTCTCTATACACACCGAGTGTCGGACTCACTGCAGTATTTTTATTTAAGCTGACCTTCAAACAGCCCCCCCACCCCTACCACACACACGAGCACCATGTCATCTTAAAATAGAGCCGGGGGGGGGAGCATGAGAGAAGGGGGCAGAACAGAGAGAGGTCCAGCAGCATGGACTGCCTGCCTAATTCGGCATTTTGCTTTTTGTTTTTTTTCTGCAGTTCGCCCATTACCCATCTGATCCTCTGACACCCCCCCCCCCCCCAAGACAGAATTTTCAATATCAGGTTTATTGCCCATGTGAATATCCCATTGGCTGGGCCATGACTCACATGATCACCGCAGTGATTCCTGCACCTGCTGCTCTTAGCAGTGACAAGGAGATCATCCCATTGGCTATTTAAATTCCGTATCCCAAGGTTGAGAGCTTCAGGACAGATGTGAGGTATTTTTCCCCCGAATTTCACTTTTCTGCCATTCATCCAGGTTGGGGGTCAATGCTGGGGGCCCCATCCCCCTTCCCCCATGCATCGCCTCCTCCTACACCTCCTCCTGCCC
>JABFEA020000001.1:31803854-31820382 GCA_019775915.2 Cyphomyrus plagiostoma
CTCCTCAGGGCGTACTCACGCCTGGCCTTGCACCGTGCCCATCCCTCCTCAGGGCGTACTCACGCCTGGCCTTGCACCGTGCCCATCCCTCCTCAGGGCGTACTCACGCCTGGCCTTGCACAGTGCCCATCCCCCCTCAGGGCCTACTCACGCCTGGCCTTGCACCGTGGCCATCCCTCCTCAGGGCGTACTCACGCCTGGCCTTGCACCGTGCCCATCCCCCCTCAGGGCGTACTCGCGCTTGGCCTTGCACCGTGCCCATCCCCCTCAGGGCATACTCACGCCTGGCCTTGTACCGTGCCCATCCCCACTCCCCATTCCGCCACTGTTCTGCCTTCGCACTGCACTTAACGCTCCTGGCCTGAACACGCTTTCGTCATCACTTTGCAACAGCAGAATGTGATTCATATTTAATGTCATCATTTAGTGGCTTAATTGGAATCATCTTGGGCACAATGACCCACGCCGATTTATCATGTAGGAACGCAGCAATTTTTATTTATTCATCCTGCGCGTATAACAAGATAGTCCCACATGTTACCAAATATCTGAGTTTAGTAGTGCAGACTAGTCTTGCACGGGATGCTGGTACTGAAACAGTACCGTAGTTCCCCCTTTTTGAAAGCTCAAAGTTGGTTTTACATTTCTTTAGTACTGGTATTAATTACTAATTACAATATTACAGACACTGTTAATGCTAGCCATCCAATCAGAACCATGGACTCAATATGTCTGAACCACTTATACACAAATTCACAATTGCTGTTTAGAAAACTGAAATGTCAGCTAGTTAAATATTATCTCCCCAGCTTCAAGTCAGTGATTTATGGATGGGATCATATAATGTAACAAGATCTTATAATATAGTAAACAGACATCATCATCAAATTAGAATCGGAACCTACAGGTTATTATCCTATGCTGTGTTTTAAGTAGTTAATCATAATGCGTTGTGTGGGAAGTGTTCTTCATATGTTTATAAAGCAGAAGAATGAAAAAAATAGACAAAACTGCTGACCTTTATGGACACACATTATTTTGAGAAAAGAGGATGTAGTCTGTACAGCCCACCCTAAGCCTTCACTTCAGGTTCGATTCATGTGTAGTGTGTATGTGCACAAGCGTTTGTCAGTTGCATCATTGACAGCATGTTTGTGTTCTGTGCTTCAACACGGTTAACAATCACATGGCATCTGTACCGTGCCTAAGTCTGACTAATCGTGCTTTGGCCCAACTCTCCAAATGGGCCAGGGTGTGGTTAAGCGTGCTGCGGAGGCATAGCACAGAGCAGTCATGGTGTGAAGTGGACTTGGCCAGTCAAATGTGCTCGAGCCAGATTGGTTAGTGTGAGTGCAACTTAAGTAGGCATCTAGCTAACCTTCACCTCCCCAATGCGACTTGGACCTGCAGAAAGAGTAACTGGCAGTTTCAGAATGAGGAAGACATCCAAAATAGTCCCTGTTCATCTGTGTCTTCCCAGTTCTCGATGTTGTACCATGGGGTGAAGCGCTCGACAAATCCTCCTCATATTTTTGCCACTGCTGACGCAGCATACCAGGGCATGGTGACCTTCTGCAAGGACCAGGTATGGACAGATGTATGACCTTGTGACGTTTTTTCAAATGCGAAAGGACTGACGAACGTGACAGTCTGTTTCTCTTTTTGCGTGTAGGGAATTGTGAGTATGTTTGTTCGTTCACATTATTATAAGTGGATGTGATTAACTGACATGGCTTTGCGTTCCAGTGCATCATCATTAGCGGGGAGAGTGGAGCTGGGAAGACTGAAAGTGCACATCTGATCGTGCAACACCTCACCTTTCTGGGAAAGGTACACGTTATTTCCCAGAGGGCGGTACATCAAGCTCTAACGGGATGATTGTACTGTCACAGTACGTTTAAGAGGATGACTGTAATGTCATAGTACATCGTACCATGTAATGTGTTTGGTCATATGGAATTTAAAGAAGTATTTTTACTGGACTGATATTGGCTGGCTATGGTTCAATGGATGTCCTAATGCGTTTGAAAATGGATGGATGTTTAGATGAATGGATCATTGAAATATATTTTTGTGACTGTTCAATCGTAAAACATTCAAAGTAGGAACATCTGGATGCATGAACGATTGACTAAGGTTGGTTCATGGACCCAGGCAAACAACCGGACATTGCGTGAGAAGATTCTACAGGTGAACACCTTGGTTGAGGCCTTTGGAAATGCCTGCACGGCCATCAATGAGAACTCCAGCCGTTTTGGGAAGTACCTAGAAATGAAATTCACCCCCACGGGGGCTGTGATGGGAGCTAAGATTTCCGAATACCTGTTGGAGAAGTCAAGGGTCATCAAGCAGGCAACGTAGGTGCAGCCAAAGTGGATACTGACCTTGGAATCTCTATAACTTATTCTGTTTAATATGCTTTAGAACTTCAGTTAAAAGATAAAATCATTGGGTTGGGTTTCTTGGTTGCCAGGGGAGAAAAGAATTTCCATATATTCTATTACATCTACGCTGGCCTTTATCATCAAGAGAAGCTCAAGGAATATAGACTACCAGAGAAGACACCGCCTAGGTAGGTTTTTCTTAGAATTAACACTTAATGAAATTTATTAAGATTATACTGATAAACAGATCAATGTAATTTTCCCTTAAAACCAACTTAACTGTGATGAAATGCTATTAAACTGAGCCTGTGTGTCCAATAAACACTATAGTCTAGTTATTTACTCAGATGGTGTGAACAAGTAACATACACATGACCCATTACCTGAGATAACACAGTTTAATTGCTGATAGTATCACTTTCCTTCATGTTTTGTCCAGTACCTAAAATATCAGACAGAATATATTCCTGCATATGTTCTCTTGATGTTATCATCAAAATCGTTTCCAGGTACATTGACAATGAACAGGTCATGGTCATGCAACACATCCTCTTGAGTAAACTGTACAAGGAGCAGTTTGATGCCATTCAGGACTGCTTTCGCATCATTGGCTTCACTGAGGAGGTAGGCCACCACACAGCTGCTACAGCTGTAATGTCAGGGGTGAAGGAACGGGGGGGGGGCATGTACCCGGCAACATTTAATCTGGCTTCATTCATCCCGCAAGAAACAGACCTTTACATTTAAATTATCGTGCTGTGCCCAAATCCCCCCCCAGTATCAAACTCTGTCCTATCCCCATTGCATAGGGGCTTCTTTGGGAATTGTTTTGGGGGGGGGGGGTGTTAAGAGTTGTAAGGTTGAATTCCAGCTGACTGAAATTGTTGTTGTACAATGTTAAGTAAATATGTTTGATTATTGTTGCATAATGTTCATGGGTTAATAGCTGAATGATGGTTTTTACAGGAGGTGAATTCAGTCTACAGAATCCTCTCTGCCATCCTAAACACTGGAAATATTGAGTTTGCTGCCATCACATCGCAGCATCAAATGGAAAAGAGTGAAGTGCCTAACTTTAAAGCTCTGGAAAATGGTATGAGCACCTTTCACTGTAGGATCTGGTTAAAACTCACAGTGGTTCAAATCCAGCCTCTTCTGTTTGTGTTTTTGAATGTGGGCCATAGTGCCGACTGCATCAAGAGTGAATGAGATTCTATCAGCTGGTAGCTTAGGACACAAGGAGTATGTCTGTCTCTGCCCCATTTTCTTTATGCTTAATATGTAGGCTTCCTGTAAACCTATAAAACAGACAATTATATAGTCATGGAGTAGAAGTATGTCCAACCGAACTGAAGCTAAAAGCTGCTAGGGATGAATAGTGTCTGTTAGAAGATGCTGTACTGACTGTAGTGGCGTATGGCCATTTATAGCCATGTGACAATGGTTTTAGGCGTGTGGGTTTTATGTTATGGTGTCCAGTTACTTCCTGTCTGAGAATACTGCTCTGTCAGTGCTGGTTAAAGGCAGTTGTGTGCTGTAACACTTAAAGGATCCTGGCTTTTCCGACTTCAGGCTGTTCCTCTGCTTAATGACGGTTTTCTACATATAATGGTTTCTTCCCAGCCGCCTTGCTTCTCAGCATCGGCCCGGAGGAGCTCCAGGAGGCACTGACCTCCCACTGTGTGGTCACTCGGGGCGAGACCATCATCCGCACCAACACTGTGGACCAGGCCACTGACGTGCGGGACGCCATGTCCAAGGCCCTCTATGGACGCCTCTTCAGCTGGATTGTAAACCGCATCAACGCCTTGCTACAGCCGGACAAGAATATATGGTTGGGCATCACTCTATAAAACTTCTCCAATTAATATGTACATTTAAGTTTTTTAGCCTGCTGGGTCATTGGGTCGCCCTATGACCTCATACCTCCAGGACTGAGCGTACCCATAGTGTGTTAGGTGTGTGTCCCGCAATGAACTGGAATCCCATCCAGGATGTCCCCTGTTCTGTTTTTCCCCAGATATCAGAATATAGATGAATAGTTTTTTGTTATACTATTGATAGTAGAAAACTCACTGATATCCTGTTACAGTTGAGGTTTCCTTTAAGACCAATGTCCCAGCTTGGTGATAGATGATTCAAGTAAATATTTTTCAAGTAAAAACTACCTTAAAGTTTAAATATGAAACACTGCTCTATGAAAGATTTAATTTGTGATTAAAATAGGTTTGGAGAGAGTATAAAAAACTGTGCACTTATTCAGGAAATATCACATCATAAAATTCTTTGTTCTTTGCCTTGTTAGAAATTTGCCATCTACATGCTACTCGTGATCACATTTATATATGTCCACATATGAAATCGATACATATTCTTGATGCAACATACTACACAGTCAATGTAAAACAAATAAGACTCACTTGTATTCTTGCAAGACTTTTTCATATGGGATTCTTCACAAAATTACAAACCTCTGGGTCAAGCCACGCTCATTCTGGATACAGATACAGAAAATTTTGTTGGTTGAATGGATACAGGTGCAGATACAGAAGAAGAGAGGGACCTTTTTCTAAAAAATATGGTCTTTGGTTCTTTCATTTAAAATGTGATTTCTGCAGAAAAAGCTGAACTGAGATTCTGGAATTATTTATGCAGCCCTATGGAATTCCAATCTTTTTGTTATTTGGACTTAAACCAAGACCCCAAGGGAATATTTGTGACTCTTCTTGGTAGTATTATATCTCAGAGGGACCTTGATCCCCCCCACTCACATTCTTGTATATGTAGTGTCTTGGCAGACAAGGCCACCTTCTTAGATAGACATTCCACCTGAGTGCAGATGTCTGCTATCTCGTCCTTTAATTAACCTACAGCGCTGTGGAGGGCGGGATGAACGTCGGCATCCTCGATATCTTTGGCTTTGAGAACTTCCGGAAGAACTCGTTCGAGCAGCTGTGCATCAATATCGCAAACGAGCAGATTCAGTTCTATTTCAATCAGCACATCTTCGCGCTGGAGCAGGTGAGCAGTCCTCACACTGGCGTTCATGTCAGGAGCGTCCCTGTTTGGTGGCTGCAGTCAAAACTTCACGCTTGAAACCTTCACTTGCAAAACTTCAAAACAACCCACACTTCATCATCAGATGAAGGCTGAATAAAATCCCATCATCCCATGCTCGCAGATTTTTAAGATTAATTATGGTAGGGCGGAAGATAATTGCTTGATTGTTTGAGCTGCGCATGTTTTGCAGAAACAAATTGCAGTTGTTACTGTTCCCCTCACAGTCATTGTTTTAGATTAAAATCCCACTTGTGATATACTTCTTATTGCCATGTTTGAGGAATTGCTAGTATTACGTTCCTGTGTGTTATTTTCTGTCTTCATTAGTCACAGAAGCCATGGAAATCATTGGGTGTAATTTGTTGAATAATTGTTGAAAATACTAATGAATCTCATGTCAAATGAGCTCTCACAAAAGTAGCTTATTAATTCCTCTCTGTAAATAATTATTTGCTTTGAGACCTGATTTGATAAAGGAACCAAGCATTTGCTATTTTCAATAAAAGATAATTAGTTTTTTTGTTGGAGGAATAGATTGGTTTATACAGACTAAAACTAAAATATCATGCTACACTGTCATCTTATACTATATTTCTACAACTTTTCCTTCATTATATGTCATCTCGTGGTGTTTTTTGTCTTTTGTGGAAGCAAATTGTAGTGAATTATCAAGGCTCAATGCTGCATAAATGTAACACTAAAATGCAGCTAATTAAACATCAGCATTTTACTTCCTGATGCACACAAGTTCATAGAAGCTGTAGTTTTAAAAGCAAATATTTAAAATGAAACGCAGGCAACTTGCTATCTGATCCCATATTCATTTCATTATAAGAGGACGCAGAATTGCAGATGAGAAAGGGCTTTCCATATTTAGATGCTTTCGTGTGGAATGCAGAAATGATTTCTTTAAGATTTAAACTCCCTGCCTCTTTAGAGATGGTAGTTTACTCCTTCCCCAGTACTGTAACTCCACAGATCCAGATAAACCAATAAGGTGAGACCAGGTTGCATTATCCCCCCATTTCCTTGGCAACATAGTTTTTATATAATCAATAAAAGATGCGATTGGCGTTGGGGGTACAGAGCACTATATTTCATTTAAAGCCAGTTTGTTTTCAAACATTCATGAACTGCCTGGTACCCTTATCTTATTGTATTATTAGTGTAAATGGTAAATGGACTGCATTTATATAGCGCTTTTCTACTCTTCCGAGTACTCAAAGCGCTTTACAATTTATGTCTCACATTCACCCATACATTCACACACCGGTGGCAGAGGCTTCCATGCAAGGCGCCAACCTGCACACCGGGAGCAATCTGGGGTTCAGTGTTTTGCTCAAGGACACTTTGATGGGGTCAGGAGGAAGTGGAGCTTGAACCGGCAACCCTCTGGTTGCTGAACGATAGCACTGCCTTCTGCACCACCATCTTCCCCCGGATGCATTTATTATTAGTGTGCGTTTTGTTAATTCCCACTTCGTCCAGATTGAGTACCAGAACGAGGGTATCGATGCTGCCTTAGTGCAGTATGAGGACAACAGGCCGATCCTGGACATGTTCCTGCAGAAGCCCATGGGCCTGCTCTCCCTACTGGATGAAGAGAGCCGCTTCCCCCAGGCCACCGACCAGACACTTGTGGGTAAGGAGAAGGAGGACAAACCGAAGTTTGTGCTTTTTTTTTGGACATTGTATTTCGTAACACTTTACTTGAGGGGGCACAAGTAGCTTAGTAACTACTTGTGTAAATCATGTTAGTTAGTACATTAAGGAAGAGTGTACTGCTACATTATTTGTGCCCCCTCCATAAAATGTTACCTTATATTTTATTTCCTGCGTTATAATTGTGAAAGTATGTTTATAGTATACATAGCATATTTTTAAGATGATACTGAAAACTACTAAATATTATAATATCGTAATGATATAACTCATGACCCTGTGGTTGGAAGATGGATGAATACAATATGACATTCTACTTAAAATGCATAGTTATATAATGTGATGACAGTTAAAAATGCAACTTAATAAAAGCAATTAAAAGAAACATGCCAAGCATAATGGTGGACATTTAACAATACACATTTGTAAAGTTTAAGAAGTGTGCAAAAATCTTACCTGATGTCCAGGTTGAAAGGCATTGTTGTATGTGTAGTAAGAGCTTTTTAATACTTCTCAGTGTTTTCAAATTAGCATTTTTTTCTTTTCTGTTTTCTAAAGATAAGTTTGAAGATAATCTGCGATGCAAGTATTTCTGGAGGCCGAAGCGTGTCGAGCTGTGTTTTGGGATTCAACATTATGCAGGAAAGGTAGAGAACTTATGTCAGATAGAAATTCTTTGTTTTATCTTAGAACTAATTCTCAGATACCCCGATTATGCATGGAGAAACTGCAGCTATTTGCTTCTCAAACTGAGACGAGTTGAAATATCATACCTATTTTACTTCGAGATGTATATCAATATATAATATTTGGGTGATTCATAAAGGTAGGAAGATGAACTGAATCTGTTGGCATACGTCAGTCGAAGTTGAAATGTCCTGTGTGCTGCATTCTATAGGTCCTATACAACGCAGACGCCTTCCTGGAGAAGAACCGGGACACTCTGCCAGCAGACATCGTCGTCGTTCTGAGGACCTCGGAGAACAAACTGCTGCAGCAGCTCTTCTCCAGCCCTCTTACCAAAACCGGTGGGTAGAGGCAGGCCGGCTTGGTCCTGCAGCTAAGCAAAGTTCTCAGGAGGGTTTGTGTGTCTTTGTGTTGGACGTCCATCTGAAAGGCCAAGGGAGGGCTTGTGAGGGTGATGCAATCCTGATGCCAGCAAGTCCTCAAGGAGAGTCTGTCTTGCCCACCTCAGAAACAATTATGTTGCCCTGTTTGGCATGTGGACACCCCTGCGGGTGGGCCTCTGCTTGTTCTGCTTTGTTCCATCCCCAAGCCCCCCTCCCCAGAGAGTCAGAATAAAGCTCCCTTCCCCTTTATCTCCCCAGAGCTCCACTCCCACTGGAATAGTCTGTTTTGATTTTCGCTAAGCCGTTCCTCCTTGGATTCCAGATACTCGCCACTATCTCCAGTTTTTCGGTGAAGTGGGATTTTTTGCTCTGATAAGGTTCCCAAATACCCAAAGGATGAATAAACAGTATTTAGATTTGCATAAAAGAAGTAGTGAACTTTCCCACAATAGTTTCTTCGGAAACAGGAATGGTAATAGGAATTAGCCATTTCTGTGATTGTGGCCACTTGAGTGAGCAGATTGTCTTGAAGTGTGTTACTGCATTTGTTGAGACTGAGATATTCAGTGCACTGAACAAATAAATCTCTTACTCAATTTCTATCTTGGTTAAGCCTCCATCTGAAACACAGAGACCCGCTTTGCAGCTTTGCGAGGCTGAGGGGAGCCTTCATCGGATGGTATACTTTGCTCGGGCTGCTGAAATTCAACTCCAAGTATCGATCGTTGCTGCGCATAGGTTACAGGCTGGTGGCCCCATGCAGTGGCTTTACCACAGCCGGCCGTGGTCTGTGGCAAGACCTGCACCGTTCATTACTTGCATTGTCCGATTGTACCACTGTAATCAAATGTCGCTGTTGCTACAGAGGTTGTTAATGGAAATTAGCAGTAGGACATTCATGTGTACGTCTCTCTCTGGGCATAGAAGATCTTTCAGCCATTTTGGGAAAACAACTCTCTCGCTTTTATTATTTTATTTATTGTATTTATGTTTTCCATAACCACTTATTCCATAAAGAGCCTGGAATCTATCCCAGGAAGTGCCCTGAACAGGAGGCCAGTGTATTGTAGGACACAAACTGTTTAAAGTCACTATGTCACCTAACTATATAATGTATGTGAGCTATATAATAGGACAGAAGAGTATCTCTCTTAAACTGAAAAGTCGTCTTTGAAATGCACTCTTTAAAGCAATATCAGGGGAAAGTGCATACAGTTTTATGCTATTTTCTGGACTGGTGGTTTTCTTTAAAGTGCTGGTTGTCTGCAGCATTCAATTTTTGAAAATTGAGGTGATTTGTATACTTTAAACCGGAGCTCAGTATTCTTGATTATATGGCCCTTTGCCACTAGGTGGCAACCTTGTAGATGTGCCATTATGCCTAGTTCATACTTCAGTTGTCCACGTGCACTTACAGTCTGCATGGTGGTACACATAGACTCTTGTATACGTACTACATGTGTCTGTGGACGCAGATAGTCGCAGGTGGCGCATTCGTATAGCAGCGGGATCCCACCTGACCTACAGAGGGCAGATGTATTGCAACAAGCACAAATATAGGCAGTGTAGTGAAATGGGTGAACTTTTATAAACCGTTTTAAAGATGTTGCTGGGCTTGGCCGATATTAAGGGAATACAGCGTTTTGAAATCCTTGTGACAAATTCCTGACCCGCTCAGTGAATTTTCTCGTCAAGGTTTCTGAATGGCAGAATAGTGCTGCTTTTGTTGCTGCCTCCTCACCACTGGCTCTAGTCATACACAGTGGTTGATCGCTGTTCTGTCAAAGTTAGGGCTACCACCTACTGAAAAGACCTAGTCGATTTCCTTGTACATGTGCCAAGATTGGACCAAGTATTGCCCGTACGCACCTTTTCTACCCCCTGTGATCAGAATGATAGCAGGAATGACTAGCAGGTTTGAAGAAATTGTTTGCAGAAATACTATTTATATTCCTGACTATAGGATTAGAAAGAATCCCAAATGGTTACAAACTAAAATAAACTATTTTTATACAGCACCATATCCATGTGCATGTTTTTGAGTCAGTTTTATCATCATTTTGACTTTATTTGGTACAGTTTAGTATAGGAACATGTCGTTTCAATGTTCAATTGCGGCCTCACGCTCCATTGCACAGAGTCCACTGCCCCCTATGACAGAAACTGTATCATAATGGCCACTGGGGCTGTGGCACGGCTGCACCTTTGTGACGTAACAACCAGCCTTTACATATTTGCTCATTTGTACATGTGGCTCACAGAATAACAAATGTAGCGGAATTTTGAGGACAGTGAAAAATTGTGCAATGCTCTCATGATTGGACGCTGACTCTGAATGTCATGCTGTGGTTGTCATTACATAGATCCAGAAAAAAACTGCTGATACACAGTTAATGGACAAAAGTATTGGGACACCAGCCGTTACACCTATAGAAACATTTATGACGTCCCATTCTAATTCCATAGGCATCAATATGGAGCTGGTCCCTCCTTTACAGCTATAACAGCTGCCGCTCTACTGAAGGCTTTCAACAGGTTTATGGAGTATTTCTGTGGGAATTTTCCTCATTCATCCAGAAGAATATGATGTTGGATGTGAGAATTTTTGGAATTGCCTTGGTATACTGAAGCATTCAGAGTTCCCTTCACTGGAACTAAGCGGCCTAGCCAGATCCCTGAAAAACACCCCCATACCATTACCCCTCCTCCACCAAACATTACAGTTGGCATAATGCAGTCAGACAGGTAACATTCTCCTGGCATCTGCCAAACCCAGACTCATCCATCAGACTGCCAGACAGAGAAGTGTGATTCATCACTCCACAGAACACATTTCCACTGCTCCAGAGCCCAGTGGCAGTGTGCTTTACCCCCCTCCATCCGACACTTTGCATTGTGCTTGGAGATATGAGGCCTGCATGCAGCTGCTCAGCCATGGAAGCCCATTCCATGAAGCTCCTGGTACACAGGAGGACTGGAACTCTGTAGTTATTATGTCAAATTGGTAATTTTTTACGCACTATGCGCCTCAGCACTTAACGACACTGCTCTATTACTTTATATGGTCTGCTACTTTGTGGCTGAGTTTCTGTTGTTCCTAAATGCTTCCACTTTGCAATAATACCACTTACAGTTGACCTTGGAATATCAATCATGGAAGACGCATCACAAACTGACTTATTGCAAAGGTGGCATTGTATGACAGTTTTACACTTGAATACACTGATCTCTACAGTACGACCCAATCTTTCACAAATGTTCATAAACCTGACTGCAGCTAGGTGCTCGATTTTATTCACTTGTGGCAATGATTCTGAATGAAACTCTTTCATTCAGTGATTGGAAGTTCTGTCCCAATACTTTTGTCCATATAGTGTACATAATTGAACTGCGAGATTATGGTACTATGTGTTCATTTAACATACTTGTTACATTAGCTGAAAAAGATCTTTTGGTAAACTTCTTAGCAGTATACCCACCACGTGAGGCATGTGGATGCTGTGAGCACTTCTTGCTAACTTGACTAGCTGTAGTGCAGGAGCAGAGAAGCTAAAGACAACAAGAGACCATGAATCGCAAGCTGGTGGACCACAGACCACCTGGAATTACTTGTTGTTTTTACAAAGGCTTGAAAGGTGGGTACAGAGACACATTGCTGCTCACTCAGAGGAAAGAGAATGTATTTGCAGACAGATTCCTCCAATCGGGGGGGAACTTCCTGGATCTATGTTTGCGTTGGCTCAGGGCAGCATGGACCAGCTGGAATAGGGCCTCTGAGGTCTGTGCTTAGGGATTTGAGTCTTTCCCACATGGGAAGTTGGGAGGAGGACGAACCAGTGGCCACCCTGCGTCCCAACCCAGCCTGCAACTGGGAGCAAAGTGTGAAAAGGACACGTCACCAAGTCTTCATGATACTTTCTCACCGAACAGGAAAGGATTTTTGTATTTGTTCGACTTTTGTTTGTTAGCATCTGGCAAGGACAGCTGGCTCCAGTGAAAAGGTACTCCTGTACCACACTGTACCCTATAAATCACGCCTTGAATGACACAGTGATTTTTCTTGTCATGTACAACTTCAGCTTTGCTGAATTTGTGTGGATGAGTAAATTAAATATAAGTAATTACCAATCTGAGAACCAAAACCAAGAGTTTGCCCCAGTACAGCAGTCATGCCATTTAAATCAGTAGGACGATGTTTTAATTTGTTGATGTACAACATTTAAGTGTGAATTTGTCACAATACAACTAAGGGGTGTCTTTTATATACTTTTTTATGCAGAAATACATTCAGAATTTTCCTATTGCCCATAGTTTCTGAGTGATGATATTTTTAAGCAATATTGATAGTATGTAATTTCTTATTAAGAATGAATGGGTAAAGTCTACCTATTTCAAAGTGCAGTTATTTAATTTCTAGAATTTTAAGACTTTCAAAAATGATGCAAAATACTGTAAGTCTGTAAGTGTGTCTTGCCGGAGTTTATAGGCTGTAACACGTTCAGACATGTTGAGGCAGGATCTGCTCTCTCTCTGATATGGAAAAACAATATCAAGGCAAGAGGAGTCCCAGTATGCTAACCGACTTCTGCTGGACCCTTAAGAGGGATGTTCCTGTGGCAGAAACAGAAAAGTACAACAGAAAATCATGCATTTCTACCTTTTAGTGGAGTCACTTCCACCATGCACATATACTGTAAATATATAGCATAAAGTTAATTGTGTGTCACCCAAAATCCTTGCCTGATAAGGAAATTTTGATTATGTGAAAAATACTGTAGGAATGATTTGTGTGACAGTAAAAAAATTGTTAACCAGTGATATTAATGTTTATCTCTAGATCTGACATGGACCCTCACAAATGTCTCGTCTCGCAGAAGCATTTTCTTCTCAGAGTCTGTATTGTTGGATTTGACGCAAATCCTTTCAAATGGAGAGGCTGATATGTAGCTGTTTGGAAAACGCTGTTAAAAATGTGTCAGTGTATCAGAAATCCAGCCAAGAAGCCTGTAGATAATGCATATACATAGATTGCATGTGTAGGAGACAACGTCGTCTGTCAGCTGTGTTTAATTGGGCTAACGTTGAGAAGCACGCTACCTGACTGCAGTGATTAAAGGCCTGACACATCATTGGTCTTGAAAACTGGTGTTAGACTGTTACATTCCTAGTATTTACTATAGATCTGCTCACAGCACAGGGCTCTAATGCAGTGGGCTCTTTCTAAATGAGAGGTGTAAGAAGAGTGATTTCTGACACTCTGGTGTGCTATGTACTCACCCTGGTGTGTCCTGAAATGATGGTTTGGGAGGCTGCATGAAGACTACGTTGGGGGGGGGGGGGGGCAGTTTGGTGTCTAGCTGGAGTTTGAAGCTCCTGTTGTTGTTGCCATGGTGGCAGCTAATTTACATAAGTAATTCCACTGAAAGGTCTTGGCAGCGGCCCAAAGTCACTGCAGTGTGTGAAATGGGGACTTTGTAATGGAAGCCGGGGTGTAAAATCTGCTGAACACTAAGCCACTGCAATGCACCTCCATCGCCGGCAGAGAAAGTGCCTTTCAGCTATCAGCCAGGCAGCATTGTTAGTTATCACAATACCAGCCTTGAGCTGTTAATGATTATTGTCTCATTATTATTAGTATCTGTACAGTGGTATTTTAGAACTGTCCTGTGCAAAAAGCGTTCCTTTTGACGAAATGTCCGGAAACCCGACTGACATACTGTACGTCCGCTGAGGGTTACCTGGGGGCTATGGAGTCACCGCACTCGATTAATAGACCTCTGCCGATTCCAGGCCTGTGAGGAGTTTCTGAAGGGGGGAGACGGCTGGGACAAGGTATCACCTTTCCGCGCTTTTGAGAGAGTACATTGGGAAGTGCGTGTTTTGAGTCAGCAGTCCTCTGGATTCCAGGGCTCTGGTCCCTCTGGAGCCCCGGAGTGGCCCTGACCGAACAGCCCCATAATGCACGGCTGCGTAGCACCATCAAAGCCAATTACACCGTGGATATTTGATGATGGATCCCTCCTGATGGCAACGCATGGCATTTAAATATAGAGCCCCTGGACTCTGGAAATCATCGCAGGCGCAGAGCGAGCGAAGGATTGCAAGCCGGGGGTAATCTCATTGGACGTGGTTGCTGAGTTTCCGGATCCCATTCCCAAGGAAGGGAAGATAATGACTCGTGACTCTGTTTCCGCCAGCCAGGGGCTCTCGGCTCCCCAACGGTCGGGGATTGTCCGCTGCGTGAGCCTGTCGGCTGAGCCGCGACATCTGAACTGCGGGGCCCATTGAGGGTCGCCTGAAAGAGCGGCATGGTGTCGAATTTCGAAAGCGGGGATTGCTGCTTAATCCTGGGCACCTCGGCTCGCCAGGAGGAATCCAATACTGCCGCCACACTTCTTTTTCCTGCTCTGCGTGTGTGCATGCGCGGGCGCGCGTGCATAGGTGTGCGTGTGTGTGTTTGTGCTTTTCGCCGTGCTTAATTTTCAGAGTGAACACGCCGATGCCAGGAGCACAGTCAGGGTGGGGAGGTTCCTCTTCTCTCACAAAGGGGCTTCTGCTACGAGAAACACACAGACGAGAAATGATCAATCTGATCCCCCGGCTTGAATGGTGCTAAATTGGAGTTCAGACTCGAGTGCACTGCTTGTGCCCTACCTGTAAAACATCTATAGCATTGACAATTAAAACTATGGATATGTGGCTGGAAGAAACAATATAGCTACAATGAAGGAAATTTTGGAATATGGAAATAATGCACAAAAGTAAAAATATCTACCTCTCTAATAGGGGGAAAGTTGCCTTATTGTCACATCCATCCATCCATCCATCCATTTTCCAAACCGCTTATCCTACTGGGTCGCGGGGGGTCCGGAGCCTATCGTATTGTCACATGTAGTTGAAAAATAAGTGTATTGGCATTATGTGTGTGCTTTGGTACACCCACCTGAGGGCTTTTCAGCTCACAGCCTCTTCATCACTTGGCTGGTGATGTCACGTTCTGGAGGCCGGGCACTCCGCTCGCTCGTCCAGCCCTCTGCCGCTAATTCCTCATGACAGACACGTTCCGACATTCTCCTCCCACAGTGCTAACAGAGAGATCTCCCTCCCTCTCCCTGCGAAGAAGCCAGCTGCCTCAGCCTTTGGCTAAGGGTGGCAGAGCCCTCCGTAGCTGGGTCCTGCTTTTGGTTTGGGTTTGTGGAACAGTGCGGAGTCCTCCATCAATGTCCGTATTCTCAGCTCCTCAGCTTTTAACCCGCCATTTAAATAAGGCTACATTAATGAGAATGTGAATTATGATGATGATGATTATTCTTGTTATAATTTAGCCCACCCTTCTTACACACTGATATGCACAGATAAGGCTTTTTTTCTTGGGTCTCAGGAGGATATTTAACCTGCCAAAGATTCCCTTTCGAGAGCATTTATCAATGAGCTCAGCCACATGAAGATCGTGCCGCCTGCCAGTTCCCTTGCTTCCATTTCTACCCATTTTCTTGTCCACCGAACTAAAACATTTCCTCTGTTCTATCCCCGTTAACATGAAACAGTTCATCATTGGAGCTGTTTTCAACATTTTCATTGTTCCTGTGTTTCAGTTCATGGTAACAGTATATATGACAGTCAGCACAGCCACTGGGTCACTGATAAGTGTTTCTTTTCTATTATCTACTGTCTGATGTCACACACTGTGGGCAGGTTAATGATCCCATTTAGCCTGTGAATGGAGGAAGGAAACTTAACACATGAAAAGTCCACATACTCAAAGCAGAGGTGGGATTCAAGCCCCCCGAGCCACACACCAGCTTTCACTCCTACTGGCTGTATTATCTTAATTATTTTATTACCAAATGGTATGTACAGAAGATGACATAATGTAGTGATTAAAATAACCAGTCCTCTTTGAATTATTGTGAATTATTACACTGTAAGATAAGCTGTTTACCATGGTATTGCAAAGCATGGATAGTCCTTTCGAATTGCTTCTGCGGACTTTGTGTGGATGAAAAGCCAAAGATCTTGGCAGCCAGAATAGTCACTGAAGCCATTTTCAATAAAGGCCTGGCAAAAATATCTAGGGAGGAAGCCCTTCTGTTTCAAAACCATCACCATATGGTCAGTTTCACTTCTCTCAAACCTTAATGAAGTCCATTTACTTGGCTGGAGTCAGTAAGGTGCATCTGACAGTTCCGCAATGATTCTCCATGTCCGTGAGAACTGGTTTTCAGTTAATTTACCTGGTGAAATAAAGTTTAAATAAATGCTCTAATAGTACACGTTGTTGCGGTGGCGGGTGTGCGTGCGTGCGCGCAGGGTGGACAAACAGAGGTCCAGGCTGGACGCACGGGAAGACTG
>JABFEA020000001.1:31842299-31858780 GCA_019775915.2 Cyphomyrus plagiostoma
ATGTTAAGGTAGCACTCCCTTCATGAGACGTTAACACACAACAATACACATGTTAAGGTAGCACTCCCTTCATGAGACGTTAACACACAACAATACACATGTTAAGGTAGCACTCCCTTCATGAGAAGGTAACTCACAACAATACCCATGTTAAGGTAGCACTCCCTTCATGAGACGTTAACGCACAACAATACACATGTTAAGGTAGCACTCCCTTCATGAGAAGCTAACACACAACAATTCACATGTTAAGGTAGCACTCCCTTCAAGAGAAGGTAACTCTCAACAATACCCATGTTAAGGTAGCACTCCCTTCATGAGAAGCTATCACATAGCAATACCCATGTTGCCACATTTTGGAGACTGTGAATTTTACATTGACAGTTTAGATTCTACAATGGTTACGCAACTATATTTATGAACAGAGCATTTCCACCAGTCTGACATTTTGTGTGGGACTTTAATCTAGGTGTTAGCTATGTTTCTTACTCTGCCATGGAATATGGAATACATGATGTTACGTCCATGTGCTCCAAGGACAAAGCTGGAGAAGCATCGGTGGCGAGAAGCCATGTTTCATACACACTGCTGGGAAAGACTGTTTCACACAGGAAGTGCTCTTTCAGCTTCACCTCCTTAAGGAGAGTCTATACAAAGCAATTCTTAGCAAGGCTATGCATAGCAATTCCTAAGCAGTGGATGCAGAGCGATTCCAGCAGGGAGTCTACATGAAGGGATTTCTAGGGAGTCTCCAAGAAGCAACTCTTAGGGATTCTGTACAAAGTCATAGCTATGGTCCATGGACTGTGCGATGTCTTGCTTTAGCATGGGTGCTTGTTGATTAGTGTGCTATCCATGCTCACCATGGTCACTCCTCAGTCAGACAAATGTCCAGTCAGTGTTCTGCAGTTCAGAAACATGTGATGTCTAATTTGTCCTTAGTAGGATTGTCCGTTGACTAATTTTCATAATCACAATTAAATGCAAAAACTGAAGGATTAATCACATTTTCAGTCATGATATGGTTTGCTTAAAATACATTGCAATTGTGTTTGACTTTAGCAAAACAATGTTTTGCTATAAGATAAAAAGTCTTATTTTTTTCACAGTAGTGAAAGATTGAATGGAAAAACCTTTCAGCAGCAGGTTTTGCTCTAAAATGGTCAAAGTCTGTAGCTGTTTCTCCAAGACAGATTTCAGTTCCAATGACAAATTCACTGGAGAATGTCAAAAAAAAGTTTTTTTGCTTTGATGACCATAAAATTAATGATAATGGCTATTAATGAGCTCTCTGTTTTTGTTCACAATCTGTCTCTAATGCCATATTTTGCAGTATGTCTGCATTTTAGGAAACCCAGCTCTTTTGTGTTAAGGCTGAAATTTGGAACTTTCTGGAATAGAAACATAGGCATCATACTAGGTCTTACCAGGGGACACACAGTTAAACGGAACGGCTACTGAAGCTTAGTATTTCATACAATATGTCCCTATCAGGATGTTTCTTATTTATTTTGTTTAATATTTCAGAATATATTGCACATCTGAAACACATAGTTTAGGGGTCTGCTACAGCTTTGGTTTTTGTATAGTTTTGGATGGGATTGGATTATTAATTGGGAAAGAGTAATATTATTTATTACCACTGACAAAATATACAAAAATAAACATGTAGCATCTTATATTTGCGGCATATATAATATGTAATGTAGTGCATATGCTACCCATAGTGCATTTTAAAAGACTAACAGTGCAGTGTAATCAAAAGCACCAGCCAATTGCAGATGTAGAGTGGAATTTTATGATTGAACAACTAAGGTGGACTATCTTACATTGCCGTTTATCATTTAATGCTCAGGCCAGTTGATATGAATTGAATGTAATATTTTATTGTGATATTTTTTTCATATTGGTTGAAATTGATATCTATCACTATATAATTGAAGCTCTTTTTTACTTCAAGGCTGCATTCTTGCTTAAAATTAATTTGTAATGAAAAAAGATGACAAATTGAATGGACTGCAAGCTGAAATCTTTTTTATCATTGGGCATAACACTAGAAAATGCAGACAGTGGGCTTGTTGCTGGGTTTTTCTCTCTGACTGCCTTGCTGCTCGTCTCAGGGAATGGGCTTGCCACCCATATTGCAAAATAAAACATTGTCTCCCATTTTGATCCAATATGGGGTGTGGTTTGTCCAGAATTGTTTCAGACTAAAAGTGGGAGCCCTAATTGCTGGTGTTTGTGACTGTAAGCACTTCTATTCAGATGACAGTGATTCAAGCTTCAAGCGGGGAAATAAGTTTGCTGTGCTTCCAGGTTCATTTGGCACAACATTTCAGCAAAGTGCACAGAGCCACAGTCTCTTGCATGTTGCCACACCACTGATCCCTTTTTACCTTGCTTACCCTCTATCTCCTTTTCAAAAAGATGTGGTTGCTGAGCTCTCTTTCATTATCGAGCTTTCCTCTGAGGGAGCTGTCATCTCCTCCATGATATTACCAAAAAGGTAGCATGTTTGCATTCTCTGATAACTCAGTTGGCCTTGCTGTGTGTTTGTGGGTCATAGGTTGTCCGTTCGTAGAAGCTGCCATGTGAGTGGTTGGAATTGTGTTCATTTCTGTGATGTGTGCAACATCGCCCATTTACAGTTTATCAAAGTTTCTCATTTTCTCTTCATTTAAATCTCATATCATAAGTCGATATATTGCTTGCGTCGCCTTTTCCTACCTCATGCCTGTAGGGATTTATCCACCAGAGACAGACGGAGGACTGGAGGGGCTGGGAGAATAAGGATTTTTCCAGAGTATGATGAGGGAGAAACCTTGAACAGATATGATTGATTTCAGTGTAAAAAAAATGGTTAAGTAACAGCATCCCATTTCTGCGCAAAACAGATGCAGCCGTTGTCCTTTGGATTGTTACCTAGAGGAACCTCCTGGTTCCCCCAGCTTGCTTTATAATTTGAAGCACATGGAGTTGCCATTAAACAATGATGTCCCAAATGAAGATGTTGGTTATAAATCACAAGACCCCTTAGCAGCTTGGGAACTTTTCATAGAGTTAGACCCCTTGTGTGTGTGTGTGTGTGTGTGTGTGAGTGACCAAGGGAGTAAGGCCTGCACTCCACATGCCCCGTTTAGACATCAAAGTCCTCCAGTGATGACTTTTCCTTATAATGCATGGTTTTTGGTACACCAGTCTTCACCATCTGAGTAAACACCAACCTAAGTGCTTCACCAGGACCTGGGAAAGGTCAGGTGATCTGGACATGTGATCTGCAAGAAAGGACTCAATACAGCACTCATTTATTCAGCCGAAATCCCTTTTCAACAGCTCTTTCATGTTGTTTCTGATGAGTGATCAAATTTTTCGGGGGGATTTATAGGTGGTATTTAAAAGACATACAGAAAATCATGAGCTGGCTTTGAAGATGTAAGAATTGCCTTTTGTAGAACAGCTTCAGATCTTCATCTTGAGATGTGCACATTAGCAATGTTGCGCAGAGATAAATGCATGTAGTAATGTCTAAAAAGAACATGACTTCTGTAGCTTGATGTGGCTTGTATTGCTCCCAAATGGATCTTGCTAACTCAAGTGCAGCATTCATAGTGCTAGGCCAACTGTGTGTGTGGAAGTCTGACTTTGCTGAGGGCCCGTCTAGCTGAGAGCAGCTCAAAGCGAGGAATGCCTGTCTGCTGAATTGGCTATCTGGGAAACCCCTGTCCCTCAGATGGAGGGTCAGATAAAATGGTGGTAATTTCCCCATGCAGATGCACAGTCCACCATGCACCTTTTAATGTCAGCAGGCGGATGGAGTAGGATGAGAGAGCTCTTAAAGTGGCATGTGTGCCTGCTCTGGAGGCCGGGGCACTGGAAGCTTCCATCCATAGCTGCTTTTACCAGGTCCTGTTATCTCCCTGACAGTAGGCAGGGCTGCTTTGGAGCCTTTCCAGTCCAGCCTCCCTGCATTCTTCATATGCCATGTACCAGTCAGTGCCACTGAAATCAACATGTAAGTAAATGACTTTGGCTGATGATATATGGCATATTGCGGACGTGAAAACAGTTGATTGAAATAATGTGTTCTGATCAGTGTGAGATCTTTGGAATAGTACTGCCTGACCATCATTCTGTAAAAAAGCAGCTGGTTTAGCTGAACGTGCAGAGGAAAACACACAGGGTGGCCATTAGGAGGTCATAGCTGTATAGTAACGACGAGTGTTAACTGATCAGTGAATTCATTTCCATTTTGTGTAGCAAGTTTGTGTTTGTATGAGTTGACTATTTAATTCCTGTGCCTGACCATATCTATCTATCTATATATCTATCTATCTATCTATCCATCTATCCATCCATCCATCCATCCATCTATCCATCCATCCATCAAAATTGCTGAGACTTTGGTTCGGAACATTAAATATTAACATTCCATTTAGGCCTATTAATAACATTTAACTTATTACATACGCTAATGTATGGAGCCCCTAAAGGGACCTGGTGTGCACACGAGAAAGTAGGACCATGTTATTTTTTTTGCACAGGTCCCTTCAGGGGCTCTGTACTAATGTGTCTTTTGGCAAGGACATTTTTTCAATAATTTTGCTTTAATCAGTAAAGCATGACTGTTAGGCCTGTTGTTACTGGTTCTGTCATGTTGTCAGTATTTAAAATAAAAGATGCATTAATTTTAATCAGTTAACTTGCTTGTGTGGTTTATGGTTTTAAACAGGATGCCTACATGCATGGTAAATATAACAAATCTACCCTATGAAATATATCATATAACTCTGTTGTGGGTTATATAGCCAAATCAGAAGTAACAGTAGGCTAAACATCGCATAGTGATCTCATTATCGTTGTATTGCTGTTGAAATACATTGTTCAGACTGGGAATGTCGAATCAATATTCAGTAGTGATAGCCCTGCAACATTGTGCTGGTGAGCAAATGACCTCATAGCCATTCCTTGCCAATAGATTTTAATTAAAGCATCACAGTGACATCATGCTTATGCTTGTGTGCTGTCTGGGTCGTTACATTACTTTAGTGTTGCTGCTGTAACAGTGCGAGACAAATCAACTGTCAAATTTTACCTGTCACTGTAGCTACTGTAATATTGTGCATTTATTGCACCTCTGTAAAGTCAGTTGACATTAGATCATGAACAGGAAATTATGGGAATAGGATGCATTTGTTCATTAATATTTTAACACAAGACAAAAGTAATGAGTAACAAGCCCATTTAAATTTCAGTCATTTTAATTGCATTGTGTAATTTGAAAAGTTAATTACATTACTTGTTCCCCCCAAAAGTAGTGGAACTATAGTAATACACATCACAATGTATTGATACATTCTCAGAACTTGAAAGTTTTCAACCTCCTCCTTGAGAAGGTACTACAGAAAGGCTGAACAGAATGGATTCCTAATGCTAATTCCACTAATGTTCGATGCTGACGTGACACGGTGAGTATCATAGACGAGCTAGCAGAAAATGGCACGTCGTAAATCATGCAGTACACCATGTGAACAGTAAATAATCATCTCTTTGGTTTTATGTCACTGTGACTCCAAACCCAGCAACACCTTTACTAAGCCGACCCATCTGCAGTGGAAAATCAATCTGAAACCACACTGTAACTATAGTGTCTCTTCACAGTACGGCTTGGGTACGGCCTGGTTCCTGTACGCCAATGGAAAAACGCCAAATGAAACTCATGCCTTTGTATGTACTTCTTTGTATTTTTTCGTTTTGTCTGTGTTAACTTTGGTTTATATTTCAATGACACTTTTCTTACACTGAACACTGTACATTTAGGCAGCTTACTGACCTCCATGGAAATTAACATGGGACAGAAAACAGTAGTTGCACAATAAGATACAGAATGTACCTTGATTCTGTAGTTGTCATAGTTCGCCCTAAAGCTACAGAGGTCTGTTCAGCGTACCATTAATGGGTGACATGACTCCACAGGGCCTTGCCACAAATGGGAGTGTCACTTTAAATTCAGAGATATTAGGTAACCCATAACACTTCACTTGGATGAAGCACTCTTTTAGTTACTGCTGTTTCATTAATAAAAAGGCTCAGATCAAAAGGTGGGACTTTCCCAGCATGCTGGGAAACATTGCAGAGATGCTGACCCATGCATGGTCCACTATGTGCTCTTTAATGATGTTGGGCCAGTATTAGAAGCACTCTAGAGAGCTCTAAAGAGGCATGTAATGGTAGTGGCATTAACAGCCATCTTGCCAGAACCATTACGTACAGTGATTGCTTTGCATGATATTATGAAACAGCTGTGGAATATGAGGCCATTTTACACAGTCAGATGTATGCTGGCAGCCATACCAGCTACAGTGTGAACTAGGTACTGTCAGGTCAGTGCCTGCCCCACCCTGCCTGTCGTATCCCCTTCCTGTTTAGCCAGCATGTGCTGCTGGCCATCCTGTCCTCATCCCTGTTTCTTGCCCTTCACCCCCAGTGTGTCTAAGTCCGTAGTGTGTTTTCCCTGTTCCCCAGACTGCTGCATGTGTCAGTGGGCTGAGTGTGCAACACAGATACTGTTTCCTTGTGTTGTGGGTTTGAGGCTGACTTGACACTAGTTTCCTTTGGATTTTTGCTCCCCAGTGTTTGTATCGTGTTTTCTTATTCTGGAGTATTATTGTGATTATTCCTGTGTGTTCTTGCTTCTAGTTTTTCCTGCTGGTGTTTCTCCTGTCACATGCTGTAGATTCTTAGTCTATAGTGTGTGTTAATTCTCTTAGTTCTGTGCGTTCTTAGGGTTATGGTGTGCACCTGTTTCTCGTTGCTCCTGTGTCTCCCTTGATTGGTTCATTGATTAGGTTATGCCTCTTCCTTGTTTTCCCTGGACGTATGTGTATTCAAGTGCCTTCCCTCACTCTGTGCTTTAGTCTGCCATTGTAATACCATGATGTAGTGTTGCCATGTGTTTTGGCCTTTGTAGCCTGGTTCTGCTCTCTGTGTCGCTTTGCTCTCTGGTTGTGTTTTCCTAATGGTTTAGCTTGTTTTAGTATCAAGTTCTGTTATACTTTTCTGACCCCTCGTGGTCCTTTCTTTTGTATGACTCCATCACATCTTTTCCCACCTGCTCTATGCCCCAAGTCTGTAACAAGGTAATCCATCTGAAGCTAAACAGGTTTGGGCCTGGCCAGTAGATGGGACACCAAGTAGGAAAGCTGGATTGCTACTTGGAGAGGTCTTAGCTCCCAATGATACAGTGCAGTGATGGGGACGGCATTCTGTAAAAATGGTGCCGTCCTTTGTATGCAATGTAAAAGTGAGGTCCCTGACTCTCTGGTAAAAACACCCTAGGCATCATCAGGGTGTTAAAGCATAGGGTGATACCCTGATGTCCTGGCTAAAACTGCCCATTGTGGCTCTTCAGTCGGCCCTCCTAATCATCGATCCATCCATTTTCTGAAACCGCTTGTCCTACTCAGACTCACGGGGCCTGATCCAGAGGCTATGGGTGCAAGGCAGGGAACAACCCAGGATGGGGCACCAACCCACCACATTGCACTCTTAATTATCCCCTATATTTAAATGATGAATTCTCTCCTATCCCTTACATGAGTATTGGTGTATAATGGTAACTGTTGCATCTTCCAAGTGGGTGCTGCACAGTGGTGGTGGTTGAAGTCGCTCCTCTTTGGTTCTGTGAAGTGCTTTTGGTATCTTGAAAAGCACTATATCCTCCTGAGACCCAAGGAAAAAGTGTTCTTTTTTTCCTTGAAGTGTCATTCAATTTAGGTTATTTGTCTTTGGAGGAAATAAGACATCTTACAATTTAGATTTATTTTTATTTAGCATGTCCTCTTTAGTGTACAACAGGAATAAATATGTGTCCTTACATCAGTGAACAGAGAGACGCAAAAACAAAATGTCCACTACAATGGACACAAATGAATAGGTGGGGTCTCAGGAGGATATAAAAGTAACATTCGTTCATTCTGCAGTGCAAACACTGTACACTGTTCTAATATTGTATTACAAGACAATAATGCTCTCATACAAATTGCTAAACAAATTCAAGAATGGTTTCGTGAACACCAGGATAAAGTCAAACTCATTACATGGTCTACTTGATCACAAGATCAACTCATTGCCATTAAACTTAAATGGGAAGATTTTAAGCTTTTCTTCATGGAGAATAGTCTAGTATCACACCACATGCAGTTCAGGACTTCTCTGGTGGTGATGATCTGAGAGCAAAGCCTCAGCACATCTGCAGGTCCTTGAGGCCCTTAACCCCCAGCTCCCTGGGCACCACGGCAAGAGGCTGCCCTTCATGGCCAGCTTGCTAATGCCTACCTTAGGCAAGTTTGGGGAGGCGTAGAGAGAATTTACTCACAGTGATCAATGAAATATCAATTATTACTCTTCCTTAGTTTCATAATGTTAATGTATTTCTCCGTGTTTCTGTTATTTTGTCTACCCCTGTAGACCTGCCTCCACAGCACCCCACCCATGGCTAAAAATATGTTTTGTTGATGTTAGACCATTGAACATAACATTGGAAACCTAAGATTCATTTTTTAGTTTATTGTGTGGAATATGCCCTGTTTTTTAATTCAACCAGACTACAGGGAAGGATGTGGTTAAATATTGGTTAAACACTAAAAGCTGAGCGACTAAACAGGGCATATGGGAATTTTTGAGATGCAAAAAAGCTGAAATATATTTTAAAATGTGAGTGTAGTCATAGACACTAGGTTCCATGTCTGAGCATAAAGGTAAACATAAGTGCACTTGACCCAGAGCACCGTAGACTACAACAAAATTGATAGATCATTTTTGCAATTATGGCTTGGGATCTGTGACCACGTGTACTGGACACTTGGATGATGAGGGGAGCTGTTAACTGATCATCACCTGGTGCTGAGTTGGATCAGATTGTGGGGAAAATGGCAGATAGACATGATGAACCCAAACACAACACATTTGGCAGAGGCCCTTTCCTAGAAATTATCTCGTGCCTCTGGCAGAACTTCTCTTACAGCCAGACATGTAATCCCAAATGGCCACTATTTTGTGCCTTTATGTGGTTGTGCAAAGCGATGCCCAAAAGATTGTTGGTGTCTGTTATGGTGGTAACCACTAAACCCAGTGGTGGACACCAACGGGAAAGGGAGCCACCAGGCTGAAGTAGGAGGCTTAGTTCGCTTAAGGGACTCCGCAAGCAGCTGACGGGTACTGGCGGGCTAAGCGAGATGTGGCTTTGGCAGTTGCAAAAGCAAAAACTCGTGTGTGGAGGGAGCTTGGTAAGGCCATGGAAAATGACTTTTGGTCAGCCTGAAAATGGTTTTGGCCAACCATCAGGACACTCAAGGGGTGGAAGGAGAGCTTTATCCATGGGGTTTATAGCTGGGATGGAGTGCTGTTGACCTCAAATAGGGAAAAAGTCAAGTGGCGGAAGAAGTACTTCGAGGACCTTTCTTGGAAGAAGTAGAGTCGTAAGGATTGTATAGTTTGCTTTTTTGCAGATAATGCAGTCCTGTTGGCTTCATCAGGCTATGACCTTCAGCATCACTAGGGTGGTTTGGATCAGCACCTCCAAGTTTGAGGTCTATGTTCTCAATTGGAAAAGAGTGGATTGCCAGGTAGGGAAGGAGTTACTGCCTCAAGCGGAGGAGTTTAAGTATCTCAAGGTCTTGTTCACAACTGAGGGAAGAAGGGAGCGGTAGATGAACAGGCAGATCGGTGCAGCATCGGCAGCTATGTGGACGTTGTACTGTTCTGTCATGGTGAAGAGAGAGCTGAGCAGGAAGGTGAAGCTCTCGAATTACCAATTGCTCTACAATCCTACTCTCACCTATGGTCATGAACTGTGGGTAGTGATTGAAAGAATGAAATCACATAAAAGCAGCAGAAGTTAGTTTCCTCTACAAAGTGACTGAACTTGGCCACAGAGGGCTCAGACATTCACTGTGGAGCTCGGACATTTGTGAGGGGCTCAAAAGCTGAACTGCCGTCCCTCCGCATCAAAAGAAGTCAGCTGAATTTGTTCAGGCATCTGTCTAGGATGCCTTCTGGATGCTTCCCTGGGAGGTGCTATGGCCATGTCCAACAGGGAGGAGGCCCTTGGGCTGACCCAGCACACACTGAAGAGACTATATCACTCAGCTGGCCTGTGAGTGACTTGGTATCCATCTGGAGGAGCTAGAGGAGGTCTGGGCATCCATGATAAGGTCTGCTGCCCTTGTGACCCGGACCCACATAAGTGGCAGAAAATGGACAGACAGATGGATGGATGGATGGATGGATAATAGGTAGGTAGATAGAAAGATATCTGTATCCTGTGATACAGACCTGAACAAAATATCAATTGCAGTGTAAAAGGCTTAGGATTCCTTTATTCCCCTACTGCCCCCCCAAACCGATGTTATCATTATGTGTGTGATGGTAATCCTGAGATGCTACAGTAGTCATTTGTGATTTGGACCATAATATAAAGGATTCTTCACTTTATGAGGCACAATTACACCCTAACTCATACTGAGAATAAGGTATTATGGCTGTTTCTGCAGGATTTTGTTTGTGGTGGACTGCTGAGTCTCATTTTGTCTGTTACTCCTGTAGCTTTGTCTGCAAGCAGCGCTATTAAATCCTCACCGCACAATAAGGCAACCTTTCACACACAGCATAATTAAAGAGAAATGTCCCGTGCTTTGTTGCATATCAGCACGTGTGTCCTTTACAGTGGACTTCCAGTGCCTCTCTGGTGTCTCTATGGCAAATGAGGTTAAGTTTAAGCCTCTGAGCCATCAAGGGTTTAATCCAGTAGGACGGTGGGAGAGTGGCAGGGTGGCAGGCCGGGGGATGTGATGCTGTCAGGTGCTACTTGAGGAGTAAGTTGGAGAGGCACCAGGAAGGGGAGGGGGGCTGGGTGTGCATCTAGGGAGTCTCAGTAGCAGCTGATGGCAGTGACATTGCACAGGGTTACGGCGCACCATCGGGATCTATGTCACTGGCGTGTTGCTAATCCCCCCCCCCCCTCACTTTCCCCACCCCCCTCGCACACACACGCGCCCTCTAGGTCATGTTCTCAAGTGCCAGCAGCGGACCCCCCGCCGGCGGGGGCACCAGCCCAAACTGCTGAACAGCCCCGAGGACAGCCTGTATTACAACCAGCTGCACGTGAGTGAGGGCAGCCGCCAGGCCAGCCCCCCAGCTCGCCTTCTATCTGGACGCTAACGCAGTGAGGTGTACCTGCGCCAGGCCCCCGAGCCCCACACCCGCGCTTCTCTGCCTCTTGTCTTGAGCGTGTGCTTACGCTCTTTATCTGTTGCTTTCATGTCAGGATGTCTGCCTTCACGGTGAATAATTGATGCGGTTTATCAAAGGAGGCCGAGACGCATGCCTCATCAGGCTCGCCAGAGCCTTTGATCAAAAAAAATTATGCTGTGACTTCTGATATTATCAGCATCTCCCCGCATTCAACGCGAAATCACTTTGAATTAAAAATTAATGACTTGCTCGCTTGTCTTTTCACTGTGTGCTCTCGGCCCTTCCCACAGAGGACCCCGGATTGCCAGGGGAGCAAGAGGAAACCGCGAAAACTTGGGTAAATAACGGCTTTCCTACTTCCAGCTGCTATAAACAGAGCAGGCTCTTTGTTGTATTAAAGCACCTTGTGACTGTCACAAATGAGTGGAAACAAAATAAGGTTTTTTTTTTTCCTTTACAACAAGAGGTAGTGGCGGCTGTGTGGGGAGGGGTTGAACGTAAATAGATTGTCAAAAGAAAGAGGCCTTTTATCGGCCTCTTCTGGGTTTTATCAAGGTGGTGTTAAGACATTATATCCATTCAGAGTGTAATTGTTTGAGTCTTGACCTCTATTTGTAAACGAAAGCCTGGTTTTGTCTGATAGGCTGAGAAAAGAAGAAGAAAGAGTTCTGGTTGTTTCTTTATCCACGTGCACCATCGTCTATGAATCATGGGATTAGCATGTACATACAAGCTTTCTAATTAAAGTAAAACATCAAGCTGTTGTGCTCCTCTTTAGTTTGAATGTTTCAGCCATCCATCTGCATTCCTCTCTCTCTCTCTCTCTCTCTCTCTCTCTCTCTCTCTCTCTCTCTGTCTCTCTCTCTGGCTATCATTCATCACAGGCAAATCAAAGTGCTGGACGGAGAAGATGAGTACTACAAATTACTGTCAACTGCGGATTCAGTCCCAGAGGAGGAAACTTTGACTGGGGCTCCTCCCATTCTGTCAAGGGAGGCAGTTCTCACTCAGAGCTCAGGCTGAATTCTCTCATCAGCTGGTAAGGGTCTAGCTTCGTCTGTCCAGAAGTCAGCCGGGGCTCTGGGGGTTTTAACTTAGACTGCTGAACGTCTGGAGAAGTCTGATGCGGCATCACAAAGTAATATTGTTCTGTTGCAACTGGCTCATCTCTCGAGAGAGAGAGTGAGTACTGAGGGATGTTTGTCTTCATTCTCGAACCACAATAATTCTGGCTATTAACAGATAAAATATCACATGTTTCACGTTAGAAGGTGGTTCGATTCCCGGCCTGACTCTACATGTGAGGAGTTTGCTTGTTCTCTGTGTCATTGCAGGGTTTCCTCTGCGTTCTCTGGTTTCCCCCAATTGGGGGAAGATAGATTAAGGTGAATTGGAGTTGCCAACATTGCCCATAGATGTAAATGGTGTATGAATGGTGTGTGTGCGTGTGTGTGTGTGTGTGTGTCTGCGTGCCCTGCAAAGGGTTGGCATCCTGGTTTCTTCCCTGTTTTGTGCCTGTAGCTTCCCCGCCACCCCTCCAGCAACCCAGCACGGGACGTGCGGTTATGGAAAATAGATGAATGGACTCATTTTTTACTCTAGCGTTTTTGTTTTTTCATTGTGGGACATGTAGCAGAAAAATATTTTATTCATTCTCATTCATCACTCATAAGTCAATATCAGGGTTGCTGGGGCAACCATTAAAAATAGGATTGTCAGCAACCAGTTTTCACTGTACAGCAGCTCTGTGTGGTTTTAGTAGCAAAGCTTCGTACAGTAGCTGACAGCCCCCCCACCATCCGACTCCTGACTCCCGCTGGTCTTGTCCCCTTGCACTCCTTGTTTTTGATCATGCCAAATTACCGGCAGCATGTACAAAAAAGGACTGTTTACTGTTAAAAAAAAAAATAGGACAGATGCTTATTGTGAATAAAGATCTGACAAAAATTAGCTAGTTTTTGTTTTTTAATCTCGAGTTTCTGCTCTTAACTGCTCCTTTCTTATCATTGCTGTTTTTGTCAGCTGCATCTGTGATGTCATGTCTGTGTTCTGTGTTAACAATCACTCTGGATGAGTACCATCCCCAAGCTCAGCTAAACCATGGCCGGGCCCAGCTTTTCAAGTGAACCTGGGCACAGTTTCACATACCGTACCCGGACACGATACGGAGCCAACAGACTAGTGGTGCGTGGGCACAGTATGGATCCCCCAGTGTTGGGTACACCCTTAGAGTAGGGGTTCCCAACCTTTTGATGACCGACGACTGTGTGTGTGTGTGTGTGTGTGGTGCTCATGTATACATTACACTCCCTCAACGTGTAAAAACCTGCCATTTTCACAATGAAGGAACCACAAAAATAGCAAAGTAAAAAAAAACAAATAGCTACAACAAACGCTTCTGAACACTAACATGCGACTACAATGAACCATCAAAGAACAGAACCAGAACAGGCACTTACACAGCTGATGCAGGACAGGTGAGAATCGTAACCATTTAACCAATCACAAGGACTCAGGGCAAACAAGGAACAGGGGTGGCATATTACAATGACGTAAAACAAGGAAAACTGAGCAAACGTGGGACACGGAGCAAAAGACAAGGAACTAACCGAAATATACAAACACCAAAAACTGCAAAGCACTGACTGCCAATAACAAACACTAGGGAAAAATCAGAAACCAAACAAAACACATGAGGCAGCAGATTTTAACAGCTCTGTGGCCTGTACTACAAAGTGGGGTTACTGGCTTATCGGGGTACCACAGTTTAAATCAGGGGTGTCAAACTCCAGTCCTGGGAGGCCGGAGCCCTGTGTAGCTTAGTTCTTTCCCAGTTCCACTACAAATGATTCAGCTCAACAGCTGTGTGGTAATTAGCACAAGGAGTTGAATCAGATGTGTTAAATGAGGGGAAACCCAAAAGTGTGCAGGGCTCCGGCCCCCCAGGACTGGAGTCTAACACCTGTGGTTTAAATGGACCTACATATTCGTTCACTTACATTTTGTCCAGACTACCTTAAATCCGACAAGTTGCCCCAATAAGCCAGTAACCCCGCTTTGTAGTACAGGCTTTTAACAGTTTTTAACAGTTCTATAAGTCTGTAGCCCTTTGTTTGTTGGTTTATGCAACTTCCCCTGTTTGTATATTGTTTGCTTCATCTGCCATCATTGACACTGACACCCTGGTGGGCTAAATGTGCCATAGATTTTTAATCTTGACGGGAGCCCAAGGGTCTCTTCCTGTTTATTTGGCCACACCTTCCCAGTGCTTTGTGCAGTTAGTGTATGAAGCCTCGAAGGAGATGGACCTGTTTCAACAAGGCCATTTGCTGCTCATTCATTATAAAAGACTGAGCTGCTGTCTGTGGATGCATACTAGTGGATATACAGGGAAACTGCTGTCCGTGGATACATGCTAATGGCTAATACAGAGGAGTTTGCGCTGCTGTCCATAGATACATGCCAATGGCTAATATGGAGAAGCTGCTGTCCATAGATACACGCTAATGGCTAATACGGAGAAGCTGCTATTCATAGATACACGCTAATGGCTAATACAGAGTGGCTGCTTCTGTAGATACATGCTAACAGCTAACACTGAGACGCTGTTGTCCGTGGATACATGATAATGGCTAATACAGAGGAGTTTGCGCTGCTGTCCATAGATACATGCCAATGGCTAATATGGAGAAGCTGCTGTCCATAGATACACGCTAATGGCTAATACGGAGAAGCTGCTATTCATAGATACACGCTAATGGCTAATACAGAGTGGCTGCTTCTGTAGATACATGCTAACAGCTAACACTGAGACGCTGTTGTCCGTGGATACATGATAATGGCTAATACCGAGAAGCTGCTGTCTGTGGAAACATGCTAATGGCTAAAACAGTGATGTTTACCTTTGTAAGAAAACCAAGCCCTTTGGAGGCATAACTGTAGAAGTGCCTGCTCTGATTGTGGACAGAGTAGGAGAACATTTGATATTGAGCGGACACAGCTTAATAACTTAAATATAAATTATAGTTCTTTTGGAGATACAAATCAAGCCTCCCCTGGTTGTGCTTTATGCCAGGTGTTTTTGATTCCCATCCCTATTCAGCTGATCACACTGTTTCCGGCATTCTGTTTTTCCTCTGGCAAACAGCCCAGCATTAAATAGGTCATCACAGCGCTCCAAAATATCTTTAATGCGTATGCCATCTACATAACATGGTCTGGAACTGTTTCAGGTCGCCGTTTTACTAAGCTCAGCAAGTCTTCTCTGCTCCCCACTTCCTCCAGTGACTACATATTAATCCATGGGACTGTAGTGTCTGTGAAGGAAGAATCATTCACGTTTTTTTTTTTCCATTTCCCCTGGTCTGCTCAATGGAAGCCAGACCACTCCCTCCCTGTCTGCAAAAGGTAGATTCTGGTCTATCATTTAATTTTAAGTCAATCCGTCTGTCTGTACCTGATGTCAGAATGTGGGAGGGGCTATAATGCACTATAAACTTCACTGGAGCTGCATTGCAGTGCTTGATGTTTTGCTTGATTTTAGTATTTGCTGAAAACATGCAGAAATTAATGAATAGCTAGTGAAAGCAGGCTACGTTCATAGTTCCAAGCATCTAATTAATACATTTTTAAGAACTAAAAAAATGTCCACCGAAATTCTCACAAAGCGGTGTGGGATGCGACAAGTTTAAATGGGTCCTATTGTGTTCATTGTTGGTAGTCAACCTCCAAAGTGCTTACAGGTACACAAAGTCTAACAGATGGGGACATATAAATCAAATTACTTTTATGAAACTTAAGTTTTGGAGGGACTATTGTGATCAATCAGTGGCTAGTTGGTAGATATACTCAAACAACTGGTAATACCTGTCTTTTGTGCAACTGCAAAACCTACACTGCAAAATGCAGCAAGTAATAAGTAAATAAATATTAATTAGTAACACTTAGTAATCTAACTAGCTAATGAAAAAGATATTGACTTGAACCAGTGCACAACTTAAAAAACATTAAACATAATTTAACAAGGTAAAAAATGTTACATGGCCGTCGTCATTTGCGTAATCGCTGTCTGTTATATATGTAAGAGATAATGTACAGGCAGCCGGTAGTTATCGCAGAAATTAGCCCCAACAGTGTGATCAGGACCCGACGCAAATCCCGCTTATTACACGGCTACTTGCCACATAAGGAAAAAAACTGGACATGAATATGAATTTGAAACATTTTATTGG
>JABFEA020000001.1:31863114-31878219 GCA_019775915.2 Cyphomyrus plagiostoma
CAATGGCAGCTATTCTGCTAGAGTGGAACATCAAAGGTTTTCTGAATGACTGCTCTGAGTTATACTTTGTTATAGATCACTGAGGAAATTCACAGATGTTGTTCTCATACGAGACATCATTATAGCTGCTCAAGTACCCTGGTAGCCTCCAGCATCTCCCCCCCCCCCTCTCTCTCTCTCTCTCAGCAGACCAGTAGTAGACAGATGTGAAACCTGCTCTCTCTCGCTCCCCGGTCTGAGGAGAAGAATTTAAAATTCAGCCGATACGTTTCACGTTGCTGCCTCCAAGTTGCACTTCACACTGTCGGTTTAATTAAAATCACGTTTAAGGCATGACTGAGTTCAGCTTTAAACCCCCCCCCCCCCCCAAAAAAAAAAAAAAAACATAACCCTGCTTGCAGCAACAAAATGTTTTCCTCTCTGCTGTTGCCCTTTCTTGCTGAAACCCTTTTTACAATGAATGAATTCATTCCAGATTGTAATTTCTCATTTAAGTTCGTCTGCCTGTTTTTCTCTAATATTGATGGATGCTGAATTTATGCACAGTTTGCATGCAGGACCGTTTACCTTAACGGAATTATTTGTAAGTAACAGATGTTTTTCCAGTAAAAGGTGTATTAGAGATTCAAATACACTTTGAAAGGTGGGTTGTCTTGTCCTGCAGCTTTGCCTGTAGGTGTCATATTTCTATGCAGAAGATACATGGGACGTTCTCCTACGTGCCACTGTACCTTCACACCCTGTTTTCCGAAGCACCAAAACCCATCAGGAAAGTTCTGTCATGCTTACCTGTTACAATACCTGTGTTCTTGAAATGCACTCGACTCTTAAAATTAATGTAGTCAAACTACATTTCTTCCTGTTATCCTTATGAAAATGGTTTGCATGATTGTCACAGTTGTGTGTCATAACTGATTCTGTAGTGTGTTCACAAGCATTACGCAAACCTAAAGTTCTTTCATTGTCTTTCATTACAGAGCACCTACTTGAGAATATGATTCTACCAGCCAAGAACATACATTCTTGCCGACTTGTTACGATTAAACATTAATTGCTGCAAAAACAGTTGTAAAGGATGACCTTTCACTTGTGAATTTAATCGTTTTTATATTTATGAGGGAAATATGACATTTGATGCCTTTTGCCTGGAATAACATTTTACTTTCTTTATTTTGCTTAACATTCTCAAGAATGTGTGCAGATAAAAATCAGTGATTTCACACATTCGCTGTAAATACTCACATGACCTGTTTGAAATAATACACTTCATTTTAAGGTTTTCTTGATGTTACCAGTTTTTCAGTGCTTATGTGCTACTTATGCTGGGTCACTCCATAGTTAGTTCTCCGTTATCATTTGTGAACGAGAAAAATATATTGTAGTTAGTTATACTAGCTGTTGGTGTAATACCATGTAATTAGCCATGCTTATGTTCTCATGTCACATAGCCTGCTTAGTAATGCAAGGGTCTAAGGGTAGAACGGGGAAGTGTGTGCTTACTATAGCATTCTCACAAAGTACAATGTTGTGTGTTGAGAAGCCAGCTGATGGTCATAATTTATATTGAACTAATTAATTTTACACAATTCCAGTCTCTTTAGAGTCTCTTATTAAAACCTCAGTCTCCTGAGAAATGTTTGTCCTTTTATTCATTTTCCATAGCTGTGGAAGTAATGCAGGCAAGTCCAGAGCTCGACTCACAATAAGAGCTAAGAAAGGCAGGAGCTGTGGAAGGGGTGGTGTGTGTGTGTGTGTGTGTGCGTGTGTGTGTGTGTGTGCGTGCGTGTGCGCGCATGTGTGTGTGTGTGAGCATAACTGACAAGTGTCTGAGTTTTATTGGGTTGGTACATGAAAGTATAAACTTGCACTTTATGCAGTCATACAATTGTACCGTCAAAAGAATATTCCAGGAAAATATATTTCATTGATAAACTAGGATGAGGAGAAAACGTAAATATCATTTCAGGATTTTAAAATCATTACTGACATATGAAAACTGTACATCGGTCCTTAAATCGGAAGTTCTATGACAATTCCTGCATCCCACTGGATTTCAGTTTTTCATTTTTAGGGAGTAACACAAACGAAGACAAAATCCTGAGCAATTTTCAGCCTGTAATTAAATGCTTAAAACACAAGTAGTTCTAATTTTCACACAGATCCAATAAATCTTTTGGAAATATTCTGAAAGGATTATGTGATATTCCCCCAGTGGCTATAAATAGTGCACATTGGTATGAATGATCCAGAACCAAATTAACGGAAAGTGACCAAAGTTCATGGAGTAATACAGCAGTAAATGGCACCTTTTCCAATTAGCCTGCATGCGGGTCCCCGGCAGGTTTTCTGGGGCCCTTTGCATAACTGTACTTGGGAAGATCTCCATCAAAAAAGTATATCATGTATTTCCTCTCCAATGCAGGCAATTCAGGGATCTTATGTGGCTGCCTCTAGTTTCAGCTGGCCTTGCCCATAGAAGTTCACATTTCTAAAGTACTGTATGCTAATCTGTATTTTACTTATTTAGCCGACCGTTTTTATCCAAAGCGATGTATAAGTGAGAAGGCAGGGTTAGACAGTGCCTAGAGCAACTGGGGTTAAGGGCCTTGCACAAGGACCAAGTGGTGAAGGTCTGCCAGCCATGGGATTCAAATCAGTAACCTTCCACTCTCAGGTGCAGGGTCCTAACTCACACATTAAGATGGGGCTCCATTTTAATTAAAAGACATTGCGATGGAAAATATACCTCTTGCCAGTTGCCTGCAGTAGCGCAATTTATTCATATCATTGCCAGTTATTTTACTTTATACTTTCAGTCAAACTCCTCTTAGAAATTAAGGAATGGGTGGGTTATATCATTACTAATAATCACTCCTTAGCAAATCACCCCCGCTCCCCCTCCCAACCTACCTCTGTGTAATTTCAATTTGTTTATCCCACAGCACGTGAAAGGCTCTGTTTTATTCGGTATAATAATTTAGTATCTTTGTCTGTTCCACAGACAGGATCACAGCCCAGCTATAAATTAAGCATTGGGATATTAAAGTGTTATCCATTTTTGCAGAAATATATGAATTTCAAAAGTCTCAAAGGCTGATAAAATTAATTGCATCACTAAAGTTTTAGTGTGTTGCTTTTAATGAGTTTCGCTTTTTCAGAATATTTTTAAATATATTTTTGGTGTAGACCTATCAAAAAGAAATCCAGTATCCAAGGTAAACCTTCCCTTTAAGCTGACTTGCAAATTTGCAAATATACTCTACATCAATGAAACGCTTTTTTAGTTTTTTACCACATAAGAAGGCCTTTTACCAGTATGTACTAACAAAACAGACGAAGATTTTTGTTACCTATAATTAAAAGTGGAAAGGGTAGCCTACTGACCCCACAACCTGAAGAGACAAGCATCACACACGAACTTTTTCGGCTTATATTAGGCAACTGACGTAACTGTGGCAATATTTATTATTTAGTCATTAAAAAAATCTTTGTGGAAATTGTTTATGTAATTAAAATCAGATCTGGTAACGTTCATTACACATTATTTTCACGGTATAAGCACTATATTGGTAACATGCGGTCCTGTGTACAAGACAGACTATAGGAACTCTACCAAGTCGATATGCTACATTAGTATTTACTTTGGAAATTATTTTCCATGCATGATCATATATGGAAAATTCAGAAGAAGGTGAAGATGCTTATAGGACTTCTAAACGGGTGCTGGTAAAACGGAGTGCCGTTTGCCCTGTTATTCAGAATTACCAAGCAACTGAGGTTACCGCTTGCCCCCAGGGGAATCTCCTTTCTCCCCTATGACTCTATGGAGCCCTGGGAGAGGACTTGGCACGCTAATCCCCTCAAAGAAAGAACCCGATCTAATTCATAATCTACAGATCCAAAGCCTTTGAGAGGATAGCGATTGTTTCCAACAGGAAAGCCAGATAAAGATCTCACTGCTGGTATTTAACGCTTCACTTCACAATTTGACTTAACAGACTGAAGTAAACCGTTTCCTTCACTTGTCTTAATTTATTTTTCGGAAATGTTACGTCAGCTTAATGAATAGGCTACTGTGTGTATTTAAATATGTCATATTTTTAACTAGGAACATCTATATCAATCATCAGATCCGTCCGTTTTGACCTCGCTATCTAAGCAGTGTCATGTATCTACCCTAATTTACGCTTAATCTTTTCCACTGCCGTATTAGTGAGGTCGTTAAGATCTTGTCCACCTTCCAGGAGGGCGAAACCTGCTCAAGGCGGAGGAGCAGGCGGGACTTAAAAATTGTTTCCACTCTCTTGACGTCGGGAACACCTCCCTTGGCAAAACTGCTTCGCAGACGTCGCTCTTACTACAGAGTTTAAAAGCCATCAGTAACTGCATGAATAGTCGAGACGTGTCACGTCCAGTAAATTGAATCGTTTGGGTTACTGTGTTAAACTTCCTCTACATTTTATCAAGCCAAAGTCTTTCAGGCTGGGGGATTAGTAATATGTCTTGCTCTTCTCAGCCGTAAATATAGCTTTTTACAATATAATCTATTCCACAAATACCGATATAGGCAAAACTTGTCTTAATTTACAACCGAATTACAATTGTCCTAATGTATAATTATTGAAGAAGAAAATAGACTTTATATCAAAAACATCAGGACACATTTCACTGAAATATTTACATCCGCAATATAAAGGTTAAGCACGCAAAAAATGCATGTTTGTAGGCCCATGTTTAATACAGCACGCACGTCGATCATAAAAAAGGACAATAATTTGCTTTAACTGCAGTATTTTTATGCACAGAATGTGAATGGCACACCCAGAGCTTCGGTCGTGCATCTATAACTCGTTCGCAAACGAGGTTAACTTTGTATGGATGTGGAATCACTTTATTTGATTCTTTCAACTGCTCTACACTGCTTCAACATATCAGAGACGCAGCCTAGTAGATCTCCGGAGATAACAATGTCACATTGTCTCACAAGGCACCGCTACAAATCCTTAATTACAAAAAGGGGGATCAGATGACTATAGCGTCCAATGCCGGGGTCTCCGGGCGGCATGGTGATCTTTGATCAAGAAAATCCAATTATTTGTGTATATACATTTCCCACATAGCGATTACTTCATTAATTGTCCCGCCTTTATCTCCTCCCTTCCCATCCCCCCTAATAATCAGTTCTTTTATCCAGACCAACAAACACACCATAGGAGCTTTGTGGATTCAAAGGATTTGCTTTCCCCTCTCAAAGAGCCGCTATTCTTTGATGATTGGGCAGCGGCAAACTTCAAAGTAATAAATCTTATTTCTGACTGGCTGGCGGCCCACCAAAGTCCTTATCAAATTCTAAGAAGTGATCCCTCACTCCTCAGATAGTCCAAGGATATCTCACGGAGAAGGAGCGCACAAGAGAAAAGAGTTCTCTGCATAAAGATATTTTCGCTTATTGCCAGATTCTCTGAAATTATTATTTTTGGGTGATTTAAAGAAGGGCAAAAGTTGAGCATGGCAGCAGTAGCTATACTGCGGAATGAAACACTTCATACATTTCTTCAGGTTTGTTTACTACGTTTTTAAATTATTCTCCATTGTAACGCATTTAAATAACTTGATTTATTTTGCCTCCTTTTACTTGGCTTTGTCAGTTTTTATAACTGCCACTGCGCACTTTAAAGCCAAATTCCAAGCGTATAGATAAATGATTGTATACTATATACATATGAACAAGTTTATGTTGTAAATTCTTTCTATTTACGTCTTTAATGTAGTCTACCATCAAATTTTAAAATGGGCTTTGTCTTGGAAACGACGCGAAGTCATATAAAAATACTTTTTAGTATTCAAAATGTCATTAAGCTTTTTGTTTAATTTCGTGGAGGTTTCATTTGCTCATGTCTTCCTTTCTTTCAAAATGTTTAGACTGTGTAAGCAAAGAAAACCTAAAAGTTTTGTTGTTATACAGGATCGCACTCCAAACTCTTCACCGGAGACCTCCACGCACTCTCCTCTGGCGCTTCTAGCGGCCACTTGTAACAGGATCGGCCATCACCAGGGATCAAGTACAGGTGATTTCCTACAGGTCCAGTATGACACGACCATTGGCTCTCCGTCGCGAATCTTCCACCCTTGGAGTAATGAAGGGAACTCGCAAACCGGTCTCTCCAGCAATCCGACGCTAGGACTATCCCCGAAATCTCAGCTTTCGGCGCACATCCAGACCTCCTTCGGTTCCCACCACGAACTCCCTCTAACACCGCCGGCGGATCCGTCCTATCCCTATGACTTCTCCCCCGTGAAAATGATACCATGTTCAATGCAATCACTGCAATCAAGCTGCCCGCCAACGTACGTCCCTGCTGTCACATACGCAGCGCCCACTCCAATTTCCCCCGCAATGCCAGGCTTCGTCCCCACACACTCTGGCCTCATCCATCAGCAACCGAGGCAACTGTCTCCACATCCGGGAGAGGACATTCCGTGGTGGAGTCTGCAACAAGGAAGCGCAGTCGGTCATCCTTCATCTATCGGTTCCCATCGGTTCCCTTTACAGAGAAGTTTGATGCTGGGGCATTCGGATTTTGCGCAGTATCAGACTCAGATAGCCGCCCTTCTCCATACGAAGTCTCCTCTCGCCACCGCTCGGAGATGCCGCAGGTGCAGGTGCCCGAACTGCCAGTCCTCCAGCTCCACCGATGAGCCTGGAAAGAAAAAGCAGCACATCTGCCACATCCCCGGCTGCGGGAAAGTGTACGGCAAAACGTCGCACCTCAAAGCGCACCTCAGGTGGCACTCGGGGGAGAGACCGTTCGTGTGCAACTGGCTGTTCTGTGGTAAGAGCTTCACCAGGTCCGACGAGCTCCAGAGACATCTGAGGACGCACACGGGTGAGAAACGCTTCGTTTGCCCGGACTGCTGCAAGAGATTCATGAGAAGCGATCACCTGGCGAAACATGTTAAAACGCACCAAAACAAAAAGAGCAAACCACAGGACAAAATTGCAGAATATGTCAAGAGGGAAGATCTGAGAAGCATTTAGTGCGCAAAAGCGACTGAAGTACATTTTTATTTTTCATTAAAGCGAACGCATTGTGCAATATTCCACACGACGTATTCAATTGATCGATATTTCAAATCTTTGAGTGTGGTTTACATTGACTGGATAGAATATATTCTGTGTAAATATTATTAGGAATGTCCACGGGGAACTTTTAATGTCCCACCAGCTGGAGTTCCCTGTGTATATCACGTAACGCTGAACAAGTTTTGAACTTGGGATTTAATCACTGTCTTCAGTAGAAGATTACACATCTTTGTAAATGTTATTTAATAGCTTTTGTTGAATGAAAGTGTCCGGTTTTAGCCTCGTGCGGGGCAACTGAGCATGCTCTTGAAAAGAAATGCTGTTGTAAAAAAAAATGACCCAAATACTGTGTGGAAATAAAGACTTTATGTTTCCCTTCATTATTTAGCTGTTATCAGTGACGATGAACTACAGATGCAAATGAACCACAACATGATGAACCATTACATCTGAGGAAAAACATATTTATCGTGTTTAGGGTGATACTGGAGTTTAATGAAGCTGCTTGCATGCAAAAAAATGTAATTTTACACAAATGAAATATAGCCTGTTAATATAATCCAAGAAATCTCGTCTCTTAGCTTCTGTACTTTGAGCTTTTCTGAGCTTGAGTTTGCCTCATTTAACAGGAGCCAGTCCCAACTAAATGTAGACATTCCGTATCGATCTAGTCTAAAATATCAGACCAACAAATATAATTAAAGTAAGTGGGCTCTCAGATTGCGCTCAGTTACTCTAATATGTAACTATCGATACTATCGTTAAGTATTACAAATGGCACCTTTATTGAGATTTGTATATATACACCACAATACTGCTTTTCATGTTTTATTGTTAATCACTGTTTGAAAAATAGGCAAATGTATAAAATTATCCACAACTGGGAAGAAAACATTAGGGAACAGATTATATATCATATAGCATTATTATATTTTATATTATTATATTATAGTATTTTGTGCCATGGGAACGGTCTGCTCGCTGTGCAACACCACAAATTAAACAAATGCCAGTCGCCCTAATCCTAGACCCAGTTTACAGTTATTACTCTTGCTGGGAAATCAACCAATTGCTTGAAATGTTCACATAGTGGTGCAACTGAGCATTGTTTTGTTTCCTTTTCACTTTCATGATACCAGGGCATTTAAAATACTTTAAAGAGTCACATAAACAAAGTGTCACTCGATTAAATGATGCATGACAAGTGCAAACCAAATTTAAGTAATACCCATATTCCCATACAACATTCCCATAGTCAACAAATAACTAATTAGAAGCACGTGACTGTACTTTTTATATTTCAGCTTTTGGCAAAAAGGATGTAACGAACTCATTTGCACCGTGAATCTAAATGCTAAGACTTCATATAATTTGATCTGTCTACAGCTTGGTTTGTTATAAAAGATGACAAAAATGTAACAAGTCAATGTTATTAATGTTTGCCAGTCTACAAGTAAAAGAAAATTACAAAACAGTGAAAAGATTGTAGGCCTACATGGCCTATAGGACTGTATTTAACTTAAAAAGTCTTTATTGCCATTGGACTATGTGCAATGTGTTTCAGTCAGGTTGTTTTATTAAAGGCAAAGCTATGAAAAGGTAGCAGACAGACAAAGAATATAATAACAATGAAATTGTTCACTGAACAGCTAAAGATTTTTAGCTTGGTGTTTTACAGCCAAATATAGTACTGAATCAGTTTGAAGGTTAAGTACACAAGTTAGCAACAAAGAGGGCCTCGCTGCTCCTTCTACAGATGTCACACTGACCAATATGCTACACAGGGACTATTTTTCCAGTTCACGTGTAAGTTGCTTATATTACCTTTACTTGGTCAGGTAATATTTATTGTGGGAATAATTGTAAAACTTCGACAGTGAAACATGAGAAATCTGATGCAATAGATGCCTAGTAGCTCTGCCCCCTATTGTTAATTTGTGGTTTAGAATGTAAAGGTAAAAATAATCTACCGTTATTTTGCACAACTTCTATCAGTTTTTGCAAGGAAGCTGATATCAATGTGATTCGTAGTTCTTTGTATTCTCGTGGTAAGGACCAACGAATTAAGATCAGTCTTTCTACTGATTAAACCTTCTAAGGTCAGTTAACATTTAAACCAGTAATTATTTAGACAGCATAACATAGGGAAAGTGTCTTAGTCTAAAACAAAATATAGTTTATTAAAATGTCTCTGTTTATTTATTTGAATTGTAATTAATCACATGTAACCTAACAGAGTCTAATTGAGTGCACTGTAGTACTTAAACAAACTTTCCTGATAACAATTATGGCAACACGAAAACCGGGTTATTATAAGCTATTTTGTCTTAAGTGTACAGTGTTCCTCAAACATGTCTTGATTTTTTAACAAAATAACAACGGGTAACAGATGGAAAGCAGATGCCGACATAAAGATATGCAGCAATAGAGTGAAAGTGAAGTAAAGGCGGCCGCTATTTTGCGGATTTTATTTCCATCTCGGTTCCGTTTTGCTGGTGCGCAGAGAAATGTATCGATGTTACTATGGAGACGACCGTTTGGCGACTCTGCTGTTAACTTGCCCACTTTCGATCAACGGAGCATATCTACGGCAATTTCTCGCTTGATTTCCAAATCCCTATGCAATTTACAAGCTGAAAATAATTTACAACTATTGAGAGGTTCAAATACCACTTACCCATATGTGGAAGATGAACAGGTGTGTGTATTTAAGACAAGTAATAGACCGTTTCGTATTACTTCAGTTTCAGTTTCGCAGAAGTTGTAAATTTATTCATCATTCATTTATGTTGTTTTCTTTAGGACAGGAGACCAAAACCCAAAAGGTATGTTCTCTTCGGTCGTGTTCATGGCTGGCTTTAGGCTTAGAACGATACTATGTAAATTAATTTGTTTTGGCACATTTAGCTTTGCTTTGCAATTTACAAGTGAAAGTGTGGATGATACACTCAGTCCTGTAATTTTAAGATTCGTAGACTCACGTGTGTCGGGGGGGACTCCTTCGCACACCCAGCATTATGTGGTTCCGCGTGTGGGGAAACAAGACAAGTAATATGAATATAGTCGGGTTCTAAGGTAGATGTATATGTTAGGGGACAATGTTTCCGTGTTTGTTACCGTATGTATTTAAGTAATTAACTCAGTTAATTGTTAAGAAAGGAAAGTAGTGCAAGTTAACCACTCACTCACGTTTTAAACTAGTATTTCTCAACCCAGTCGTCGGGGACGTTCAAAGAGTCCGCAGTATTGCTCCTTCTACGCTCCCAACACGCCATACCAGGTATTCAGTGTCCCTGATCGTTTGGTTCAGTGTTTTGGATACAAGTTTATGTTTGCAGGGTAGTATATTAAAGTTGGATTTCTGTTTACTTTCCAGTGTGTGTGTGTGTGTGTGTAAGGAGGGCTCAAATCTGTGTAAGTGGAATCCTAAGGGAAATGTAAGCACCAGTGGAGCCTTGAAGTAAAGAAAACGATTTTGAAATATATCTTCAATGAATGATATAATTCAAACGATCATCATATTTTGCCATATCACCCTGCTGAAGCAGCCTTCGTTTTGTCTCGTGATGTGCTGTGTTTTAAGTTCGTGCCCAAATTGGTAGGACCTGCACATTTTCAGCAGTGGGCTGGGATTAAAAATCGTCCCCGACGGTACATTTTGCTGGACCTGCTAGTTGGGTCAGGCCTGCTAGTTAAATAATGATAAAATAGCCTATTTTTTTGTAAATAGCTGTGCTATTGTTAACTAAATAATTCTGTGATTCTATTTGTGTACAGTTTGGCACATTTTCTGTTCAGTATGCACAACGAAACAAATGAACAAATTAAAATACACGGACAGTGCCTAAATTCACAAGTAGATGTTCCACATGGAACACATAATGCTAATTATGGCTGTCAGTTGGTTGCAAATAATGCTGGTTACAGTCAGTTATTGGTGGGTTGGGAACGTTTTGGTTTCTCAAAGTACACAAGCACTTGAAAGAGTATTTGATAAGACCAAAACTCTTTGTTAGGTCTTTTACACCTTACTGTGTTATGTTTCTGAAAACATGCTAACTCATTTGAGTCATCATACAAATGTATGTACAACCAAAGCAAGTCGGATACGGCCTCTGCATGTCAGCCTGGTAAAAAGCACCTTAAAATGTCACAGGGAGACTGTGGTCATACTCTAGAAAATGCATCAAAGGACGCATCGCAACCATTCTTGATTGTTTGCTATTTTAATGAGAATAATTTTAAAATCTGTTTTTCCTGGTTATACTGAAATTGCACCACACTGTGAACCCAAAACTGAGGTTTGTACCAAACAACATGATTAGTGTACTGTTGCACCCCTGTTATGAGTCCCAGTCTAGGGTTGGGGATCGCCAGAAAGGAGAGGGAGGGGAAGACGAGACAACCAGGGAACGGGGAAAGGAACACGGGAAACAAATGGATCTTTATTTTTATTTTTTTTTTTGTAGTTTTTAAAATATTTTTTCCACAGACACGTTAACAAACATGAGGTGCAACTGGCTTCGGGAGTGACCCAGGCCAAAACAACAAACTAGACAGCTACCGCACACATCCCAAACTAAGCTAACTCTAAGGGTAACGAAAACACAAAATGACAAAGACCAAGTCTTAACTCCCTAACCAAAACAACACTAAACGCTACGTTTGCAGAAACAAAAAGGCAGTCACTCCTTACGCACCTAACAGACATGTACAGACAAACACACGGTCCTAAAAGCACGGTATCCAAAGGGGCGAGCGAAGAGAGCAGTCAGGAGCTGAGCAAGAGGTCAAACCAGAAGACAAACAAATCGAAGGCAAAGGTACAAATCGGGGCGAAGCAGAAAATCAGAAACCAAGAAACTACAGCGATAGCAAAAGACAGAGCTTGAGCAAGAGCTCGAGCTAAATGTGATCAGCAGGCTTTATCCTTGGTGAGAGGGTGGAAGGGGCGTGCCCAGAAACTGGGAGGCGGGCTGAAGCAGCAACTGGTGAGTGGAGGTTGGGGCAGAAGACTGAGGTGTCCTGTAGACATATCCAAAACACTTACAGCCCGTAACAATATGCACTTGTCCAACATAAGGCTTATTAGATTATGTGATCTCATAGCCTAGGCTAATGTAACCTGTGTGGCCACTCTACTGTTTGGCACTATAGCTAGTCCAGGAAGGTCACACTGTAGACTGTGATCAAGCGTTACTCTTCATTAGAGTTGCATCTGTATTGACCAACCAGCAGCAGTCTCAATGATTTCCATTAATTGGTTTATGTTGGCCTCAACTTGGGCCCCAGATAATTTGGTTTGCCCGGGGCCCTGCCCTTCCTCAGAGACAGGTCTCCGTTTTGCTCACATACCCACTGGCCTACCCGAAAGATGCCTGGTATAGCAGATGTGCAGTCCTATATATTTTGGCTGGAGGTGGAAAAGACATTGGAGCTGGGTCAAGGGCATAGGGTTTGTTTCAACATTAATAGGGACCAAGGTGCATTATGTGATCACATTTGGGTTGTGTGATACACCATATTGCCAAAAGTATTGGGACACCTGCCTTTACACACACGTGAACTTTAATGGCATCCTGTTCTTAATACATAGGCTTTAATATGGAGTTGGCCCACCCTTTGCAGCTATAACCGCTTCAAATCTTCTGGGAAGGCTGCCCACAAGGTTCATGGGTGTGTGTTTCAGATTTTTTGACACTTTTTCCAGGAGAGCATTTGTGAGGTCAGGCACTGATGTTGGATGAGAAGGCCTGGCTTGCAGTGTTTGACTTTTTTGCTTAATTCTTTTAGAATTGCCCTTAAACAGATTCAGAATATGAGAAAAGGTGATGAATTGAATGAATGGACTGCAAACAATTTTTTTTTTCTTTTCATAGCAGAGCACTAGAAATCTCCATATATTTTGATTCCAAGTGTTTGGGTCTCCTCACTGTTCCATTCCATGAAATGGGTTTGGTTAGGGTGGGATATGCACTAAAAAGCCACTATTTTCAGAGATTTTCAAAAATATTGATAATCACATTATTCTAAAACTCATGTGAGGAAAAATAATAAATAAATAAAAACGGTTCAATATGATGTGGTTTTCAGTTCTTGTCGTGGTGAGCACGTTTTTACTAATAGTTATGGAGCATGTCAGGTATAATGATGAATTTGCAGCAACAACAGCCTTGTATGTTCATGGAATTTGTGTAAAAACACTACAGAACTTCTGTAGAGGTGCACGGACCCCACTGTACCAGTGCCAGTATGGTTCTGATACCGGAACAGCGGCTGTTGGTCAGTAGGAGTACCAGACCGCTCTTTTTTTTTTTTTTTTTTAAATAAACTAGCAAATACAAATGAGAGTGCCAAAAAAAAGGCTACGAGAACATTTGTAGAAAATTTGTGAAAATTAGTTGGATTTTCTGCGTAACCAGCGTTTCTTTGGTGGTGTCGGAAACAGTGTGGGTGTGTGATCCACAAAGTTCTTCGACTTGTAGCAGGACACTCAAAGCTCTTTGCAGGTTCACTCAGTGTACGGAATTAACTCGCATGAGAGGTCACGCATCTCAGCTCCAACTATCTGTAGTGAAACTCATCCATCTGGACATCTCTAGCTTTTTCCTCGGTGAGTGGAATCACTCGAGTACAGTTCAGGCAAAGCTGTCTCAGGAATATGTTCTAGATGCCACGCTGTACCTTAGTTCCAGATGTTCCATCAAGCGATGAAATCTTGGATTGTCTACAACAGACAGGCTGGTTATCTAGAACAAATTGCTGGTTTGATTCCACTCCCAGCAGATCAATCACACCACCATTAGGCCTGTGAGGGGGAGATTGGGGGCAGTTATTGAACAAAATTGTGGAGCAGACTTAATACATTTAAACCATCAAATCAAACACGTGGATTGTATTGCATCTAAAGGCCCCATGTTCTTGGCATTTTGAGTGTTAAAACTGCATTTCAACACTGACCTGCTCATGGGCGATATGAAGGTAATACAGTTTATTGCAACATTTTGGGTATATTTATATTTGGTAATTTTATTGGTGAAGCCCCCCCCCCGCTTTTTATAACCAAGATGTGAAAATGCCAGAATAGTTTTGCTTTTAAAAATGCAGTTAAAATACAGCATACTGTGGTATTACACTGAGGAATTACACTGCCAAAGCCTAAACTGATCCTGTTTGTCCCAGCTTCCACTAAAACCTTTAAACATAACTTTCCCAGGGAAATTGAACAGCAACTGTCAGGACACCAAGGTCTGCAATGTGTAAGAATGAGAATTTCAGACATGGGGATTAGAAAAGTACGACAATATTATAAGAATTTGGCTAGCTAGCTGGATCCGTATTGTTAGATTCCCATATAAAACAAATTTTGGCCAGTTACTCCCTCTAGACAAACTGTCTAGTATTAGTCTGCATACCACAGTTTCCCGTACAACGACTTAAGTTAGTTTGAACCAACGTGCCTCATACTAACCTCCGAAGTACGACCATTTGCCAAAACTGTTGGCACCACAGTAGTTTCAATATTATTTCGAACCACAGTACCTCAAACGACAGTGGTTTAGAGGTGAATAGTCTGACTCTCATGGCAGGCGTGCGCAAAAACTCTATGTAATTTGTCTGTTTTATTTGTTTTCCCCATGTTATATACACACAGTGTTAATAGGAAATAAGTGCTGGATGATGAATCGTTTCAGCGTTGTCATCACATTTAGCAGCACTGCTTTGTGTCACACGACTCACAACACCACCGTCAACTTACTAGACATATTCTGTTTGTAAATAACTTCTGTTTGGCAGTAGTTTATTTCAGGTAATTTCATCTCGTCTTTGGTTTTAGAAATGCCACAATGTTACTCAATGTGATATTACCATGTTATAATCGTGCAGCCCCAAAAAAGTGTGTGTGATAGAATTTGATAACCCACATTGCTTGTGCTAATTAACAACATAAGAACATAAGAACTATACAAATGAGAGGAGGCCATTCGGCCCATCAAGCTCGCTTGGGGAGAACTTAACTA
>JABFEA020000001.1:31882063-31911223 GCA_019775915.2 Cyphomyrus plagiostoma
GTGCGCCCCCCCAGTTTGGGAACCACTAATTTAAGCTAACTGTATAAAGACATTGAGACTGAACTACTGCCACAATTTAGGTTCCCCTTAGGAAACACTCATTTGTAAACAGTAGGCTATGCAATGTTGTCCAGCCTCACCTTTTAATATTTTTGTGACTGTAAGTATGAGCCGGATAAATTGTACTCTGTGCTCCTGACTTGGTGACCCATGTTATGTTACAGGAAACAACCAAGAAGGTCAGAGAGGAGCAGTAAGAACCTTGTGGAACCGCAGAGCTGTGGTCCCACAAGCCGAGGCTATTCACAAGAACCCTGGCACCCCTGGGGAGCGCAAGGTGCCAAGCAGTGAGGTTTCCCATCACTCTCACAGAGCCCCCCTCCTGTTATTTACAGAGGTAAAGAGGTACATGTATTGATAAATGTCGTCCCAAAAATGATCCAAGTAGCAAATGCTGTACTAATGTTGCATTTACCTTAATATTCTACATTATTTTGATAATATTTTCGCAAACATACGGAATTCCAGAGTTGCCTAAATAATGGAAAATTTTCATTTTAACATCCTGTGTTTCTGTGCTTCCCCCCTATTTCAGTTTCTAAAATCGGTGATGGAGAGGAAATACAGCCTTGCATGGAAACTTTGTCAAATGAGTATGTACTCTCTGCTGTGTGTGTGTGTGTGTGTGTGTGTGTGTGTGTGTGTGTGTGTGTGTGTGTGTGTGTGTGTGTGTGTGTGTGTGTGTGCCATCCCACCCCGGGTGTGTACCCTGTCTTCCCTGGGATAGACTCCGCCTCCTGTGACCCTGCCTGAACAGGATAAGTGCTTGGAAGATGGATGGATAGAGGAACATTTGGTGTTTCGCGAAGCCTCCTTAATGCTCCGACGTTCATGTGCTCTACGTTAGAGGTGTCAAGGAGGCTTCAGGAAACTCACTCATTGTCTTTATGCTGTAGAACTTCCAGGAAGGGTCAAACCACATCGCCCATGTGATGCCCTTACTCTGCAGTGTGTATGAGACATTTTTATTTTTATTTTTGTCTATTTTAGTCTGGCCTGTTAATTTTTCAGACAGGGTATATTTAATGCATCATTTTATGTGAATGTATTTCATATGACATGTCCAAGCAGCCCTTTAGAAATGTGTTTTACATATGCTGTGGGTCCCAAAAATGATTAATTTAATTCTCTCTTGATATTATGCTTTCAGTTCTTATTTATGAGCCTGAGAACCCAGAGGCCAAACAATTTATTCCCCTCATTGAAGCGAAGTTACTGATGGGTAAGATTGTGGGCCACTATCTTCCCCTATAGATCAAATCATCTTTCCATCTCTGCTGTAATGTGAGACTGGTTTTAACTTATTACCGAAGCGTTTTAATGTTATCCTCACGTCATTGCTATCATCTTCATCCAGTTTTCTTGCAGCATTTTATACTTTTAAAATAAAGTAATTTACATTTTTATGAAAGTTAAATCGTATCCTTTATATTTTAATTGACTTTTTGGGAAGACATTTGGCATGGCACTTATATTGCATTTTTTTTACATATTTAAGTCTAAATTCGACTAATCTGAAGTCAAAGCAGGAAGATGTTTTGGGTCAGCTAAAGCCTTCACCTCTATTTGAACTGAACTTGAAGAAAACTGAATGCAGGGCTTGTTTTATTCAGGATCCCGTGAAAAATACTGTGTTGGTCACCTTATAAATTGCTGTGCACTGTGTATGTATGACTGTTTATGAATTTTATATAATATAAGGTACAAACTGCAATGCCAGTTAAGTACATATTTTGTATCATTTTTAAAATAGATATTTGATCTGTCCTGCATTCATCTGGAGACAAATGACTGGATTCAAGAATAATTGCAAAGTTAAATGCAAAATATCTCACTTTGCACTTATGATTTCCAAGATGGCAAAGACAACAGGCAACATTAACAATTTTAAAATTTATTTATTTTTAACAATTTATTTTTATTTCTTTCGATTCCTTTCTGTGTACTTACAGTTTGCACTGTTTTGTTGCTGCTGTCGGACTTGCATGCAGGTTTTTCACTCTGCTGTACTCACCAAGTGCCAAGTAATGTAACAGAGTGACTTGAATTTGATTTGAATTAAATCTATTCCACTCTAACTCAAACAGTTTGTAAAACGAGCATGAGAATCTTCTGCGGTGTTCATGTTCATTACCACGCACCATGGTGCTTTCTCAGGATGCCGATTGTAATGTTTATTGCTCTGTCACGCCAGAGCCGGAGGAAGGGCAGAGGGAGGAAGACGTCGCCTTGCACACTAGCCACAGTGATACTGAGAATGAGGGGGAATCCTTGCAACTTTCCAACTGCACCTGTTCAGATGATTTGGAGGAGGAAGTTGAGGCATCATCATGAAGTCATGAAGATCACAGATGTTTCTGAGCAGGAATCTAGACATTTGGGCAGCAGTATTGCTGCTGCCATCTAATTACTGTTAATAAACATAGTAAATTTTTATCTGTATTCGTGTGTTTATTTCATTAATGATTTAAGAGGTTTTTAAGCGACCAAGCATGATGGTTGAATACTTTTGAATGCATTTTTTTTTATGGGTTATGACTTTTTTAAATGCCACCTTTGGGGACAAAGTGACATAATGTCATGGTTGGGTTTGGTTTTTATAAGATGCTGTCCTAACATCCGGGGGCTTCTTGTACCCTCCTCCTCTCAGGGATTTTGACAAGATGACCGCCACAGATTTTTATAGAGGCCATAGTAGCTAAAGAGCACGGCTTGGTGTGACCAACACAATTTGGATGAATGCACAACACACGTGGAAAAAGTCAGATGAGCAGAAGTTCTGTTGAGGGGAAAATGCTGTGTTCCATGTCTTCACCTTATCAAGTAAGGCAGAAATCTAGTTACTGAAATCCCTCAATATCGTCTACTTGGCTTTAGAAAAATCCAGCCGCCAACTTTATTTATGTTTTCGCTCCTTATTGTCACTGATATCCTCTTTGTCAGATTCCTTATACTTTCCCAACTTCTCTCATTACATATGCAGAGAAGACTTGTCCACCTATTGTTCTGCATGCCCCAATTCTACCTTGCTACAGCTTTTCAAAATTTCACTTATGTCAGTTATTTTTGGGCCCGACTCTTTATCAGCCTTGAGCTTTCTGCATGCGCTTTGGGAAATTTGCCCCCAAATAGCGAGTCTGGAGCATGACCAGGGTTCATTTACCAAGAGGGCTGGAGCGACTTGCCTTTAGTTATTACAGTTCACAATCCGCGGTGCCTAGTGAGGCATTTAATCCTGTTTCAATTCTTAATATCTCGCAGTGAGGGCTCGTCCTCGAAAGATAATTTCATTAGCTGCATGTAGCCTATGTCCAGGTATCGCTCTGCAACGCTACGAAATGCGCGCGATCTGCGATATGCCTGGGTTTGTCATGCAAATAGTCGACTACGAATGACCACCTGAATTTTTTCCACCTGGGCAGTCTCTAAACCCTTTAAAAAAAACTCAAGTAAGCACACGCAACCTTAGTCTTATTGCATAAAAACAGAATGAAATTGGAACCGGACTTTTTAACTAAAATACCATAAATGAGCACCATCTGCTGGTTTATGCGAAAATATGTTTTCCGGCGTTATGCATGACTTGCATGCCGTTTTTGTGGATTCCTTTTACTTAACACCTGTTTAGGTTTAAGCGTATTCTCCGTGTAGTAAATTGACTGATAAATGTTAAAGTGCTGTTATGTTTCATTAAATGACTAAATTCAAAGCTTCTAGTTGTCAATCGAAAATTTTGCCTCTTTTAGTGATCATGACCTAGTGTTATTAGGGAGGAAGTCAAATACAACCTAACACGATTTTCTGTACTGGCTAAAGATTCCGTTTTCTAAGTTATAAATTAAAAAATGCCGTATTTTCGAGGTTGCCGATCAAAGTATTATTATCCCGTATAAAACGTATATGAATTAGTATATATTCCGTCATATAATTACTCAGCTTTCGCAGGGAATCACAGGGTTGAATCTGCACTGCCATCTGGTGGATATAAAAATCACGCCCGAGTCCCAAACATTAAATTTCAATGACATTTATCATTCCCCTCCTCTAAGAATCCGAGAATGAGTGAATGGATGGAAATGCTTTTTTTCCTGACCTTGCTTGGCGGTTGTCTATAGTACGTAAATGAAATTGGTGCATAATAAATAGTATGCCTATAGAATATTTAATTTCTCCTTAATATGAAGTAAGTCGAAACAGCTATCAAGCACGAAGGTATTTTGGACATCACCAAATGAAAATGACTTCATAAGTAGCAGACTGACACCTGGCGACTCTCCCTCCCCGCCTTCTGTCTGCTTCTAGTGAAGGTTACAGACGTAATGTGTTGCTCATAAGATCAAACTTCCGAAGTCTATCTCCGTGATCTGGATTCTAAATCGAGGTATAAAACCCAAAAAGCAAGGAAACACCTGTAAAAAGTATCGTTATCGCAGAAAAGCGACACGTCTTTTCTACGTTTTTTCCAGGTTAAGCGAATGCATTCGATACTGGAGGAATTTTATTCAACGACATAAGAAATGTTGGCGTGACTCATGCGCGCGTGGTAATGGATAAATAGACAATTGACGATCAAAAGCCGCAAAGCAAACGCACTTCATCTGAAAAGGCAAGGTGGATGGGATTTTTTGCTGTCTAGTGATATTCAAGGCATTTTATTTGGAATATTAAATGGGATTTTAATCCTATATGGTGACAAAGCTATAATTTCCCAGAGTTTTTGGAGAGCCTGCACCTGTGCACCTGTGAAGAGTCGTTCGCACGGTAAGATGCCTCTGTTTTTCGTATATGATATAAAATCGTGTTTTGCAAATAATGAATCGCTAATGGGAATGACATCGTTATAAAACTGTTCAGGACTAATAGCATGTTACATCGTTTCGATTAATCCCAAATTTTCTATTCACTTTTAAAAATGAATAGAATGAATCACAATTTGGCATTTTCTTTAATATTTCGGGGATTATTTGAAACATATTGTGAAAATGTGTTGTGAACGTGAAGCCCGTTAGCTGAATGCTGTGATACCGTAAGATCAATGCTTTTCGGTTACTATTTCAAGCCATATTTTAATTGCAAAATCAATATACTGTTTTGTAAATCAATTTCAAACTATTTGTCGAAATAATTATTCAGACACCACGATCATTAATTGTTTGGTATTAAAATAGTCTAGGGTTCACCTACAAATTGTGACAAATCAATACCGATGTGACGTGAAAGTCTTTTGTTAAAGTAGTGTAGTTATTGATCTAAAATATTTTCTCCATAATTTTAGAGAAGGATTCTGTCACTCACCTGCCGATGCAATTATGTTTAACTGCACGGTCTGCTGGACCAATTCATCTCACCCAGACATAAGCTAAATGGTACAGATTTAACAAAGCCTATAATTGGGGCATTTAGCATTTTCGCTGGGAACGTCTTATGGAAATCTTTTATCAAGACATCAGGTTACAAACAGAATCTAGCTTTGTGGTTCTAATGAACCTACTATTTACGCCACAGATGTCAGCTTTCCACTCTGACATAATGAAAAGCTGTAGCGTTGTCAAGAGACACAACATTTTTGCCCCCGCTAAGGGTTGGTCTTTTACCGTATCTGTATATGGAGTTAGACTAATTGTCTGCATAGCAGTCTGTGAGTTGTCACGCCACAGCAAGTTCTCTAATGACGTTTGAAAATAAATGGACCCGATCAACACATCTGGTTGTATCAAATGAGGTGTTGCGTTCCATCGAGGCTTCACCTCTTCTGCTCCAGTGCCATTATTTGATGCGTACCTCTCCACATTTCTCTGCATGCAGGCTATATATACGAAACGGGTTTCCTAAAATTGAAAACTGTGATTTATTACCCATAGTAAAAAATTGGCTCGGAATCCTACTCCTTTCTCCTCTTTTTATAGCGACCTATAACTTTTCGTCTTGAGTAAAACAAAGAGGCTTTAGTTCAAGTGACAGCGAGTACACCGAAGTGACGACTTTTGTATCTGAGGACTGATGGCGGCGTCTGCACCTTCTTCTGGCGGCGATTCCGATCCCAACACGACTAATTTACGACCACCATCCACAAGTAGGTCCATCATAGATAAAACGCTTATACACTCTGATGCTCTGATGTTGCGTACTCTGTGTGCAGTATCGTTTATTATTTTCATAAATAATAAAAGAAAAAAATCGTAAGTGCTTCTCATCCAACAAATCATCACAGCAATGTATGTGCAGTGAAACTCCTCTTGATATACAAACCGGCTTGTCAAATCTGTTCTGCTGAAAACAGTTTAAAAAGAATGATTGCTCGAACATCAAGAACCTGTCACCACCGATAAACATTAATCTGATGAACAATAATTATGTAATAATTTTTTTAAAAATATTGCAAGCATCATTGTCTAGGCCTACTATATTTTATAATTATTCATCAATGGAGTTTTTTACAGTTAAACATCAAAATCAATGTGTTGTTGTTGTTATTATTATTATTATTATTATTATTATTATTATTCATGTAGAGTTTTGCCTTAGTAATTACTTTCATCATCATAATTATAGACTATTAAGCAAGTGGACGAGGGACTAAATACATCAATTTTAATGCTAAGTGCAAGGTTCCAAGTGTAATTACGTGAAAGCAGCGCTAATTATTGGTGCATTGAATTGGCCCTAATGGCGTTTGTTTTCCGTTGACTTATTGTAAGGGCTGCAGAACGGAGCAAAATCTGAAGGCTGTTACGTCTCGGAAATTTTCACAATCAACTCCTCGAGAAAAAGGGCATGATATAGCCTACGCGTAATAAACAATAATGTATGCATGAGACGCTTATTAAATGCAGTTTTTACCGACAAATAAATATTATCGTATCCTACATATTTTATATTTATAAGGTACACCTTGTACCAATATTAGCATTCTGAGATAAAACGATAAATAATACGGATTTTAGAGGAAGGGACTGAATGCGAGATAATAAAATTAGACACCATGCTGATGAGACTTCTGTTGTTTATTGCAATATTAGTTCCCAGGGTTGCGATGCTTGGCGATTTTTTATTTTTTTTTTTGGTGGGGGGGGGGGGGGGGTGGGTTCCATTATGTTTCTGCCATGCTTTATCTCGTGCTCAATGACCTGAGGCTGAAAGGGGTGTCGGTGTCGCAGCACGTTGCTATCACTGCCTCTGAACCCGCTCTAACATGTAATGTCACGTTGCTACATCGGATAACGTTACAAGTAGGCTAATACAAACTGGATATTAATGACATGCATAGGTCCACATTAAGCATAAGACCCAGAGACTATAGATCGGAATATACAGACCTATATGTATAAAGAATACTTCAATAAAATGTGTAGCACTTATATGCCGATACCAATGGCCAATACATTAAGGTATTTACCACCCAATTTGAAGTCCAAATCCTTATTTACGGGGGCTCTCTGAAAAATGTTTCTAATAGATAGACCTATCAGATATTTAAATTTTAAATATCAATCAAACAATGGCAAATTAGATCCACAAATTGTTAGAAATCCACTGATAAATTCAGAGAATCTCATTTTCTGACGGAAAATAATAACATGATAAATGACAACGACAACAAAACAACAGCAATAATAATAATAATGATAATAATAATGATGATAATAATAATAATTAAATAGTTAAAAAAAGATGCATATGTGAATTCATTATATTTCCGTTTTTCGAAATAATTTTATTCCAGCCTATGACGCTTGGTGTGGAGTTGCACATGGATGTACAAGGAAACTCGGGATGAAGATTTGTGGTAAGTTCCAGACCACTTTGATTGTGCTGTCATTCGGACTCTTCATTGGCGCATGTTAGGGACAAATCAAAACACTTTATTTTAAGCCACTATTCTGTTTTATGCGCGATGGAATAACGAATAGGTATAATAGTTATGCGGCGGCACTCTTTATCAGACAATAATTTAATAATACCGGGGTTTCCGTGCAGTACGCGCCACCTGAATATTTAGTTTTTGTTAGCATACGAGAATTAATAAAACAATACACACATTTGAACAACAGGTCGATCCACAGTAGATAAAACATATTTCGTTGATGTCATTTGATTCCCTCACTGAATGCTTTCGTCCATTGTTAATGACACGAAATGATGCAGCCAACTAAGGTTTTTCCCAATTATCGGATTATGAAATGTAACAGACACGCACGGACGCACGGTTTCATCTTTCAGAAATGCAATAACTAGAGGAGATGATAAAACCAAGAATATTTTCTCTGAAGTGTCGGATTCTGGCTTGCCCATTTTTTCCCACTATATAGGCGCGCATTTCTCCCTCGAACCAGAAATAAGGCATGATGATGGCGATGATGACGACGCAATCGACGACGACAATGATGATGATAATGATGAATACGATTGGAGCTGCGGTGTTGCTTATCATAATAGTTATGATGAACTGCTGAATCTGGATGGGAAACTGAAAATAATTTAGTGGCATACATTTATAACAGGATCATAAATTAAACTATTTGATAGAAATAGGAACAATTTGTTCCCAATTTCTTTAACCAAACGTGTATGTTGAAGCTTCAAAAAACATATTAATCGATTTGTTTATTTTAATTAACTGTATTGTTTCCGTACGCCATTCTACATTATTTCAAGCTACAGGGTATGCCTACGACAGATGTTGCCAATATCTATATTTATTCGAATGGAATGCTTATGATTAGATCTATTAAAATAAAAAAATAAACATTTGCAAGCAAATACGTCATGCATATATAACTTACAGCCGATTTGTTTGACTCTGTTTTAATAATTCTGTGAGGACACGATACATCCGCCCTCTAGTGGCAAAAAACTATTTTTCTGAGTCAGAACGACTGCATTTTACTTGTTATATTGTGCGTGTGAAAGCGCTGAAAGATGCATGCATACGTGCGAAAGATCCATTTTACTCATACATTTTTTCACACTGTTCCCAAGTTACGTTTCACCGAATGAACAGAAAAACAATGACTAAGCTTATTCCGTTTTAATCATGTTGCGCCGTTAATATAAGGCTGCAATTTAATCACATTTGCAAATGCCTGTACTAGTAGAAAACAAGGATGTTTTTTTGTATTTCACGCGATTCAATTTGATGCATTTGGAACGGAATAAAAGCGGAGTGATAAGAAGGCATTTCTTTTATATGCTGCCTGGCATCCCAGCAGGTCCAAATCTTTGTGTTCGGCGCTCATTTCGTGACCATATTGTTTGCAGCAGTAAAATAACGTTCCTCGCCCCCACGTGCTTTTGCAGATTGGTATTCATAGGCCCTTATCGCCCAGAAAATGGCTTCGGGGGAATAATAAAAAGATTAAGGAGGAACTTATTAAATGGCAATTCATCAGGCTCCTGTTTTTCTGAGATAGCGGGAAGGGATCAGGGCTGTTACGGAACAGGTTGAAGGTCTCAATCTCCTACGATGTACACGCATGGATCGCACTATAGACGAGGGTCATTAATGAAATGTTGTTAATATGTTAATAACAATACCAATAATTATTATTTTTAAAAAACTATGGTAAATATGGAATTTTTAAAATGTATGGAAATATTTTATTTGATTCAGATACGCCGTCTCTCGATCGAAATTGTTCAAATGTCAGATTTTTTATTTCAATTTGAAATTAATTTAACTTATTTAAAATGCTCGATGAAATATTAAACATGACATTCTATTGTGTTTTACATTTCAGGTTTCATTTTTGTATTTTAGAGCATGCTAGACCCTTAAACAATCCACACGCCCTTGTCTTCTCCAAATAAAAAAAGCCGGGACTGTTTTTCTGTCGTATTGTGACAGAAATGTAGATGACAGGATTTAATGAACAATTTCCTTCCTTTTTCACCGAAGCTCAGAGACAGATAGGGTTCTTATAATAGGTGTCCTTATTTTCAATTTCTTTCATGAATAGCCTCAGCAACGCTTGAATGCGTTTAACCCTGTGTTTATCGTTCCCTGCTTTGGGATCTTGTGTGCCCAGGGAAAGAGTTCGGGGGAACGTTTCTATTGTCATAATAATAATAATCGCACACAGTTATTACTAACGAAAATAATGTTATTCAATTACCTCATGTTAACTTTTATTCGTGTAGCATCACAAATGTAGGCTAATTATAAGTAAAACAACAAAAGCCTCATCTGACTGTAAGACTGTTAGGGGCTAAGGTTTACCTGAGTTGTTTAGGCGTTTTTTAACGTTTCATATTAATATGGGTGGACAAAATAACTCAAAAATATTTCACATGCATGAATTCCCGATGTCTGCTCTTTAAATTCTGCATATAGGTATCAGTAGCACTGACACACTGTACTCTTCCCGAGACCTGCATGCGCAAAAACAAAGTAAAAAATGTCTGAGTGGCCTAATGAGAATTTACCACTACGCTAAATTAAATAATGACCGTGTTTGTTTTCGCACGACTGACTTTTCGTGCTGATGTCATCGTGGGTTCAGTCTACTCACCGCGGTATATAAGGGCTTCTCCTAAACAACATCGGGCCCTCCTCCCAGTAATTAATCAGACCGGTCTATACAGAGAAGCAACGTATATGTTTCGCGTAAAAATCCAATAAAGAAAAAACTGGTATAATGATAGGGAACAGTAATCTCCACTCTCGGACTTCTTCTGTCTTGTGCAACAATCTAGGTTTCCTACAGAAGAACAACAACCTGGAAGAGAGAACTAGGATCGCGAGTTCCTTCAAAGAAAGCCAGTCTTCCAAGAACGTTCTGTCTAGTGACAACAGTAGTAGAGACTCCAGGTTCATGCGCGTTGAAACTGATTTTTCTAATCTCTTTGCTAGAGGTAAGTGAATTTATTGATATCAGAGTCCGGGCGGGGTATATGTAGTGTACTCAATGCACGACTTATCGAAACAAACTGCCGCTTGGTTAACAGAATCACAGTTCTGTGGTCGGGAATTAAACGTCACAGCTTTAAAAGACTTTAAAGCTTATACCACGTGGTTTTGTTATAAGATAAACGTTTCATTCACTTTCTGCTGAAGATAGTGTTTCCGTGGTGTCTCACTAAAATATACGAATAGCTAAAAGTAATTAGGCATATCAATAACCTAGTGTTTCCTTTGTGTTGCCATGTTTTCCGGTTCTCTTTTTAAATTTAAATTCAGAATTTCAGTTATAGTCCGTAAAATCTATACGTACGTCCATCCATCCAGTTAACTGAAATGCTCTTTACTCCGATAGCACCTAAAGAGATTGTAACTTTAAACCTGTCCCAAGGCTTAGGTCAGGTGAAATGATCCTTCCTAATTTCAAACAGTTTGATTGCTTGTTTAATGTCTGCATAGCCCTGTGACAGATTGGCATTCAGGGTATCCACTGCCTGAACCCTCCTGCTGGGGGCCCCTGGCTTCCCACTACATGTACTGTATACATGATTATGGAAGAGCGATGCATAAATGGACTAAATACTTTCTGAAATGCGTGTCATTTACATTCCGCCACCATGTACTGGTAAACTGTTGGAGGGCGGATGGATTGATGGATGGAAACCATGTATTTAGTAAATTAAATGAAATTCACACATAAGGGTTATTCTCCTCGGAAGGTTGGTAGAGGAAAGTCATATTAACTGCAGCCCTGTTGCTCATGTTGTGCCTTCAGGTGAAGTTATTCAAATAAATTAATACTTGTTGCTTCTTTATGGCCAGATTCTGAGAACAACCTGTTTCTTCGCTTTTCAATTTAAAGATTTGTTGCCGGCAAAAAATGGAGAGGAGCCAACCATGCAGTTCTTGTTGGAGGTGGTCGACATTCTCACGAACTATGTCAGGAAGACCTTCGACAGATCTACTAAAGTCCTCGACTTCCACCATCCACACCAGCTGCTTGAAGGCATTGAGGGCTTCAACCTAGAGCTCTCTGACCAGCCCGAATCTCTAGAGCAGATCCTAGTGGACTGCAGAGACTCCTTGAAGTACGGTGTGAGAACAGGTAGTGTGAACCAGATTTACCCAGTGCGCTTATCAAGTGGATCTCTATTGTTGGTTATTTAGCATCATTTTGGTCTGTCCTGACTGCCCTTTTATTGTTTACAATCAGTGGGCTCTAGAGAGTCACTGGTGCCCCAAGGGTCCAATCATAGCACAAAGGGTAGAAAATGGTCTAATAACTCAAAATCAAACGAGACAGGAATGTCCAATGAAGTGTGTTTTGAGCAGTGAACTGTGGGGAACAATGCATACTCCTTGGATTTTTGGGTTATCTATGGCTATACATTTATGAAGTATTGCACTGTATCCATAAAATACATAAATGGAGTAAAAGACAGATATGTCCAATGAAGTGCACTTTGATGAGTGGACTATAGGGGTCAATGCACACCCCTTGGATTGTTGGGTTATCTCTCTTGTTTATTTTTACTCTCTATCCATACAATGTGCAAAGGGACAATACAACTAAACGAGTCAGACATGTCCAATCAAGTGTGCTTTGAATAGTGGACTATGAGGAACAATGCACACTTGTACAATGTGGGGGACAAAAAGACATTTGATTGCATATGTTCATCTCGTCTACCCTTAGAACCATTATAATATTTATGTACTGCCTCTTGCACATTGATGCTGTGACTGGGAAATGGTTGGCGAATGGGATGGACACGTGAACAATCAACAAAGAAATCTGAAAAACCAAGGGGTGTCCAACAGTTTCCAAGAACTCAAAACTGTCAAGCCAACATCTTGTTACAACTGAAATCACCTATATTCGTAGCTATTAACACGATTTTGCACAAATAGCGAAGTGGCTCCACTTGCAAAAATAATCGTTGTGCATTGTTGTCTGAGCACTGGAAAGAGCTGCCTATAGGACAGTGCAATGGGTGTGACCTCACCTGACCCCGCCTTCTGGGGGGATAGCTAAAAATGATAGGCTAAATAAGTATGTTCTTAGTTTTTTTTCATCGACTGTATGCAGACACTTGAATTTTGAATACGTTTTTTAGGGCTGTAACGTTGCACGTACCAGTCTTGTACTGTAAGGTGCATCATTTTTCGGGTTGGTACAAACTGTGAAACGAATGTATAGTGTACATTTACTGACATGGACAGAAACTTAATTCAGATGTAGATGTTTAGCACAGACATAATTGGCAGTTTAGGAACATTTTGGTTTCCTAATAAATTATACCAGCACTGGAGACAGAGTAGACCAAGACCCTCTCTTGGTTGTGTTATACTGAGTTAACATGTGTTGCTGGAAACACAAGCAGACAAGGCGACGCATTTGAAATGCCATCATCCGATTGTGGTAGAACAAGGCAGAAACAGCCCATGCAAATTAGCCTCCCTGTGGTATTTATCATGGTGCTTTTACCAGGAAATTCAGACCAGGCTGAAAAATAAATGTAGGGGTATCGCCTCGCTGCAGATGTACGCCGATACTCCTTAGTACACACACACACATATACACACAATTGTTTTTGCAGTGTGCAAATAAGCACCTCTTAGGTTTTGTTAGACGCATTGTCTTTCGGCTGCGACTGTTCATGTGCTTGTGGTTGCAGTTTTTTACAGGCCTAACGTGAATCATGAACCCAAAACGGAGGTTGGTACCGAACTGTGAGTTTAGAGTATGGTTGTTAATATACACTGGAAATACGCTTAACCTAATAAGTCTTATGTTGGACATGTGATCTATTACTTGGTTTATGTTGGCCTCAGCTGGGGCCCCAAATACATCAGCTGGCCTTAGGCCCGCCCCCCCACAGAGACGGGCCTAGTACTGTACATCGAAGGTCTGGCACAACTGCTTAGCTTGCTTTTGTTAAAAAGATTTTAAAGACAGAAAATGGAATGCTGAACATGAGGGTAACTTCGGCGTGGTTTGTAAGTAGTAATTTTACTATTACAAAACTTAATCATCAGTTCAGGAGAGAATATTTTTACAGAAAAAAAAATGCAGGTAAAGTATCAATCTCTATCTAATTCAGTTTATGTATGAACAATACAGAATATTTTTATTGCCCAAAAACAAAAGTGATCAAGGATGATCTTTGAAAGACGAGAATTTTATGGGAATTCAACCTTTTGTTGAGACCTGGGGGTATAAAACCTTTGATAATTCTACCGGTATAGATATTAATGGGAAAACATAACAAAACTAAAATATTTTGGGCATCTGAAACAAACGTTTATTTCCCTACAGAGTGATGTGTCTGAATTTTTGTTCTCTTTATACTACTTAAATTAGCCAGTTTGTGTTATATAGGCTACAGAATTGGACTCTGACACACAAATGTTTGAGATGCCTGAAAAAAATAACCTTTAAAATGATGTTTGAGTGTAAAAGCTATTCCCTTGATACGGCTGATCTCAGTGGCAGTTTAATGAAGCCCTTGTTAATTTCAGTGACAGCTGTTTACCTCGTATTGCATTGAACTAACTGTAGCCTCAGGAAATTTCAAAATGATTTATGAGCTGTTTGGAGATGCAGACACTAAAGTCATTTCATTACCGTTGTGTAGTACCTGCACACAGTCTATTATATGGAAAATAAAATATTTCTAAAATGGTATCAAGGGATATAGTTTTAATTAATGTGTTTATTGTGCTGAATGTGACTTATATTTGATATGCTTCTCAAGGAATGTATTCGTTTCTGTTTAAATAACTGTTCAAATATCATTTATTAGTCAACTAATATGTTCGTCTGCTTCAATAAACTTAACAATGTTGAATTTTCCTGTCCAGGTCATCCCAGGTTTTTCAATCAGCTGTCCTCTGGGCTGGACATCATCGGCTTAGCTGGAGAATGGCTCACTTCCACAGCCAACACAAACATGTAAGTTAATTTTAGACTGAGATAGATTGCGTTAGAAGACAGCTTATGCAGACCTTTTGCTTTGTGCCAAATGTCAGTCTTATTGGGTTATGCAAACTGAGGCTTTAAATGTAACGTTTCCAACTTGGGGCATTGGACCTTAATATAGATCTAGCATCTCAGCAGGAGCATTCAGTCCTTGCTATTATGAAAGCATTGGTCAGAGGGAGGGCAGTGATCAAGTCTGACATGGTTGATCTCTACAGGAGCTGTAATCATGTGTTGGACCGCCAGGCTGTGAATGCTGTAGCTATTCTGACTCTTTTTGGAGGGAAAGCAGAAGAAAACATCTGCAGTTTCCTCTCAGATAACCAGACTCCGTGTTAGAAGCTGAGCTACCACATGCTGCTCTGAAAATAAAGCCTGAGATATATCAATACAATACATTAGATTATCTTCAGGAATCTCTCTTGGTCTGTTCGCCTGTAGCTTGTAAGAATAAATGCTTTCTCGATAACGGACTCAGTACTGGAGCTAGAGAACCGATGGCACTGCAGGTTTTATCGTAAGCACTTGCTTGAAAAACACCACAGCCCTGCAGGCAGATTAAATTGTATATTGATCAGAATTGGCAGTTACACCATGTCTGAATGTGTTTTATATGGTGCTCATGTAATGTCAGTTAAAAAAATATGAAATAAACACATAAAGTTCTAGATTATAAGTTCTTAATTATATGTGGTATTAACGTTTAATAAACTTAGATCCTACTTTGCAGGTATTTATTTGAAATAAGGAACCAGAAGCAAATGAGTACTGACATGTTGCACCAAAATTTGACTTGTCCTAGATTCAGGCTTTCACTCTGTTTGCTGGTATCTGCTGATTACTCAGCTGTGACCACTGTGTCACCTTTCTGATCCAGAGTGGCAGGGAGGCGTGATGGAGAAACAAACTTACGCACCACAACACAAAAATCGGGTATCGGTTATTTGTCTTTCGTTGGCTGCACTGGTATCGTTGATCGATTGCATTGCATATTTTCTTCGGAAGGTGAGAAAGAGAAGAGTCAGTCTCCTAGACATCATAGTTGACGTGTAACAGCACACGGTCACGGATGTGATTGTGGTTTCTGTTTAATGGGTGTTCAGTACAATGTCTGGCCTTTAAAATCCATTTATTCTTCACTCTGATATCAACATTTAAAGTTACAGAGTAGGAGGGATGAATATTCATTGCTTTCATTTGTTAAAATATTGAACAAAGACTGGCCTTTAAAGAGATGTGTTCAATTATAACTTTAAAGGGCCAGCACCCAACTTAAGGAAAGCCATTCCAGAGTGTGGCTGCTGCTTTTTATCACCAGTTCCAATGATTTACCTTTATTTTTACCACTGATTTGAGGTGTGAACATGTCTCTGGAGCCTTTTTCCCTGTAGAGATAATGCAAAGCTCATGGGCTTTTGGTCAGATAAAGGAATTACGGTATTTACTCAACATGGCAGCACTAGATGTATTGTACCAGAGAGCTGACTGCACTGTCGTTTGCAGTGACTAATGATGAAATTATCAATATTATAATTACCCGACGTTTATTGACTGTTACCTACTATACTAATGAAACTGTCCCTAGAGGTTATTCACAGAATAATTTCACATGAATGATCACAGATTTTTTCCCCCTTTGAGATTGTTCAATAGTTTTAATTATTTTTGTCCTTGTTCTGTTTGTCCGTCAGCTGATGCACAGAAATCTGTGCGTAACTAGCCGTATTACACTTGCCCTGTGCCTCCGTTAGTGGAAGCAGCCACATAACCAGACACTGATGAACAGGCCTGGAATGCCAACAAGTTTCCATTCCAGTGGCCAGTAGAGATGTCCTAGGAAATATCTTAGTAACTTAATATCATTGCTGTTAAAGCAAGTTTGATTGAAATTGAGTGAAAACAAACATACCTCGGGAGGTTATAAATAGGCAGCTGTCTGGCATGGGCAGTATTTTTCATGAACCAAATGCAGCTCCATTGTTTTACTTTTCAGAATGGGTCGTTTTGTCAGGCCTACAGCTGAGTGAGGGCCCGTGGTTTCTGGCTTTCCAATCCGTTGCCTCTGTGTGTCTTGCTGCTGGCTCTCTGCTGTCCATTACTGACCCAGGAAATTTATTCTGAGCTAAATCACCTCTTATCTCTACAGACCATAAGCTCCCATTTTCGTTCCTGCCATTTCCTGCCCAGCAAAATGGCTCTGCTTATTTTGACAGATAGCAATCAAAGAATTGTGCTGTTTAATTAAAAATCTTGCTGACTGATATAATTATTCAAATGCATTATAGCTCCCTCATTTAAAGCCAATATTTAATTAGAGAACCATAAAGCCAGTATATCAGTTATAAACATATTATCAAAAAGAACATTCTGTCCAGAAGAATATTTTGCATTCTCAATAATTCTTAAGCCTGGTTTGAATGTAATATACAAAAGAATATTAATGACCTGTATAGGTGGAATTTATTATTTATTCTGGAATAGTACACCATTTTATGGGTCATCAAGGGTAAATAGCTAGTAAAATACTACTGCAAAAAAGACTCATTTTATTTTGCCTTGTCCCTTGCTTACCTCCATTGACAAGTATGGTAAGGCTCCATGGAGGGGGAATAGCCCATATTTCTGGTTATTTTCAGATGACTGAATCCATAGGTTGATAATAGGGCTAATAGAACATGTAAAAATAGATGTTAACAGCCCCAGTCAGAAGAGAAACATATTTATGTCCTATTTATGTACCCCCCCCCCTCTCAATTTGGCGTCTCTCCGCTTCCAGTACCCCTTCTTAGTGGTATATATGTGATGGATTTTGCCCCAGTGCAGCACTACAGTCTTTCTGTTTGAGCTGTAACAAATAGCTCCCTTAACACAACTTGACAGAGCTCTTATTGAAAACTGGCTCCATTGAAAGGAGAGTAGCGGTACTTTCAAACCTCCAAATTGCTTTTCTCAAGAAATCAGTAAATAGTAAAAGTAAATACACCTACAAAATTAATTTCATTCAGCCTACCCACGTATTGTAGACCAACGGTGGGGCCTGTGCAACTTGACATCTCATCATTTTCAGTTGCACGTGAATTAAAACATTCACGCCCACTTTAACAGCAAAGTAAGAATTGGTATATATTTCCATAATATGATCTGACCATGTTTTTTTACCCAAGGTTCACCTATGAGATTGCCCCAGTGTTTGTACTCATGGAGCAGCTAACCCTTAAGAAGATGAGAGAGATTATTGGCTGGCCAGGTGGAGCAGGAGATGGAATATTCTCCCCAGGTATGTCCCCCCTGCCCCTTTGCTGTGCACCTTAGGGCATGGATTCACAAACTTTTCAGCTCACAACCCCCAAAACAACATTGCTAGAGACATGCAAGCCCTACTACTCGGTTGAAGCATGCAGACATTAACAGTCACTTGCACTAATATGCAGAAGCGGAATGTTCAGCTCCAGAAAGTATAAATCCAGACCAGGATTTTGCTTCAGCCAGTCAGCTCTGTGTGTTCCGTGACTTTTCATATTCAGCTGGTTGGTTGAAACCAAATCTTGGTCTGGATTTCTAGTTTCTGGACCTGAATTTTCTACCTCTGCTAATATGTCTTTTCATACATGAACGCATTTCTTTGATAACACAAACGAACACAATGAGGGACTCATACCGGTTCACGGCACAAAAAGGGTCTGGATTCTGCTCCACTACCAAGGCTTCTGTTACGATTTAGCCAGGTTTCTACGTCGTGGCTTGTCATGTGTAGAACTTGCAATGTTTATCTGACCAATTATGGGGCCGCCATTACTGGCTTTTATTTGTGAGTGACACAAGGAGGCAGTTTTACTAGAGGCATACTTTGGATTGACACCGAGACTGTGGCAACGCAGCACGAAAATATTGGGTCTCATGTTCAGCGCTAATAACTGGCTAGCTGGGATGGTGACCACAGCCACAGTGCTAGCACAATAACAGTACGGTTTCGGTATCTTTATATTTAAGAAGAAAATAAAAACATGTCAGCCTTTAATTAAACAATTAATTTTCCATATCACAAGTCTCCATTCAGGGAAAAAGCAGCATGACTGCCTAGGTCCTACTTCATGTTTTTATTCACGCTGTATGAAACCAAGGAAAGAGAGACATCGAAATTTAAAGTGCTTCTTAATTTTCAAAACCTGTAGATGCTCAGTCTATTCCATTTTAAACGAACTGTACATATTATGTACAGTCCTATTACAGGCAATGTTAAATAGATTTTTGGATGAAAACGTTTGGAATACCAAATCTTATCTTTATAAAGAAAAATCATTCTGTTTGACAAGAACATAGGCAAAGTTAAGGTTATCACTCTTAAAACCAACCACAAGCAGTCATAACATAGTTAATGTAGATAGATAGATATTCAGTGTTACCCATGAGAGCAAAATGTTTTTGATGCAGCCGACCCACATAAAAGGGGTAAAAAAAAAAAACATTGTAGCGAGTGGCCAAGTCATTTTAATAAAGAAGATGACAGCTCTTTTAATTATGGTTTGATACTAGCAGCAGCATAGACAAGGAGGCCAAAAGTTTACATGACATTCACAGTTACACAGTAACAAGCGCATGCATTCCATGGCATTTCCTGTTAAACATAAACGAATACACATATGAATTCACACCATTTAGAGGTAAGCACAGTGCTGTATAGATCATGCCAGCTGCTGACCGACCCCATGGCGTCACATGATGTGAACTGGGTGGGATCCCCACGCATACAACATCGTTTTGCTGAAGCGACATCAATTACCTTTGAAGTATGTGGCTACCTTAACCCAGGAGCAAGATAATTTATGCTATCTGCTGTTGTATAATAACATTTAAATTCTACCCCTCGAAAATATGAAAACCTTAGTTTTTGAGATGTACCTATTTGGGAAAAGACACTGTCTTATATTAGTGCCAATATGTATAGGAAAATGACAGGCATATCATAATTCCGTGCTTGATGTGTGCTTATTGGACTGTCGGGGGCATACCGAACGGTTCGGAAATATACTGTTACTGTTACACCCATACTTAGTTTGCAGAAGCCCTGGATTTGGGGTTCCCAACCTTTTGATTTCCGTGGACTGGTTTATGTCAATAAAATTTCACAGTCCAGTGGAATACTGGCAGTGAGCCATAATTATCCAGTAGGTCCATGATGCTGACGAGTGGCCCTTAAGGGTAATACTGGAAGACACTGTGAGGTCAAAAATACCTTATTTTGCTAAAGAAAGAATTTGACAAGAATGTGTGGTGTAGCCTGTTTGTATCACTGCCTAATGTCTTTCTGTTATTGTACAGGAGGTGCCATCTCTAACATGTACAGCGTGATGGTGGCACGCTACAAGCACTTCCCCGAAGTCAAAACCAAAGGAATGTCAGTGGCTCCCAGGCTAGTGCTCTTCACCTCAGAGAATGTATGTGTCCCGTTCTTAAACCATCCATATGCATCGTCTCGATCACTTCAGTCTTGTTGTTGATACTAGGGTTTAAAAAGTACTGAGTATTGAGTGAATATCCCAGCTGTTTTGATTCTTACTATTATACATTGGTTATTTTTTTAACACTTAAGAAAGGTTCAGCATATTCTACCACTGATACAGTTTTTAAAAAGTAGAATAAGAATGATTTTCTTTCCAATGTGTCTTAGTGAAGACTGCTTATTTTGGAATTATCTGAGGTGAAGTTTTTCTCTATTGCAGAGTCACTACTCAATAAAAAAATCGGGTGCAGCTCTAGGCTTTGGAGTCGAAAATGTCATCTTGTTGAAGTGTGATAAGAGGTGTGTGAAACCACTTCTTTGTACTCGATGCTGCATGTAACCGGCTGTCCTTCACAATCGTCAGCAGTTCCCTTCAACCTCCTCTGTGATTTTTTTTTTTCAGAGGAAGAGTCATTCCAGCTGACCTGGAGGCCAAGATTATAGATGTTAAACAGAAGGTGAATTCCTGTAGACTATCTCTAACGATTAGTGTGCTTTTAGTTTTAAGTGAATGTGAAGCGTCAGGTCGGGATGCTGGAGTAGTACTGAGCTTTAAAGCCAAGCTGTCAGACCACATTACAGGCATTACTGGTGGTCAGCACCCAAGTCCATTTAGACATACTTGACCCAAGAACATCAGCCTAATGTTTGGAGTGCAGCAGTCAATGAAGCAGTGTGATGCGTGGTGCTCTTTCCTTGTAGGGCTACGTCCCGCTCTTTGTCAACGCCACAGCTGGAACAACTGTGTATGGAGCCTTTGACCCCATCAACGAAATTGCGGATCTCTGTGAAAAATACAACATCTGGCTCCACGTGGATGTAATTGCTTTTATTAACGCAGGACTTGTACAAATGCATTTTCTCCCACTGCTAGAAGAGATCTGGAGCTTTCCTGAGTTTCACACTGTGTTTGAATAGGGGGCCTGGGGAGGAAGTCTACTGATGTCCAGGAAGCACCGGCACAAGCTGAGCGGCATTGAGAGGTATGAAGCATTCAGAATGATGGGCAAGCTTATAAGGGAATCGCCATGGCAACAATTAATTGTGATGATGCTGTTGTTACAGGGCCAATTCAGTCACCTGGAATCCACACAAGATGATGGGTGTGCCATTGCAGTGCTCTGCCATCTTGGTCAGAGAAGTGGTAAGTAGCTTGAATGCATGCAGTAGGTATTGCTGAGTTCCAGATTGGGTCAGCGGAGAGTTCCGCTTACATTGCAGTTGATCCTTGCAGGGTTTGCTCCAGGGGTGCAACCAGATGTGTGCTGGGTACCTCTTCCAGCAAGACAAGCAGTATGATGTCACCTATGACACTGGGGACAAAGCCATCCAGTGTGGTCGACACGTGGACATCTTCAAATTTTGGCTCATGTGGAAGGCAAAGGTGGGGATCACAGGCTCTAAAACGTTTCTGTAAACGTAAAGATCATCACAGAACATCGTAGGTGCAAAGCCACTCCATACTCAGGATCATGGTGTTCATATGACGCTGTATCCCCTTGTTTGTTCATTATAAATTTTGTTTCTAAATATCCCTGACCACTTTTGACTAGTTTTAATATGTTATAATGCATAATGCTCTTCCTCTAGGGAACAATAGGGTTTGAGCAACACATCAACAAGTGCTTGGAGCTCTCTGAGTATCTTTACACCAAAATAAAGAACCGTGAGGGATATGAGATGGTGTTCCAAGGAGAGGTAAGTCATTCCCTTTATTCTTCTATTTCCATTTTGCTCTGCTCCCAAAGATAACAAACATGACCAATGCATTATCTTCATAAGGCGTCAGACTTGAGAAATATCTAATGAATATAAAGCAGATCCCATTAACTTGGGCAGCTAGTGTACTATATCATTAATAACTTTGGATGGGGGGGGCAGCATAATGTGGGGAATCAAACTGGGGATGGGTGAAGGGGGGGTCACGGAGGTGTCTGTGAAAGTCCTCCGCAGAGATTTATCACCGTGAGAGACTCACGCTGTATCTCTGTTTCCCTGTCGCTGTGATGCTGGCTGCCCCACCTTGCTTAGGCCCTACAGTGAGTGATGATGAAGTGTTGCTGCTTCAGGTGGCCACTCACCAAATCGCTTCTTACATCATCTCTCCCGATTGGACGTCACTCCCTTGACATCATCTGTCATCGACGCTGGCTACATGCGCTCGATGTGTCCTTAAGAACAATGATACCTGTGTTTCAGAAACTGCTTGCAATTTGAGTTTGAGCATATTGATTAAAAGTAGAGATGATGTTATTGTTTGAATGATCTTTCTCTGCTTACAGTTTCACAAATACACTGTCAGAAAAAAGAGCACTAATTTGTACCTTTGTCACCTTGCTTAGCAATACCTTCCAGGGGTTGCCAGTTGTACCCTAACTGTAGGTAAATGTACCTTTTAGTTTAATTTAAGGTACAGAAATGGACTCTGAGGAACATCCCCAAGGTATAAACAACATTAATGTACCCCCAAAAGTACAAAAATGCTGCTCGCAGTCCATTTCTGTTTCTGAAAAGGTACATTTACCCTTGAAAGTACTGCCTGAGTGACAAGCAAAGGTACAAATTTGTACTTTTTCTTCTGATATATTCTGAACATGATCCTGTAATAACAAGGCCATTTATTTAGTTATGAGTCCATTTGATCAGTCAGGCAAGTTACCATACAGAAGAAATTAACTGTGTCAATGTATGGTTCTCCTTACAGCCACAGCACACAAACGTCTGCTTCTGGTACATCCCGCCCAGCCTGAGAGGAATCCCCGATAGTGAGGAGAGGCTGGAGAGACTGCACAAGGTACGATTTCTTTGCCCTTGTGAGGACGCCGATATATTTCAGAGAGTTCAAAATGTTCAACCTGTGTCTCTTTCCCTTCAGGTGGCACCTAAGATCAAAGCAAGGATGATGGAGACAGGGAGCACCATGGTGGGCTACCAGCCTCAAGGGGACAAAGTCAACTTCTTCCGCATGGTCATCTCTAACCATGCCGCCACCAAGTCGGACATCGACTTCCTGATCGATGAGATTGAACGACTGGGGCAGGATCTCTAGGAGCGTTGCCCTGGAAATGGCCACCTTCCTCATTTTGTAACAGGTTCACCGTGACCTGAAGGAACGTAGGGTTGCAGTTCTAAGTGCTGCCGTTATCCTACATGATCCAATATTCTTTTCAAAGGTAGAAATCCATAATATACAGTGCGTTCCGTCTCATGTGTTTTCTAGTCTGGTCTGTCCCTTAGTGAGCCTATAGATATAAGTGTCGTATTTGAGGATTCGTTGAATGTGGGAATTGGACCCCGCCACTGGAATGGCTCAATGAGTCGATCTGAGTGACCACTTCATCTGTGAGGTGTGTGAACGCACAGGAGGCCCTGATATGATATATAGTAATATAATGGAATATATGTTATAATATATTGACTATTGGTGCTTTTTGCCGTACATATAATTACCAAATCAGATGCACCACCTTAGATGTTTTTCCCCTTTAGGTGTGAAGTAGTGGGGAACATGTGTGAACAGTCGTCGTGACGGGTACTGTATTCTATTGCTGTTTCCAGAGACAATTGAATTTTTGTGTAGATTGTGTATAGTACTGTTATATTCCCTTTGTGAGAAAAACATAAATGTCATAGTTTTACAATAAGAGATGTTTAAATAATAATTACAGTAAAAGGAACATATACTGTACATATATAATTAAATATCGCTTTATTTATATTAAGAGATAAGCAGTGTTAAAAATCTAGTATTTTCTTCCATTTGTAATGTACTGTATCTTTGTTTATGTTGAGAATCATTCTATAAAGAAAAAGTAACATTTAACATACTTTAGTGTATTTGTGAGCCAAAGAAAAAACAATTTGTGACAGTTGCATATGTATGTCCTTAAAGTAACAAATATATAGATATTACAAAATTATATGATATCTATTAGAAATATAATTTAATGCTCTAAACCTTAGTGCAATCTGTAGGTTATGTAGGTGTGATATATGTTGTGTATCACATTGACTGAGTACTTCAGTCATCCAGTATGCTAAACTGAATTCCTTACTTAGTAACAAGCACAATGCTTAGCAAATGTGAGCTCTGTCATTCCGGGAAAAAAGATGCTCATTTGTGATGAATATGAAATGAGTTTTCTGCAAAAACTGTTTGTGAAAATTGTTTTTGGGTGACTAATCAGTTCAGATCCATGTTCAAGCTTCCAAAACAATGCTAATGCAGACTTTTTTTGGATTGAAATATGTACATTGTGACCACCGATATGAACTCTCCGAAACACTGCTGGTTGAACACTTTGTTTTGGAAACTGACAGACTGAAGGCAGGCCCTTTACTATCTGATCACATTTGTAATGTTCATCATGAAAACCACTGCATTTACAGCACTAATAAAATGCCTTTAAAATCCCACCGCCTCATCATTCATTGTAGGGCATCTGTGGTGTCCCGCTTCTGCTTTACAAGTCCAGTTAGTCTATAATCATGCTGCTTCCTGTCCTGTAGGGTGGGAAGCAGTCGACTGCTTGGTATCTGGGTCTTCATCCCTCCCCAGCCCTAAACAGATTAGCTTTTATGGAGAAATTCAACACCGTAACGTTCTACTTGTGTAAAGCACAATGAAAAAATACATTGCAATTGAAAAAAAACTCTTTTTTTAAAAAAAAAAATGCAAGTCTATATATTTTCTGTGTGTTTATTGATTTAAATATTGAATAATTTAAGCTATTTTCAATGCAAATTCATCTGGGTTTGTTTAGATTAGTACTGATGAATACCTTAGGAGGACAAACCTAGGTGTTGTGCTTTCTCGGTTTATATGCAATCACTCTCGCAAACCCAGATTTGGGTGATTCTGTTCATTTATACTATAGACTGAGCAGAGTGGGATACAGATGCTGGGCCCAGATTGATTCGAATGACAGGAGGCAGTGTGCTCAATTTTGTGCGATGGGCTTGGTTAGCCATGGATAGCAGCCATGCTTTGGGGATAATTTATACCAGAAAACAAAAGACCCCCATTGCTCTTGGTCTTCCACTGAAGAAAGACTAACCCCCTCCTAGAAGTCTGTGTCTCCCCAGTCTGTGTCTTTACACCATTGCGGCTCAGCACTTACCAGTCACATCATATTAAAGCAGTTACTGTTTTTTGCATATTAATGCAGTGACTCTTTTTTTGTGAATGCATCTAAACAATGGTATAGGAGACAGTTTGATTATGTTTAAATGCTGTATAAAGGTCTATTTATTCGAGCAATGAATGATTTCATATTAAACATTGGGGGGGGGGGGGGGCATCACTCCCACCCACTCCGGTTCCAAGCCCCTGCATCTGAAGAGGACATGCATAGTGATCCAGAATTTTACAAGCAGCTTATAACACCTATTACTGTAATTGAGTGATAGATTTACTATTGGTAAAGGGAACCACATGTCTGGTACTGCATAGTGTCCCTGTGTTTTATATAATGCAGCCAGCAGTATGAATGATGGTGCTTTTATCTAATCTCATACCTGAGACAGCCTTCAGTAGTCCACAAGTGCCATTCCCCTTATGAAATCTCACAGGAAATGGAAAATCTGTCACGGTATAAGTTAAAATAAATGATAACATTAATGCAAAAAAAGAGGCGCATAAAGAAAACTTTCTACATTTGCCTATAATAAAAGTACTTCCCTGTGAATCCCCTGTGAGCGCTTATTCCTGACTCAATTTCCCACACCTGTCTGGGAGTCAGTCTCCATTCTTCAAGTTAATCACCCGGGGAAAGAGGCATCATTGGCTAATCATTCCCCATCTGAGTGTCCTCACCCCCCATCCCCCCCCCCTCCCGCCTCCACACAGCCTCTTCCCGTTATTTTGCCCTTTAAAACATTTCTAATAAAATCTGATGGATTATGGCCTATTTTTGGTCATAATTTGAAGGTTTTGCTCACGTGAGTCTCGGGTGAATATGGAATATAGACTCCGCGTGTGCATTGGCCATTAGGTTCAAAAGGCTCATGTCTGTGATTAGAGCTTCGGGATTAAAACCCACAACTACATGAAAAGACTTGACCATTGTTAGCAAAAAAGTAACTTATTTGTGTACTGAGGTATATGCAAGTAATTCTCATAAAATCACTTGATTGCAGATTTCCTTCTGGTAACCCGCATGAATTTTGTTCTGGTCCTGACAGTTCCCTAAAAAGTAATGTTTACCTGGAGAGCAATTAGATATCTGCATCCAGTCAATGATGATAATATTGTCTGGTCTAAATTGAATTGATGTGTAATTACAAAGCTAATTTGGAAGCAGGTGTTTCAAGCCCTTGAAAATAATTGAAAGTTAATGAAAATGGAGGAGGCAGATTGCAATGCTGTACATGAACCAGGTTTCCAATTAGCCAAAATGAGGGTGGCATAGTACATTTACAGAAACTGGAAGTAACCTGAAACAAATGTCACCTTAAAGTTTATAATTTTCCTTTCATGCTGCTCATTTGATTCCACATGCTGTTTTCTGCTCTCACATGCATCATTGACTAGATGAGAAATACTTAATTGCTTTCCAGCTAAACATCAGAACAATATATATTTAGGTTAGCTTGAAGGTTATTGAAATTCTGTAATTTAACCACATCACCCTCAATCAGAATTCCTGTTGTGTTTGCAAGCTTTTTATTATCTGGATAAATATAAATTAATAGTTTTTCCCTTAGCTTTTATAGATATACAAATGATGTGAAAACATAAAACATTTAATAATTCAGGAACTTGACTGGGTGAATGAATAACAATTCTCTTTATAGTTATTTAAATACTTGCTTTATTTAGATACAATCTGCTAGTCAAATGACAATATTTAAAAATAGGTCTTTGTTGCCGAGCATGAAATCTGGATCTGATTGCTCTTCACATCACTCTGTTACCACTGTCTCCGATCAGATAGCCCATCAATCCCAATTACGAGCATTGTTACACACTGATTAATCCCAGAGCTGGCCTTTTCGGATATGATAAGCATGACTGGCTCCCTGTCTTTCTGTGATCAAAAGGGCAATGGCTAGAGTGTGACATGCCAGACGCTGGAGATGTGCCATGACTCTCCTGTGCGTTATTCAGCTAGAATTCTAGAAAGGTTGTTGAATGCTCCTTATGTAATACACAGACGTGCATGGATTAGGCAGGCTAAAAAGTGCTGAGTATTTTCATATAAAGCATGTAATGATAAACAAAACTAAATGAACATCGGCTATGCCTTGTGATGGGTTGGCACCCTTCCCTGTATTATTCCCTGTATTACTCCTGTAGCTTCAGGGATAGACTCTGGACCCAATCTACCCTTCATAGGACAAGCGAGTATAGAAAATGGATGGATGGATCAGATATTGAATCGATCTTTGGTTTATGTTTCCTATTGGTATGAAATAGATTTTTTTCATGAAAATGAGGGTTAGGTGTATATTATAAAGGGTGAGGTGGAAATCTTACGTAAGACCTACGTATAATTGGTTTGCAAACATACACTATATGGAAAAACGTACTGGGATACACCTCTTTGTTTGTATAATGAGTAATTTACTTTGGCATTGCAAGGAATAAATATAAGGATGCATGATAATTATTCAATTTTGTGGAAGAATAACTAGCAACTAGTTAGTGTTTGTGTGTGGGGCAGAATTCACCAAGCGTTGGATTGTTCATCCACTAAAAGGGAACGTGAGCTGGGTTTAGACCGTCATGAGACAGGGATCATCAGCCTGTCTATACACAGACAAATGTATCTGTGGCAAAGCTTGTCTGTGTCCATGTGCGAAATGTGTTGTTTGAGGAAAGGCTACTATAGTTTCTCTTTTTAAATACCTTGTCCATGGTAAAGATTACATGGCGACTAAAATATGTTTCAGAATTTGCCATGTTGTTGATCCTCTGGTGAGGAGTGTAGGTGGGTTGAGCCTGAACCAATTTTTCTCTCTCTACCAACTGTGCAATATAAAATTTAGTGTACTTTGGTGCAGAATATAGTGGTTTTGAATTATGGCATGTTTGTCTATGTGGAGTATAGTGTACTTTTTTGGAATCGTTGTGTTTGTCTGTGTGGGGTGCAGCGTACTTGTTTCGGACTCAGTGTTTGTGTTGGGGGCAGTCGTGGTCTTTGTCTGTGTGGGGTGTAGCATCCTCTGTCTGACACACAGTGCACTGGTCCTCATATTTTTTGATGTAGTGACGTCTGCCTCTTCAATTCCACCTTTTCATTCCTCTCCTCTCCTTAATTTCTCTTGCAACATGTTGAGTTTCTACTCCATAAGGTCATTCTCAAAGTCATGGCACTGTTTTACTAACCGCTGTAATTCAGTCGTTTGTTTTTCAATGGGACAAATCCATCCTGTACCAAAAGCGTCTCAAGTATGACTCACCATAATAAATATCGACACTTACTTTGAACACTCTTCAACTGATGTAATGACGAGAGGGAAATTTACAGAAGGTTGTCTCTAAATCCATTCTGTTTCACATAAGCACAGAGGCATGCAAGGGTCACATTAGTCACTGTTAGTAAATAGATCACTCAGGATTATGCATTGCTATAACTCAGATTATTCCAGCTTCAGGATATCCCACTGTTATGGTTATGGGTGTTCATTCTACAGCAGAGAAGTCAAAGTCAAGGCCCGCGGGCCAGATCCGTCCCGCGAATGAATTATCTATGGCCCCCGGGATGATATTTGATTAGT
>JABFEA020000001.1:31970489-31983501 GCA_019775915.2 Cyphomyrus plagiostoma
CACATGAAGCCCAGGTGGAGACTCGAACCCAGGTCCCAGAGGTGTGAGGCAACAGTGCTAACCACTGCACCACCATGCCGCCCCCTGGGTATTTAATATATTCAGATTTTTATTAGTTTAATTCTTTAAACTAATACTTAATACTTGTGACCTGCTCTCAAGTACAATCCCGTCAATTACTGAGCCAAGCCTCTCAATCTACAATTCAAAGGCCCATATTTAAAAGTAAATCACAAAGGCCTTTAGGGTTTACATGATGTTTTTTTTTCCCCAGGCTGCATACTTTCTTCATTTCTATAATTCAAAAACTGCAACATGTTTGTTAAAGGCAGTTGAACTAGAGAAGGAGCAGGAAAAGCATTTTTAACAGGGTTCAGGAAGGTGAGGATGCAGAAAAGCCTGAAACCTGCAGTCACCTTGTGTTTTTATGGATGGATGAGTACAAGCCTCATTCATTCAAATTCAATACAAATCTTTCCCTGAAAATGCAGGACAATGTACACTGTGGAAGAGATACACGGCGCCATTTTACACGTACGCACACGCAGACACACACAGAGCAACACCAATTCAGAATGACCAATTCCGTTGCACCGCCCAGCTGTAGATTAAGGGAGGACACTGGTCTATCGTGAGCAAACCCCCCGGGGCGGGGGACGATGCAAGGCATGCAGCCAGGGGCAGACTGGACCCCGAAGCCCCAGGAGCGGAAGCTGACTGCCGACCGCCGTGATTTATCGATTTCAGGCCTGGAAGCACCTGAGCCGGCAGACATCTGCACAGCCGCAGCAGCTGAGCGACGCTCACGGCGCTCCTCCATATGGCCACAGACGCCCTGGAGAGTGCAGCCAGCGGCAGCTGGCCACATTGCAGACATCGCAGACAGCCCTCTGAGGACGGCATCCTTTACCTCGGCTGGCATGTCATCATCTTCCCACCTCCTTCACTTTCTGCAGTTTTCCACAAAGCCCTCCGCACACCCTCACCTGCCTATTAACTGTAGCTATGTCTGCTCCTTAAATCACTTCAAAGCATAAAGTGTTACGCAGCTTTACATTCCCCTCCTGGGTGACCCTGTGGGCACACCCCCCCTCCTTTTGGATGAGTCTGTCATGCCCAGACTGGAGAGAGGCTGGTGCTGCTGCCGGGGCGGGGGGCAGGGGGCGGGGGTATAATGAGGTACAGACAAAGAGGTGGAAGCTTGATAAATGAGAGGGGGCCTGGCCGTCTCTTCTGCGACCTTCACTTACCGCGCAGGGTGAACAGACGACAACATGAACACCAGCAGCATGGCGTCGAGGCTCCGGGGGGGGAAAGGCAGCACGGCACCCCCTTGGCGGATGTCATGGACAAAGGCGTGACAGACAGAGCCATCGTAGCCAGGGTGGTCCTGAGCGAGAGGGGAGGGGCGGCTGAGATCAACCGCTATCGAATCACATCCGGTGGCTGATTCTGATTGGCTAAAGGAAGCGCAAAAACACCCAGTGCTCTCCAGCACCTGTAAACAGATAACCTGCTTTTAAAGTACAGGGTGGGTTTCTATGGAAACTGGGTTATGTGTCCAGAAAGGCAGTGATATAGGGAAACCTTAAAAGAAAATGTTAAGCGTTATATTAACAGCTAAAACTGAAACCCACAGAGCAGAATGTAGTGCGGCCAATATGTGACACACACACACACACACACACACACACACACTAATATTGTTTTATTTATTTCAGACCTGTAATAAATCATTACACAGCCCCACATATGCATTAGTCTGAAGGTTTGGCTTTGGCAGGTAAAACACTTAAACCAAAAATTTCCCAAGTAATCTATAAGGGTGAAATAATCCTGAAGCTCTGAGAAACACGTAAACAGCTGCCAGAGTCCTGACAGAATTTTCTGGAAGACGCCCAGTGGCCGCTGCAAGATTCTCGAACGGCCTCGGATCTCAGGGCCCTAAAAAGCTACCGCTGCCATTTCCTGTAAGGCAGAGCATTCAGAGAGCACTAAACGTGCGCCGGGCTGCAGGGCGGGCGGCCGTTAGCCTGGGCTGGAGCGTCACTGATAACGCCATCAGGCAGTGCAGATGCCTGGCACTGCAAACTGGCTGCTCTGCTTACCTGCCAAAGAAGAGCAGCATGGGACCTAGACCTGGCTGAAAACACTCACAGGATACACTGCAGAACTGAGCTCTGTTGCTGTTACCATGCTCAATATGCACTTTCTACCACGTTAAATGCCAAAAAATGACAAGTTTTCCAAGAGACAAATGAGTCCACGAAACTAAAAGGCATTTAAATTCGTCTTTAGCGACAAGAGTTCCATTTCAATATCTAGGTTGTTAAGCAAAGTGATCGCTAAGGGGAAATCACGGTAGCCTAGGATGTACAGGGTGACCAAGGATGGCAACTCCCACAAACCGGCATGACCCTAACGCTTTCACACCCGCACACTCACACAAGAAATCTAATGGCAAATCTATATTATTCCATTATAAACCTAGAATTAGCTACATCAAAAGTGTTGGTGTAGTCTGCAAACCCTACAGATTTGCAAGGTAATGAAACTGTTACATAGATGTAAATGTGTGTGCAGACTTGTCTCAAACTGAAAATGTGGCTGAAGTTGTCAGTGCCATCTAACTATGACTTTACTTCAGCCTTACATACTCAATTCCTTTTATCCTTCCTGGAGTGGACATTTTTAACAACACTTTGCACTTTCTGCTTCAAAGATCTTCTCCAAGTCCGGTGTGCTTTGTTGTCAGGCATATGAAATTTGCTCGTAAATGCACACATTCGTCGGAAAGGTACCAAGGTAGTCGCTAAAAAAAAGGAGCGGCTATATTTACACATCTAATACCTTCGATACATGCAAAATAGAATCTGTACTACTAAACATGCAAAATGTGCTCCCATTGAAAATGAGCAGTGCAGAACACCAGCCACAGACATCAGTACTTAATGGGTGAGTCAGTCAAAACATTCATCTACCAGGAAGTACAAATGGTGGGATATCCGAGACGCCGGCGGTTACCTTCACCAGCTGCACCGCGCGAGGAGAGAAGTCACAGCAGTACAGAAAGGATCTCGTGCCCCTGAAACACACACAGCCATGCAGGCCATTGACAACGGGATCTGTTTTTGTCTTTTTAACTGCCTGCTTAGGGTGACCAAAAGAGAGCAGCCAAGAACCATCGACAAGGGAATCCTGCAAAATGGAACATACTACGAAACATAAATGTATTAACCATCCATTTTCCAGCTGCTTGCCCTTTACAGCAGTGTTTCCAAATCCGGTCCTCAGGGACCCACAGACAGTTCACGTTTTTTGCAGGAGCTGACAGGGAGCAAAAATGTGGACTGACTGGCAGGGAGCTTGAAGGGAGCAAAAACATGGACCGACTGTGGGTCCCCAAGGACTGGACTGAGAAACACAGGGAGCCTGAAAGCTTTGGGCAGCATAAAGGCAGATCCTGAACAGGAGGCCAGTCCATCAAACACCATGGGAAATTTTAGAGATGGTCATGGAACTGTTCCCAGTCCCCTTATGTCAGACTGCCTTGTGTTTTGCACTTTAAGTATTGTGAAAACCCTCTCCATGTTGGCTGTTTGTATGGTGCACAACAGTCCTGTATATGAATGGTAAGGCAATAAAGTCCACCTGACTTAAATACATGTCTTTGGGGAGAAAGACTGGAGTATCTAGAGCAGGGCTCTCCAACTCTCGTCCTGGAGAGCTACTGTCCAGCAGATTTTCTATTGTACCTGGCTTCTGATCAGCCACACCAGGTCTCAGGTAAATACCAGGAAGAGGTGTGGCTCATCAGAAACCAGGTAGGATAGAAAACCTGCTGGACAGTAGCTCCCCAGCACCGGAGTTGGAGACCCCTGATCTAGAGGAAACCCACATGGGCAGAACATTTAAACCCAAGAATCAGGAGGTGGGATTTGAACCCTGAGTGCCAGATGTGCGCAGAAGCAGAACTGGCCCATGACAAGGTAACTCCAGGCAATTAATTTTGCCAAATTAATGAACACAGTGAAGCACATCTTGATGAAACTATAAAGATTTAAATTAGGACCTTAAACTAAATAACATTGTTTAATAGATACCACAGTACACATGATTACATCAGTATCTAAGCTGGACAACATTCAAATCAGATGTGTCACTATATGCAATAAATCAACCAAGACATTAACAGATAATGGAAGGCCAAACCTAATGTCATTAGCATTTAATTATTATTATTACTATTATTTATTTATATTGCTGTGGATTTCAGTGGAAATCATGTGATGGTGGCTCAGTGGGAAGGACATTAGCCTCATACCCTCGTGGTTGTGGGTTTGAGTCCTACCCCCAGCTCTGTCTGTATGGAGTCGGCATGTCCTCTCAGTGGCTTTCGTCCTGCAGTTCGCTCATGGTTAAGTGAACCTCTGTCCTGCCCATAGAATGTGTGATTGTGTGTTCCTTGCAATGGCCAAGCCTTTCATCTGGGGTGCTGCCTGTCTTGTGCCCTTGTGATCCTATATGAGCGTCCAGAATAGACCTGCGAACTGTGTTCAAATCTCTGAACAGTCCCGCAGTTGAGCAATCAAGCAGGTACTAAGCCTTAACTGCCAGGATCACTGCAGTGTCTCTCCAGGAATTCAAACACACAAGCGGTTTATTTACAGAGTTATTCAAAAACCATCGCATCCACCCCCCAACTAATGCACCTGCCACATTCAACAGGTGAATCAAATGCCGCACTTTGAATTTCCTTAGATTTTCAATTTTCCGGATAATCGCAAACAGAAAACAGCGCAAGGCAGGAAGAAAAGGAATCCTTCTTTCGAAATCCCAGTGCAATAAAACTAACAGCCTTTGGGGGAGATTACTGGCCCTCTGCCAGACCACTGTTTCAATTATATGGGGACTTTAACACAAATTAATATTTACTGGCAGAGTTTATTGTCCCATGTTCTGTAATGCAGATGGAGAATAACAGGACTCAATCAAAAGCAGGCATGAAGAATCACATGGGCCATTAAGCAGCATGAAAAGACCAGTGATTTAGATCAGTGTGACATTTAGGCAACTGTGAATCACGGAGTCCACACAAGCTCATTGTAATATAAAGGTTATATTGCTTGCGGCTGGATTTCAATGTGGGGGGGGTGTATCTTCATGACATCCAGGTCACACTCATCCTCCCAATGCCTTGATGTTAGTCTGGCTTCGATCCTTTAGGGCAGCTTCAGCATCTGTTTGGCTTTGATTTGTCCGTTCCTGTTTGGCTCAAACCGCACCCTGCCCGGTACCGTGATCCATCCACCACTGCTCGACCACCGCGGCTTTGCTCACTGACAGGCGTTTCTCCTCCCCTTATGTCGCATGGCAAAATATTCACATTGTCATGGAACAGATGCCAGGGATAGAGGCCATGGGTTTATGTACATCCCTCAGTTTCATGACAAAATCATCAGCTTGGCACTTTGCAGTCCGTATAAAAATGTAGGAATACCAGGGTATTGAACATAATCAATAAAATAACATGTCATACGGTGATTATTTGTCATCTCTGTTAACACCACTGTATCATCCTATCAGAGCAAGTAAATACGGATCTGCAAATACGATACAGAATCAGACACTTACATACAGAGAATTAAGGAAAAATATGCTGCCCGGCCAAAGAAAAAAAAACGTTGCCATTTGAATTTTTCATTGGACGCCTTTAGCTTTGATTATGGCGCACATTTGGCCTGCCATTGTTTCCACGGGCTTATGCAACATCTCGCCCTTTATTTTCATCCAGATTTGCATTCATTTCACACCAAGATCCTGTATTGACAAGTGAGTTGAACCTCCATAAAGCCACATTCAGCACATCCCAAAGACCTTCAATGAGGTTAAGGTCACAACTCTGTGGTGACCAAGTCATGCGTGAAAATGATTCCTCATGCTTTCTGGGCCACTATTTCACAATTCGAACCCAATGAATCTTGGTGTTCTTGTCCTGGAATATGCCCATGCCAACAGGGAAGAAAAAAAATCCATTGATGATGGATGAAGGTGTAACCTGGCCATTCAGTAGATTCAGGTACTCTGGAGACTTTACTTAATTGCTGCATAACGTTGCTGAGCTGTAATAATGATCCAGGCATTGGCTCTTAAGTGTTTGCTGATATAAATTCAAATGGCGACCTTTATTTGGCCAGGAAGTGTACCGTAGATTCCGGACTATTAGCTGCTACTTTTTCCCCCGCACTTTGAACACTGCAGCCTATAGTACGGTGTGGCTAATGCATGTCTTTTTTCATGGCGCCAAAAACAGTAGACCAATAAAATTGATGAGTAGTTCACAGAGGTCCAATGAAATTGTGCGATACATCATGCGCACTTTCACAGTAAATGCTTCACCAAACTGGCCGCATGCAAAGAGCATCTTTCACTGAAGTCTGCCAGTGGGTTATAAATGCGTGGAGCCGTGTCAAAACATCCACCATCACCAGCGGGTTTCGAAAGGCTGGGCTGCTGCGTGCTGAAGAGGACCGCGAGTGCTCAAGTGAGAGCGACAACGAAGAGACTGAGTGACAATATCCTAAAGCTGCTCAATTCGGACACTGAAGAAGAGGACTTCGACGGTTTTAGTGCACAGGAGGAAGAAGGCGGCGATAACTGACTTTTCCTGGTAGGCTGCAATGTTCGTGCACTGTTCAGTAAAAAGCATATTCAACGTAATTTGCGTGTTACCGACACATACGTATATTTAAAAGCACGGTAGATGTGTTACAGGTACTGTTTCAAAAAAGCATTCGCAATATGTGCCGCATTTGTTTGTTTTACCATACAGATTAAATCAAGCGTTAAAACAATCCTCTCGCGTAATACCTTTCTGTGTAAGTATTTCATACAACGTTAGATACCTGCGGCTTAAAATCCGGTGCGGCCTGTACAAGTACAAAATTGTTTTTCTTTCTAAAATTAGAGCGTGCGGCTTATAATCAGGTGCTCTCTGTAGTCCGGAATTTACGGGTATATAACATTATATATTTATATAACATTTGACTCCAGCTCCCCTTCTCCCCCATGACAGGGTAATGGATAAGCGGTTAGAGATTGGATGGATAAATGGATGGGTAATAAGTTTAAACTGTTATATTTTAGCATACCAAATTACATATATATAAACCAAAATGTGTATTCCATTAATTCAAAACCAAACATCTATTGAACCTAATATTATAACTCAATCTTAAACAGGATTTTAAGATTAAACAGGAAGATAAACTAATATTACAATTCCCTGACTAGAGTCCATTTTCCATTCCTCTTTTGCCAACGAACAAATTTGGGCAGAGAAACCAGACAGCATCAAACAATGTCAGAATAAGTGTGTGTGATATTTCTTTGTCAGGCTCACCTGATAGAGCTGATGATGGGAAACACACTGTTACCAGCTCCACACCCAATCTGAAAAAGATAATACTGTCACAAGTTTCCAAACATGGCAAAAACAATAATCTGATATACACATGCACGCAAAATTACAGCTTTGTTATATCTGCATGATCACCTTTGGAAATTCATCATTGACAAATTACAGCATTATGTCTGTAACCTGTTTCTACTAAAATCCTTTACTGAATTGTATTGATATTAATACAGTAATAGGTACTAGGAAGTTGAGAGGAGACCCTCATGCAGTGTTGTAATGTTGGGCTAAAAACCACAATACTTTTTATTCAAATAACCCCTGTTACCCACACCAACATAAGTCATACCCAAGTTGAAATATTTCATTCTCTGTACCTCGAAGATCCTGAAAGATGCCTGCTTCCCAGGGAAATCAGCAGTCTCTCCATCACCCCCCGAACCCTGCTGACGGGTGGGTGTCCCATTCCGCCGCCCCTCCCCCGGTTCAGGAACCGAAATACAGCCCGGTGTCTCTGTGGTAAGCAACTCTGGGAATTCCTGAAACAGCCAGCTGCGGTCCTTGAAGAATTTGTTCTGGTGCATCTCATAAAACTCATCCCAGTATTTACTGGCATCTATGTCAAATTTAGCTGAGGGCAAAAAAGAGTGATGTCAGTGTATTTAATTATGTAAAGTTTAGTGACACATTTTAAACCATTTTTTGGTTCTTGTTAAAAAAAACAACTGGTTGATAAATGTAATTAACTATTCACAATAATCTCATGCTTAAAGTCATCTTACCCTGCTCCGCAACTGGAATTTTTTCTCTGGAATTTTCTGTTAGAATTTGCAAGGCAAAAAGTTTCTCTTCCTCTGACCAATGAACATGGTCCCTAAAAACACAAACCCCCACACTTTAAGCTGTAATTAATTCCTCAGTACAGCCTTTATTATGTCTTCAATTATTATTTCATTATATTCTTTAATAATTATGCCTGTAGCTGTATACAGCTAGACACGTTGCCCCATAACTGATCTGCTTGCATAAAATGATGAAAATGAAGGCTTCTTCTTAATAATTCTTGTGGTAAGTAAATATAGGACGGCCCACATTTGCCAGATGAGGCAAGCGTACCACATGTTGTGCCGGAATATGTGCTCCGGATTGGTCAGTATCCTCGCACCCAGTGGAGCTGGTGGCCGGCCCTCACTCTTTGCTCGTTTGCAGCTGAACCATCCTGCAACCTCGACTGCCGGGGCCAGAGGGAAACGCCACAGCGCTCGCATTATACTTCTTATGCAGCAAAAACAAATAAATAAAACGAAAATGCTGCATTAGAACAAGGAATATCCAGGACCTGTATCATGAACCTGGTTTAACAAAGTCAGGATTACAAGATAAATTTCAGCTTAATAAAACCAAACAAATGCAATCACAGAAAAATAATATCATGATACTGATTACCAACAATTTATGTCGAGTCAGGTTCTTACTGAAGCTAAGGCCCAATCCCATGTGCTCCCTAAGACCTAACCCCTGATCCTTCACAGACTTCATTGACATTACATGGTAAGTGATTGAGTGTGAGAGGCTGCAAGGGCTCAAAATGGTATAAACAGAAATGGCACAACACATTGTGGCACATCACGTTACCTTGACAACGCCAAAATATGTTCCTGACTATTGTGGGTTTGGGACTTTTCATTTTAAGGTTTGCACTTTCTTCATGGCCAAGGTACCTAAGGACTGACGGCCTAATTTGAACGTACAATTGTCGAATAATCAATGTACTCTTTCTGTCAAAACAGCACCATTAAGCAATAACTAAAAGAAACAGTTTGTTTACTGTTTATGCTAGGCTTGGCTGGTATCTATTTTTTCATACATACTTTATTTTAAAAAAATGTAAATCATATAAACTCCTCAATCAGAGAGAGCATAAATAGGTTTATCAATGGGGAAACTGAGTGCTAAGGAAATGAGGAGACAATTTATTGCTGAAGAATTTTTAAAAAGCACCCTTTGCCTATTGACACCACCGTCGCTGTCCGTTCTGCTACACCTGCCCAATCTGCAGTCACATGTACACTAGGGTTCATGCCCACTGCACATGCTCTGCCAGTTTACTTTAGTGAGGCTCCAGTCACAGCTAATACTGAGCGCTACAATATATTGCCCCAATGCAGCATCTCCATATCAGTTTAATAGAACGATGAGCTTCTGTATTTTTGTTTATTATACATGAAGTTTAGATAAGTTTAGGAGGGCGTTTCAAACTGGTAGCCCTTTGTATGGCTCAGTACCCATGAAGTAGCTCTCAGTTTCAAAACGGTTGGTGACCCCTGGGTTACAGGGTACAATCCACACCAATTGATTTTCAGACGATATATTTCTACACATCTTTATTAATAACTGCACTGTTTCCATTCACCACCATTAGCTGTAAGAGGGTGACAGCTGTTGAATGTGAAGTACACAAGTGAACATTCAAATGTTAGTTAAATTTTATCTGTAAAGCAGTCCGGAAAACCAAGAGGTGTGCAAGAATTGTCGCCAACTCCAAAAGTTGAACCAATATTTCATTATAGAAGAGATCACCTCTTTCGTAGATATTACCAAGATTTAGCACACATAGGGAAAGGGCATCTCTGCCTGTGGACATCAAAGGTCTCTGACTAAAAACTGACTGACGTGTTTGTCGAAAGATATTACAGCAGGGATACTGAATATCGAGTATACTAACGTTGATGCAGTCATATTGTGAGTTTGGAAAACCCATTTGTTACGTCAGATAATGTATCAAATTCTTCTTTGATTGAAGCACTGTTTGAGATCTGGGATCCTGAAATATCATGTGCTCCAGAGCAGGTTAGGCATGTAGCATGAGTTACCATGGTGACATATCCCAGTGTCATGATATCAGAAATCCAGAGTTACCTTTATTTACATACATGGATGTTGGTACGCTTACAGCTCATTTAAACAATGCTGCATTCCTCCTGAAAAATGATTAAATTAAAAGTAATTATGTCTTGCAGACTTGCATGCCTTTAGTATGTGAAAGAATAAACCAATAAAATTGTGAAAAGAAATCAATTATTGTTTGTTTTTCAAAGATATGCTAAAATGGCCTGGACAGATTTGTTGGTGCCTAAAAAATATAATAAATCTTAGCATGTTAGTCATGTTTCAAACTAATGGTTTAATTTTAATTAGTATTGCAGGTGTCGTCAACCTTTTTATCAGCCATTCTGCCTTTATAAAGAGAGAAAACTTGCTACTGTGTAGTTTGGTATTATTATAAGTGTCACACTGAACATGGAGGAGAGAAAACAGAGGAGAAAGCTGTCTAAGGGGCTCAAGGTAAGGCTGTAAGACCATCTCCAAGCAGCTTCATGTTCCTATGGGTACAGCTGCAATTATAAAGTATAGGTCCGTTGGACTGTGGCCAACCTCCCAGGACACAGCTCCAGCTTGATGAGATGGTTAGTGCAAAGGGTACACAAAGAGCCAAGGAAACCATCCAACACTATTCAAGCTGAGCTCCAAGGTCTGATCACACCATCCATCACCTTTTGAACAACAATGGAAGAAGACCCAGGACGGCTCCACTATTGAAAGAAAAGCATAAAAAAGCCAGAGTGGAATTTGCCAGAATGTATGTTGACAAGCCGTAAAGTTTTTGGGGGAAAAGTCCTTTGGACTGATGAGACAAAACTGGAGCATTTTGGCCATCAGCTCTATGTCTACAGAAGGAAAGTGAAGCTTTAAAAGAAGAGAACACCATACCTACTGTCAAACATGGAGGGGGCCTGGTTATCTTTCAAGGCTGCTTGGCTGTGTCTAGCACAGGGAACCGTAAATCTGTGCAGAGCACAATGAGGTCTCAAGACTATCAAAGCACCCTGGAGCAAAAGATACTGTCCAGTGTCAGGAAGTTCATCCTCAGATGCAGCTCATAGGTCCTCCAACAAGATGATGACCCAAAACATACAGCTAAAAGCACTCAAGAATGACTGGTAAAAAAAAAAAACATTGAACTATTAAATGGCCCTCTATGAGGGCTGATCTTAATCCTACTGAACATCTATAGAAAGATATAAAAATGCAGTGAGCCTACCTGTGTGCCTGCATTCAGAAGGTCACTGGTTCAAACCCAGCCTCAGCACGTCTGCGGGTCCTTGAGCAAGGCCCTTAACCCCCAGCTCCCTCGGTGCCCCAACAGGTGGCTGCCCTTCGCGGACAGCTTGCTCTACAAAGAGCAAGTTGAGGGAGGTGAAAAAGACAATTTCCCCATGGGGATCAATAAAGTACCAATTCATTGATTAATTATTAAATAAACCTGAGACAGCTGGAGCTTCTGGCCGATGCAGAAGTCTTATTGTGAACTACAGAGAAAGTTTAGGGTATCAACTTTTTTGTCCATGCAATTTTCATTTGTTTTATTATGTATAATATTCAGTTTAATCAAAAATCAAAAGCAACGTGTTATTTGTGTTAAACATGGAATCAAGAACAATGGATGCCATTAATTTCAGTCAGTTTGAAGTTATTTCTGAGATAATTGTCCAATGTTTTTTTCATGGAAGGGTACCAACAAATTTGTCCACATCTGTAACCTCAAAGTTATCTGACTAAGTAAGAAATCCGGCTTAGTGATATAGTCTCCAGGTTAGGCGTGCAGCATGAGTTACCATGGTGACGTATCCCAGTAAGATGTGGTTCAGTATCATGATATAGAAAAGCTAGATATAGATATAGAAAAGCCAGATTGAAATTGAATTTCAAGACTGAATTTTTCGAGGTAGGACAAATGCTCTCGAGTTACTGGAATTCAGATTCAAATTATTAAATTCAGATTCCGTTTTGTAATGCGGATAACTGCAGATTCAAATATATAAAATTCAAATATCAGCCCATACATAACTACCGTAACCTCTATTCCTCAAAAATATCCGACTAAGCAAAAAATAAATAAACATGATACAGACCCCTGGTGCAGACAAAACCGATCTGCGGTCATCCCACTCCATTAGAAATAATTAGATTTTACAAAAATTAGATCTTCAGCTTAATTTGCGCATACTTCCATCGTATATTTCAATACTGTACAGATTACCATTATCATTTGCTTCTCTGAGTGTATTTTAATTTAAATCAACTACTTTTATACTAAACTATACAGCACTGCAAAGGGTGTTGCATTTCATAAAATATGACATTAATGTATAGTTAAGTAACGTCACTAAAATTACAATTCGCTTGCGAGGGGTTCCATTTGAGCCAAAAAAATACCGATACGCGCACTATCCGTGATATGTAACAAAACCTCAGTGTGTCTATTCGACTTTGAACTGAACTTAAGCCGTGACACCACCATTTTGAAAATGAGATAGCCTATCTATGCTGACTGCACACCTGACAAAACATTTGTCTGTCAGTTCAACTTTAAACTCTACTTTTCTCGTCTTAACATACGATGTTTCGTTTTCCTTGACGTTTGACTGCAGCTGTTATGTTATGCACGTCGTCTGACTGTTAGGGCTGTGAATCTTTGGGTAGACAGCGAATCGATTCGATTCACGATTCAGAGGTTTTTGATTCGATTCAAAAACG
>JABFEA020000001.1:31993981-32005293 GCA_019775915.2 Cyphomyrus plagiostoma
AAGGCATTCAAGTAAGAATTGCATTGTAGTATGACTCATTTCCTGGCGCGTACAATTTATATTAGGTCAGCGTTCACAGTTTGACTTCTGATATTCGGTGCGAGTTCTAGGTCAAACTGGTTTGTTCGATTTTCAAGAAATTGGAGTTCTAGTGAGTTCGAGAACCAAGGTACCACTGTATATATAGTTGTATGTATGGTTTTATATGGTTAGTAATAAAATTCTATTTTGCTCACATCTGTTATTTTTAATTAAGCAAATAGCTGGAATGTTCAGTAGAGTAAAATGTTTTAAAATCTTATTCTAGAGGTGTCATAACATTTAATTTGATCTAAAATTGGATTTTTGATTAGTATTATAAGAAGGTGATGTGAATCTAGGTTTGTTCTACACAGTAGCTCATAACCGAATTCTATAAAATGACAAGGTGTGTGTTTCCTTTTTACAGACTTACAGTCACGAGTTTTTCTTTGACCGAGACACAATGATTCACATTGCACAGGAGAAGAGTAATTTTTGCTGTCATGTCTACAAAATTACCCAGAGACAAGAAGATATTGAAGAGCGGTTAGAGGAATCATCAATGAAATGACTCGCGTGTCCGAGCTGTGTCATTACTCACAAAAAACACTGAAATGGTATTTTATACATTCAAACTAAAGTGACAAGGTTGTACTTTAAATATGAATTATGATTAAAAAAATACATGCTTGTTTGTAGAAAATATGCCACTATAAAGATGTTTTTGAATTTTTGCTGATTTTGTTTCGTATAGATATGTGGATTTTTGATGTGCTGTAGCAATAAGCCCAGCTAGATCAGTATGGTTTTTAAAACCACTGAATAAATGCAAAAGTCATCCCTGCAGAGACTGATGGAGTGGGGTGTGAGTGTTTTCTGTCATTTATTCATGTTCGTGTACACTTAATTGGTAAAGGTAAGGCCACTTGCAGCTTACATGTACTTATAGCGCCCACAGCAACACATGTAGATTTGTTTCACTTTATATGTAGACTACTTATAAAAATAAACAATTCATTATTCATTTTCTGGCATTATATGGCGAAAGCACGAAACTTTACCTTGTCTTTTCCGCTACGTAAGCAATCAACGGCTCGCAGAGTTTCCATTCGTTCATTTAAATGAGAGTCGTTTTTAAATATTTCTTAAAAGGGTCGCAATGTGTCAAACTATTACAAATGTTTTATTTATCTCTTTCTCCACATTTTCAGGTACAAATTTAGTTTATCGCAAGGGACTTATAAGTGACCCATCCCCCAGTGCAGCCCTCTTGAAATTCTCCAATTTCCCCTCTTTTCAGCCGTAAGGAAGTGCCTTCGCTTCCGCTGAGTCCTGCCTGGAAGTCATCGCAAGATGACAACTAATGTGTGTGTTCGCTATGTTCCCAGCTGGGTCTGAAGGTGAAAATCTCTTTAGTTCCTGTTTGGAATTCGTCAAAAAATGTCGCGAGTAACGACGCAAAGGTGAAAACAACTTTGGACCAGTCTGTTCACAAGGAAAATTACTTTCAAACATCATACTGAAGTGAATTCTTAGTGGCCCATACCGTTTAAACTCATTGGCTTCTACTTGGAAATCATCATGTAATGTTAACCTTTAACCTTCTAAGTCATAATTTTGTTTAGATGTAATATTCCGACATGAAAATGGTTAGACCTTGGATTTTTGCTTGGTTATGTTTGGTCAAGTAATGAAAAGCAATACAAACATAAATGCATTTTAATGGTTAAAAATAAATACGCTTAAGTCAATATTATTTTCGGATGTCATTTTCCATCATGCGTAAGTGAATTTCCATTTGATTACAGTATTGTTACATTACAGTATTGTTAGATCATTACGTTGGAGCATTTAAGTCCTTTGTTGCATGGATTTTGGGTCATGCATCAAAAGAAATGACATCCGTTTTATATGTAATACCGAAATTAACATAATAAAGTCTATATAATTAATATATATATATATATAATATTTCGGTATATTGGTCTATGGTGTCTATAAGGTTAAAGAATATTTTGTTAATCTGCAGATTTAATAAACTATAAAGACGAACAGAGATCATTCAGAATTGGGAGTGGGAAAAGGTTTGCGTTTGTTTCTTTTTCTAATAAAGTATACTCATGGTGTTACTGAAGCCGCCCAGATACAGCATGTACTTTCCTCAAAGTGATGACAAGTCGGCAGAACAGTGTTCAATAACATTAATACCAAACGAAAGCCAAATGAAGTTCTGAAGGCAAGTCCCCCTACAGACGCAATGACGTCATTGCATTCGGCTGCGCAGCATTTAAGGTGGACCGGAAAATCCGAACAAGGAGCTGCGAATAAGGAGTCAACTTCAGCCTCGTTGTTTTAAGGCAACAGCGTAATGGAGAATTACCGATTATTCTTACTTTTCCTTATAGCAGCCCTGGCCGTGGGCTTCACCTCCGTGGTTTTTGTTCTCAGATGGGTCTTTTACTTCAAAGAGGGGTTGGCGTGGGATGGAGGACTGGCTGAGTTTAACTGGCATCCCGTGTTGATTTTAACGGGGTTTATTTATATTCAGGGAATCGGTAAGCGTTTTGGCTTGTGTGTTGTTTCTGTTGCACTGCACATGGGATAATCATAGATAGTGTACAGAGAGATTCTTTATTTAACCCTTAAATGAATGAAAAGGTAACTGAATGACGTTATTCTGGGGTTTCTAGATAATCCACGGTGCTCCGTAGCATCACATTCCACGACGAAGATGAACCCCTGTTGCGTACTCTATGGGCATGATTCGCTACTTTTGCTTGAAAACAAAGTTCATTTTGCATTGTTTTCTCCTGCATTCGATTTAAAGTCGTTTGTTTGGAAAGTTTTAAGAGTTTGAAAAAACTGCAAGTTTAAATTTTTTGAATGTTCAGGGAAAATAATTCGCACCCTTGCTTGAATTAGCTAAGGAGTTAAAACTGGTTTAACTGGTTTAGCTTTCTGGTTTATTAACTTGTAAATTGTACTTTTTACGCAACTATCAGTACAAACTGGACAGCCTACATTGATATCAGTGTAAGAGCAGCAAAGTCCGAGCAAAACTGCAAAAAAAATATATGGACCGTTCGTAGACACGTCAGACGTTTCAAACCAGTCACGAGTGCATGAGAAGGAAGAACCCCAAGGCCTACGTTTAAATGTGCAAGTGCTGGTTAAAAAATGTGCAGGATCAGTGTCTAATGCCTTGAGGAAGCATCGCACTGACTAACAGTAAACGCCTGAGTTTACACGTAACCTGAAAACGCAACCTACCTTTTATGTAACTTTCAACCATCTTTTAGTAATGTAATCCTGTATGACTCGTGAATTTTCTTTCTTTAAATTCTTTTATTATTATTATTATTTAAAAATACATATTTTAGGTGTATTTCAGTTTTTAAAAATGAAAACATATAAAATATGTTTATATATATAATTAACATATTATGTATTGTATAATATATAATATTATATAAGAATACTCATATGTCTGTTGCCTGTAAAGAATTAGGGGAAAGAAACAGCGATTTTGACAGTAACCTCAGACACGCTGTCTCAGCTATAGTCGTGTACAGACTGCCCTGGACATGGAGGTGCAGCAAGCTGATGATGAAGTTCATCCATGCTGGCCTGCACAGCCTAGCCTTCATCCTGGTGCTCATCGCGCTGCTGGCTGTGTTTGACTTCCACAATGAGAAGCGCATCCCCAACATGTACAGCCTGCACAGCTGGGTGGGACTGGCTGCCGTGGTTCTGTACGCCCTGCAGGTGAGTGATCCGGGTCTTGCCATTTTAAATCAACAAATGGCCTTTGTTCGACGTGACCGGTGGTATGCCTGGACTTTACCTCGCAAGATAAAGGAGAAATTCTCCGGAATGTCCCCCAAAACACATTTGACATTTTAATCTACAGTTTAGGTACACTTCATGTTCACTTCAGGATTTTAATTAAAGAAGCAGATGTCTCAGTAGAAGTTTTTTGTCTGAATTTAGAACCTTATAACTCCTACACCCCTTTGAATAACACATTTTTTTTGTTTAAAAAAGGGTAAATAATACTTTCCTGCAAATTAAGTAAAAAATACTCCCCCCCCCCCCCCTCCATTCCATTTTGAGGCTCATAAAAAGCATTTCTTTGTGTAACCTGTACATTCTTGGGGTGCACATCTCACCCTGGGGACCAAGTAAGAGGTCAATGTTTTGTATATAATTAATAACCATGCATATGTATTTCTTTACAAGTACATGTTTCCTCAAGCCCACCACTTTTTTTTAATCAAAAGTAGTAAAAAAATCAGTCCACAAGATGAACTTTGACCTTGAAACTTGATGTAGAAAAGGCACTGTATGTCAAAGGGGAAATTAAAGAAAAAACAAAAATGTTACATGTTACTTGTAATTCACACGCCACAATTAATCAGAATGAAAAGAGATGATATGAAAACTTTTTTGGAAATTTGTTGATTTAAAATGGAATGAACCTTCCTATATATTATGGTGTCACATAGTAGAAAAAGGATGAACAGTCAATATCTGAGTACATGATGGAGCAGATTCTCATCTGTGAGCCTGGGGATACTTTTCTCTACCACTTGATTTAGACTTTTTCATTTTAATTGTATTGCAGAAAACATATTTTGCTTTATTATTAACGCAATGCACCTTCAGAAATACTGGCAGCTATGTGGTGAGAGGCGAGCGCCAGCTTAATGAAGCCCTGAAGAGCTAACAGCCCACTCTCTGCGGATCCGCTGGGTTGACGTTGCTCCATAACAAACCAGTATGCTTCCATTCCATGTTCGGTTGAGCAGCTGGTTTTGGGACTGTGCATATACCTCATCCCTGTCACGCCGCTCTACCTGAGGGCCGCCTTCATGCCTCTGCACATCTATAGTGGCCTCTTCATCTTCAGCACCGCCATTGCCACCTCCCTCATGGGCATCACAGAGAAGCTGATTTTCGGACTGTGAGTATATCATGCCGGTGATGCATTATTTTCCAAATTGTCGAAAGTATTTACGCGATTAATTGCTTTCTTTGAACTCATAAATGGCAGTGTCAGATTTTACATTGTTTTTGTTGTTTTTAGATGAATTTTTAGATGATATGTTTACCATCCATATTTATTTATCTTATGTTCTGTTCACATTCAGTAGTAGAGCTGGGAAATATAAGCAACATCTTAAAATATATTGTATAACTTACGATATAAGACTTAAACAATTAGAAAATGAGAAATTTGCATAAACTCGATAATGAGCATGGCTTGATAAGACGCATCACATTACAGAAAGGAATACAATTCCAACTAAGCATATGATAGACTTTTAAGTAGATAACCTATAAAGGCACTGCAAGGTTGGCTGAGTTGTCAGAGCAGTAACACATCTTAGTCATAGGAGAGAAGCCAGGAAACTTGGTGTCAGTGAGGAAAGTGACAGCAAATGAGATATTGTGGATAAACAAGGTAAAAAGACATCTGTGGTATTGTTCTACTTTGGCAGTTTAAAACCCGCTGCTGTTTAACGTAAACCCTGCTAAATGTATGCAGCAGGTGAAATTGGAAATACAGTGAAATCTGCATATAGTGATCACATCTGTCACTGCATATAGTGATCACGTCTGTCACTGCATATAGTGATCACGTCTGTCACTGCATATAGTGATCACGTCTGTCACTGCATATAGTGATCACGTCTGTCTGGGTGAAACTGATCACTATAAACGGATGATCATTGTGACCCATTTTCTTCTTCTTCGTGTCTCAAGCAGATTACCATCTAATTGACATTTGTATATTTATTACGAGAATATAAGGTAATAAAACGGGCATCGCTATTAATTTTATTGATGATGTCAAAATAAATTATAACTGTTTAAAACGCTTTTGAAATTACAGTTCTGTGCAAATTAAATTGCTGAACTGCGTATAATTCAAATACGCTATAGTACAGGATTGTACATAAACAGGCCTGTTCAGTTCAATTCAATTTTATTTATACAGCGCATTTTCACAATATTACATCGTCTTGGAGCACTTATTGTAGTTTCACTGCTGAATCTCAGTGGCTCGTTTTTGATAGTTTATCATAAGCTTTGATTAAACTGTATGTGTCATCGAGAGAAAATGACTTTATTTTCCTGTGCATGCTGCATTAGCCTCGGGTAGCTAGCCAGGTTACGGCAAAGAATAATAGGGTGATCGAAGTAAAGTGGGAAAAAAACATTTTTTTTCCCTAGGTTCTTATGTTTAAAAAGATGGACCGCTTGATTACTATAGGCAAATTATTTAAACAGTATTTGTGCAGGATTGATTCTGCCCAAGCTTTTTGATTCATATAAATAGTTGATCACTATAACTGTGATCACTAAATGTAGATTCCACTGTACTGTGAGCTTATTTCACCACCTGAAGCTTTGCCATCTAGTAGAACATACAGAATGCAAACACTTGCAGTGACAAACACCAGAATTTAGGGTTTCTACTTTCAATCAAAAAAAAATACAGGACAAATCACATCTTATATTCACTAAAAACGGGATACAGCATTAAATTCTTTGGTACAGGACAGTTGGCAACCCTATTAGCAATGTCAAATCTGGGGCAGCAAGGCAGTCAGAAAAAAAACGATCAAAAACTGTACAGTCTTCATTTTCTAGTTTTCGCCTGAAGAAACTCCTTAACTCAAAATCGATTTCATGGATCTTTTTCAAACTTTTCAGAGGCATTGCATGGGTGCAGAACTGGAACTGATTATATTTTGATACCTATCACCTCCAAAAGTGGAGTGACCCTACTTAGTGGCAGGAAAGGGAAGAGTGAAAACAAATGACATTTGTCTTTGTGAATGTGATAAGTCAAAAGGTACTTGATGGATCATATTACTACTTAAAAAAAAAACCATACATACAAATAAGTACAGGTGACCACCAAATTAGTGAGGAAAGATTTTGCAGATTGGCGTTTTAATGGAATGTGCATTAAATGAATAGTTGTACTTTACGTGTTTATGTGCTAGGACTCACAGCATTTAAGTAAAAACACACTTACTAGGTTTCACATTTACAGTCGATCCATCCACTAATTCTAAAAAGATGTATAGGTTTGGGAATGTGTGAGGAGTGGGGATGAGATGGGTGTAGCAGGTGACCAGGCTGTCCGGAGAACACAATGCTGTCATTGTAGCAGCCCCCCTTTCCAGTTCTGTATGACTTATTTATTAAAATTAGATTTCAGTTTGTATGAATGAATGAAATTTTATTGTCATAATACATACAGTTTAATGAAACGCTGTAGCAGCTAATCCTGTTTAGCTCATCGACATGATGGTTCTAGCCAAATGCTCTCAATGAAGCCACTGCTGTCCATTCAGTCTGTCATCATTTTCATGTTATAAATCTGTTTAAATGGAATCCTAATAGAATTTAAGCAAAAATGGAACCTTTAATTAAAGAAATGATTACCTGAATCATATTATGATAATTGTTGATATTGACTGATATGAAAATGTTTTCGTCATGTTAAAATATTTCATCATATTTCCCATCCCTACTCTAGTATAATCAGAAAATACAAATTTAAAATAAAAATTTTGTTACTGTTTCTATCTATCTACTAGCAGTCATTGTGTGCAAAGCCACAGTGTTTCATATGCTGCTGTGTCCTGCTATCTCTCTCTCGCTCTCTCTTCCTCAGGAAAGACCCCAAATACTCCGATTCTCCAGCGGAGGCCACGTTCATGAACGTGCTGGGAGTCCTTCTCACACTGTTTGGGGCGCTCATCCTCTGGCTTGCCACTCGCCCATCCTGGAAGCGCCCCAGCCAGCATCAGCAGCAGTCCCGCCTCGTTGAACAAGAGGCGTCCGGCGATCGCGCAGTAGGCTCCACCCTGTCTGCCCTTGGCAGCACTGGCAAAGAAGCGTGCTGTGATACCCAGAAAAGGCACTGTGAACCGGACGAGCCAGAGCAGTGATCAGCCATGTAATGCGACAAACCTGAAGGAAGGAAAAGACCCACCTGCAGCCAGTTCCATTTAGCTGAATGATGTGATGGTTCAAGCCAAATACTGTCAATGGAGCCACCGCTGTCCTCCCTAACAGTATGTTGTACTGCTGTTCTGTATTCTTTCCCTAGTCTCAGACTGGACTGTTGACAAAATATAATTTTTTTACATATACCATTTTTCATGTGGCACGATGGTGCCATGGTTAGTATGGTTGCCTCACACCCCAGCCCGGCTTTTTGGTGTGTGGAGCTTGCAGGCTCTCCCCATCTTAACGTGGGGTTTCTTCCAGGTTCTTCCTCAGCAATCTAAAACTATGCTGTGGTGAATTGGAGTCGCCATGTGTGTGAATTGGGTGAGGCTGTGGACCCCCACACCCTGCTTAGGACACATGGCTGTGGTAAATGGATGGATAGATACCATTTCCATTTTTTATTGTCTGCTTTAATACATTGCAAGACAGTTTTGCTATTTTTTTTTTCTCTCCATTATTGAGAAGTAATCAACTTGGATTGGCCTGTGACGTGACCTTCCATATTAATCCTTAAATATTACTTATTTCCATACCAGTACCTAAACACAGATTGGTTTGAAAAATATGCCGATGACTGAAAAGGGAAATTGATGTGTTCTCACCATTGTTGCTCTTTAATTAAATGTTTGCTGCTTTTTATGGTATTTTGTAACAATTGCTTCTGCTTCAAACTCTTTTGACACAATTCATCTATTAATCTCTACAAGTCAACCTGTACTTCATTGGCTACCTTCATCATAACTGAACACGTGACAGTTAAAAAGATACAATCAAGTGTTTTTTTAAAGTGTTTTAACAAATCATAATAGTTATATGTAGTCACATGATCATGGTAATGAAAGTGTCATTAAGTTTTTTTTTTACTTTTCAAAACATTTAATTTTTTTCCACAAAAATCAGAATAAATACTTAAATATTAATTATTTTAAATCCAAATATGAACATCTTTCTAATTATATTGGTTTCTTTGTTACACATTTATTAAACTACATGAGACTATTCTATCTCTATAAATGTCAATTGTTATGAATCTGTTAATCATTTAAATTTAATGTGAAGATTAATCAACATTCAGCGAGGAAGTAAAAAAAAATTAACCAATGTAAGCAAACTTTCTGAATTTTGACCCTGGTAAATGAGAAGGACTGAGACCTGACAAACACCAATTGGATAAAGCAACTGAAAAAATAAAAAAAACTTTTCTTCTGTGGCATGTAGAGTGATGGTTTGATTTGCTTATTTAATGGTTGCATGGTAGCATTTTCAAATGATCATCTGACCATAAGCTTTGGTAGATTTAGTCGACTTCAAGCACTGCTGATTTTCCAGCCTTCCTTTACCTGTGAGCCAGGTGTAAGGCTTCAGCCAATCAGAATCAGTAATTATTAAACGTCCTACTTGGGAGAACTGAAAACAAGGCCTGGATTTGAAATCGAGGGCCAGATTTGAAGAGCCCTGCAGTACAGAATTCTTGTCGGTAGGGTGCGCTCTCAAATCTATAAGATTGTCCTTATGCGCGTTGTGGTCATGTCCTTCGTCAGCATCCGTAGCTCCATCCATGCCACTTTGTGTACAAAGCGAAAGGGCTTTGCATGTTATTCACAGGTTGCAGCTTAATTTTTTGAAGATTAAGTGAAGCCGCTCTTTCAGGTTTGTTCATGAAAAGCAAAAGTCCAGTATGGCATTTATGAAAGTTCTTCCGAGTAGCGGATAAAGAGGAGAAAAAGGTTGTTAGAAGTCAATTTTGCATGCCTTAGTAGGCCAAGCTTGTCGACGGAATTATGTCAGGTCGTTAGACAGCCGGCTGGTTCGCGCTAATGTCTTTTGAAAAGCAAAAAATTTGGGAAGCCTGTTATTATACCTGGGAAGTTCAGCATTTATTCTTTTAAATGTTGTGTAAGCTTTGGAGAATGAGCTGAAAGACCGGGCTGCTTTGGCGCACCGTGTCGCATCGTGTGTAACTTTTGTGTCCTTTTCTGCTTTTCACGCCTAATTCATGTTGACAGTTACGGGAATCGGCGAGGCGTCGTTTGACAAGCTGCACTAATATCGACTTAACTAAGTCTGATAACTGCCTGTTTATATAAATCTGCGTATCAAGGCTGCCTAAAATAGTCGGATGTAATGTATTCCACGTCATAGCTTGTTACTTGACTATTTTATTACATAAAGCATAATCCGCTGACAATTTTTATCGTTTACGATTTATCTATCGAGAACGCGTGCATAGTCGTTATTATATTTTTAATCTGGCTATTTAGATTTAACTACGAATGACTCTCACTCGTGAATTGTTGCGGCGCGTTGAATATCTATCTGTACATCTCTTAGATTAGGTAGGGATCGTACGTATGTGCCAACTGGGTTCAAAAAGAATAATTTTGTGTTTGTTAGAATGTTTGCAGGATATTAATTCATTCATTCTATCATTTTACGCAGTTGTATGCAGCAAGATATACTTGAGAACATTGTATTATACCACCGAATATGCATATTAGTATAGCATTACAATACAATTTTGTGGAGTTTGTAATTTTTGTAATTTATTTTGTAATTATTGGCTGTAGCCTGTCAGTTGCCAGATTAATAGAATTTGATCCTCTGTGTTTTTCCAAGTTTTATGGTAATAAGAAATCAATGTGTTGTAATTAATTTAACCATGCGTACTGAATTTAAACGTACCTGTTTGGAGCAGTTAATATTTTAACCATGTAGTGTGAAGGTCACGTTGTCAACAGCTATTATTAATTAAGTGTTCAGTTTAAATGTGTGCCTTTTAGTGTCATTTTTCCTCAGTGACAGTAATGTGTGTCATAATCAGTTAAGGCATAGAGAATTTTCTGGCAATGGAGAAAAATAATGGTTTATATGGGATGCTACGTATGTATTTATATAATGTAAACTGCAAAATTCTACGCAGAAAATACCATTCTAAGCCAGTTCAGTTGTAATGTTTAATAAAAGGTTCATCAAGCTTTTGAATTATTGAATTATTTTTTATGTTATATGGCCTGTTTAAGATGAAAAATAAGTGGCACTTAGTAAATTAAACAAAAGTTTTGCAATTCATGGCGATCTCTTGAGATGGTTCTACAGCCGGACACTGAAACACACAGAGGCCAATGCAGGCAGAGCTGTTAAAGAAGAATGACAAAGAGACTCTACAGCAGGGCTCTTCACATCTGGCCCTCGATTCCAAATCCAGGCCTTGTTTTCAGTTATTCCAGGTAGTTAGTTTAATAATGACTGATTCTGAT
>JABFEA020000001.1:32036198-32059479 GCA_019775915.2 Cyphomyrus plagiostoma
CCCCCCCCCCCCCCCCCCCCCCCCCCCCCCCCCCCCCCCCCCCCCCCCCCCCCCCCCCCCCCCCCCCACCACCCCCAGGCCGCCGCGGGCAACCCCAGCATGCAGATCTGTGGAGGAAACAGGTGCGTCCGGCCCGGCCTGGGGGGGTAATTGATCATGATTGCTTTGCAATCAGAGGGTGGCGGGGGGGTTAGTGCTGTGGTCACAGATCTGATCCAAGCCCTGGCCCCTCCAGGCCAGCAGAGGGAACAGAAGACCTTGCTGGTTCTGATCTGAGCTGCGGTTCACTGCTACTTTGAAGGGTTCATTCAACCGTGCGGATGAGTAAGGGAACACGGGGTTCGAAGGGACCCCGGCGCGGATCGGACCCCAGCTTGCATCGGACCCCGGCGCGGATCGGACCCCAGCTTGCATCGCACCCCGGCGCAGATCGGACCCCAGCTTGCATCGGACCCCGCCGCGGATCAGACCCCAGCTTGCATTGCACCCCAGCGCGGATCGGACCCCTGTGCGGAACGGAGCCCAGCTTGCATCGGACCCCAGCTTTCAGAGCCCCCTGCCCCCACCTTCCTAATAAACTGACTGACTACCATACACACATTAATGAAGTTTATGGCAAAACGTCTTCAAATGTTTAACTGCTTTGGCTCCCAGAAGAATAAAATGCTGTTTGGGATTTCAGGAAAGCCAAGGCTGCATCCATTTCAGGTCTGAAATGTCTCAGCAGTTATTTTTCGAGTGACTGACTGCTGTTTTCCCGGATTCCGGCCTCTCAGCAGGAATGCAGACGTGATTTCACTCAACGCACCACCGTCTGCAGGATGTGGGGGCGCAAAAAAAAAAAAAAAAAAACCCACAACATCCCAGGCGCACCAGGAAATGGCCCCGGGTACGAGTTGGTCGGGCCTGTGGCGTTATCCGCCGAGAATGTGCGAGGACGGGAGGGCGTGTGCGTGTGTGTGCGTGAGTGTGTGTGTCAGGCTGTGTGACGGCACTGTGTGTCCAGCTGGTGGGTGTGACGCCCACATCTGTGATTGGTGCTTTACTTCCTCCCCTGAATGGCGCCTCACCGACGCCCCGCAACCTCACTAAATGTTTAGTGTTTGTACGAATCTACGGATACAAAATGCTTAAATAGAAAACTTTGGTAACATTTTACATTAACTGCACTTTCATAATGTTTTTACAATTCATCCGTAAATTTTTCAAAGCACTTTCATAATGCATTCATAAGCAGCATGGAAGCTCCCTTATACCATAATATCCTAACATACCTTAATAGCTTTCTTAACAAACACTATACAATTATAATACGTGTAATTATCATATAATGCCTATTATTAATATATATTAAAGCTGCTATGGTATGTTAGGATATTAAGATATACTTACGTGCTGCTTATGAATGCATTTTGAAGGTGTACTGTTCTATGAATACACAATGAATGCATTATGAAGGTGTAGTTAATGTAAAGCATTACCAAAACATTTTTTTCTCCCCATAAAATGATGTTTTGTTAATTTTTCTACAACATAATGTTCAGAATTTTCAGGACTGACATAAAATTTTGTTCTACCCATCTGTATCTGCATAGTAGCATGAACTACTAAAGGCTCTCGAAATGAATGCTTGTAGTTAAGACTCCGCTGGCAACGGTTAACTTGCCCCCCCACCTGCAGGAACTGTGTAAACTCCAGATAGGTGAGGTGCTTCTTGCGGTCGTGGCCGAAGTGCAGCCTGATGAAGTCACAGTTCCAGTTGAAGGGGATGTGGTGGTGGACCGTGGTCTGACTAAAGATATCTTGGACATTTTCTGCAAAGAATGACCAAATTAAAAATGATAGAAGAAGGGCATTGTGAAGATAAACAGAATGGGTTTCTTGCACTTAATGGGTCATTTTGGCAAGAAGGCAGACACCCCATGGCCTTCACAGACTTATGGAGGTGAGACCCACCATTGTGGCTGCAACACCTTCCAAAAAAATCAATAAGTTGAAATAACAAGGTGATGTGATGCAGGCGATGTGATACGGGAGATGTGATACGGGAGATGTGATACGGGAGAGACAATCATGTTTTAAGGCTCTTTCACATTGAATTTCCAGAAGCTGGTCCCTGGTTACAAGTTCTTGTGCTGTCTCGACCAGGGACTTTTGAAGCTCCTGGCCACTTTCGTCTGTTACTTTCAGACCACACAACAGAACTGGGACCTTTATGCTAAATAAACATTGGAGACAGGGGGTGCGTGCTGATTACGGCACATTGCTGCACCCATCACACGACGAACCACCTCAAGGATGAGAACCTAAGTGCAGCTGTGCAGTGGGTGATACATCAGCGCCTCACTAGTCTGAAAGGACCAGTCTGAGTTTTTTCCCTGATAGCTAGAGTGCCAATCCTGACACCAACCCCCAAATTTCCTTGTAAGTTGGAGGACCTCCATACAGGGCTGGATGGAGGTTGACAACATACCCAGGACAAAGCACCTGCAGGTTAAGGGCCTTGCTCAAGGGCCCAACAGAGTAGGATCACTCCTAGCATTCAGAGGGTTTGAACCAGCAACCTTGTGACTGCCTTGCATCAGGGCCACCACTCCGCTAGTTAAACTTCCACTCCAGTTAAACTTCACACGATTCAAAACTACACCCCCACCCCAAAACTATGGAGGATGAACAAGTTGGTTTGTTAAGCTATGTGTGACTTACTCAAAGGGAGCTACTGCAATCAAAACAGGACATGGCTTTTATTTATATTTTATTCATAGGACATGTGACATGTTTACGTTTCATTATTAAATCTGGCTGGCAGATCGACCTTACGGTGTAACGTCTTAGCTAATAAGCACCGGCAACTTTCACTGCCAGCAATGTCAGACAAAAGTATATCGGTATAATGATCAAACTTTCCGGTGCAGAAATACGGAGACGCAAACAGACAAATTTACTCATTAAATGTAGCTGATGTAAAAAATTTATTTCATCTGCTCAGTTTTTGCTCTGCTAATTATCTCTTGTCCCTGCATTTCCATGTAATTTTGCAAGCTAGCAGGTGCCCGTGACAAACCAATCAGCAAGACCTCGCTGTGAGCACCTCCCCAGTTCCTCTTCAAAGAAAAGCACCTAGTGTGGAGTAGTTCGGGAACCACCTCCGAGGATCTACAATTGGGCCGAGGTCCTGCAGTGTGAACACGACAAAAGTCCCTGGTTCTGATTCTTGCAATATGAAAATGCCAGTAGTATTTCAGGAGCCTCCAAAAGAGGGAGAGCAAGGACAGGTCGAGGTTTGCCAGTTTGCCAATAGACACGTCAGTGAATAATTCAGCACTTTGAGCAAAACATTCTACAAAGATAAATTGTAGAATTTTGAAGATCTCACCCGAACTAAAAGACTCAACAAATCCAGTCAAATCTCAGTGAGTAAAGGGCAAGGTTGAAAACCAATTCTGATTGCACATGATATTTGACGCCTCAGACATCATGCTTCTGTAATCGATATCATGACATGGACTGTGGAATACGTCACCTATCACTATTCGCTGCTACATCCACAGAGGCGAGTCAAGGCTTTACTGTACAAAGCAGAAGCCATATATCAACACTGGTCAGAAGTGCCGGTGAGTTCTCCAGGCTCAGGAAAGCAGCACAACGAAATTGCTTTTTATGTACTGTCGTACTGCAGTTCACTCATTCTAGATTCCTTTAGTAATGAAGATCTCGGAGATGACAGATTAGACAACATCCAAGAAAGATTTTACTCACATGAAGATTTTAGTTTTGTCCGCATAAGAGACATCACTGGGGGCGTGGGAGGGGGATTGGGGTATATACTCACCAAATGAGATGTTCCCCGTGCCAGTCTTGTCAAATAACTGAAAGGCTACTATGAAAAGGGCATCCGGGACACACAGTACTGACTCAAAGGCAAGAAACTCCTGGAAAGAAATGAGCCTGAGGGAGAGAGAGACCATCATTAGCGTGGACAGACCAGACAATTTCAGCAAGAGAGACTCAAGAACAGAGGCTAATCAGGTAATACAAGTAACGTTACATCGGCAAGGCTGATCACAGGGGTCATTTGGCAAGTAAGCAAAGCAAAAAATATATTTTTAAATAAAATTAAAAAAAAAAAAAAACATTCATGCAATTTTTTTTTCTGAATTATCCATATCATGCGTCCACAGGAATTTCTCTATTCATATTCAAAAAGACTAAAAAAATTGAAGACTGAAATTGAATACTAAGTACAAAGCTTAGTGTCATCAAAATAGCTTGGGAAGCCATTACTTTCAAACAGAAGCTCTGAATGCAACAGGCGTTAGCTTCTGTCTCCTGAAAGAAACAATCGAACATAAACCAACACAAAGACAATATCCATCTCACAGTTTTGCAGGAATTATATATTCAATGAATGGCAGTGTCACACTGTCTAGACTGAGCAGGGCTGGATCCTCAACATAACTGCTTTTCATCAGCAATTCTAACATTTACGGGCATGATCACGTGAGAAGAGCAACTACTGCGTGTTTATGACACATAATGCCAGCTACCGATATTCACGCTGACTGATACGGAAAGAGCTTTTTCAGAAAACACAGCTGGCAGTGAAATTTATGACATGCCGTCGCCCATTCATATCTTTATCGACCATCGACGACGGCTTTTCAAACTGACAGGTCCGAACTAAGAGAAGTGTCTTGATGGCCTGTCACAGAAGAATGCGGAGAGTATTTAAAAAGGCAGACGCATTATGTGGCATGCCTGCCCCCGCCCCCCCGCCCCGCCAGTGCAGGTGTGAGGCAGACATGGCAGCTCCATCCGTGACCCCCAGGCGCACACACCCACCCATCTTTAGTGGTGTCGGCCACCCCACCGATGAGCTGCACAGTCTTGGGGTTGTGGTGGGGCTGTGTATGCAGGCCCAGGAACCTCTGTACAAAGTCAGCGGGGGTCATGTAATGCTCGCCGTCCTTGTCCACGACGCTGGCATGCTGCAAAGAGGAGACGCCCATGCCCACTTAGACACGCCCGGCGAGGAGCCAGAGCCCAGGCGGGCATGGAAATCGCTGCCCTGCGTAAGCCTGGCACGCAAGGATCTCTCTCAAACTCACGGCAGCCGAACGACACGCCCAATCAATTTCTGTCGCTGTCTGAACAGGTACCTGTATGGGCTCTGAATACACGAACGGTACAGACATTGTCAAACTGTGTAAGACAAGTTAGTTTTTATGCTACAGCTAAAAACATTCATTCCATTCTGCCGTGATGAGGCCTGGAAGCCATATCGAACAGTTGTTCATATTTTCCTTCCCTTGTTTTTAATTGCCACACTAGGTGGCAACAATGAAAAGGTCCCCCATAAGTCACCCTCCCCCACGTTAAACGGCAGACATCGCTTAATCCGATTTTGCTTCTCGTTTTCTGCCTTTTCCCAGCAGCCATGGTTCCCGTCAAGCCCGTCACCCCTTTCATGTTGGGGGGGGGGGGGAAGATGGTGGTGCAGAAGGCAGTGCTATCGGTCTGCAACCAGAGGGTTGCAGGTTCGAGCCCTGCTTACCCCTGACCCCATCAAAGTGTCCTTGAGCAAGACACTGAACCCCAAATTGCTCCCGGTGTGCAGGTTGGCACCTTGCATGGCAGCCTCCGCCACCGGTGTGTGAATGCGTGTGTGGATGGGTGAATGTGAGGCATAAATTGTAAAGCGCTTTGTAGAAAAGCGTTATATAAATGCAGCCCATTTACCGTTTATCATGCGAACACTGAGCCGGGTGAAAGTGTGAGGACTGTAAATAAATGTTAGCCATACCGAAGGGTGACGGCTGTGCATGGAGCAGAGGGATGCTGGAATGCTAACCAGGCCACGGCAGCGATTCTCAGCCCGCTCCTTGGGCCCACACCCCCAGGCAGCTACATTTTTCCCAGCTCCAGCAAACACGTGGACTATCTAGGGGTCCGCATCTAGGGTTTGAGAAATCTAGGGTTTGAGAAACAGGGGCCCTACAGGGGTCCCCAGAGCCATAAAACACCAAATTTCATCCTTAAAAAATAAAATAAAATAAAAAAACTCACATAGGACTACTGCATCCACCACTGGTGTTTGGCACTCATTATCAATGCTACAACCTTTTAAAGGAGGAAAATGCAAAAAATAAAAATAAGAAAAGCACAATTCTCTAAGGAGAAACATCTTTCTCCTTTTGAACAATAAAGCAGCAATTTCATGAAATAAGTTTTTCCACAGTGTTCCAGCACTGCTCATGTTTTCACTGGTTTCATTAAGGTGGGGTAACAGCTAATTTGTACGGTAATTTTTGTCAATCCCTCTGAATAGAGTTTCTACACGTCACTTATGGTAATAACCCTTTAAACAAAACTTCCTTAAGTAACATAGGACAACATATTTCGTGCTCCAACAGGGATGGGACAAGAGCTGCAACCAAGAAAACACACCCTGCCTGAGAGAGAAGGCAAAGAAAGCAGAATGGAAAGCAGCCAGATGTCCAGCCAAACACAGAGGCCAATCTGCCACGTTAAACACTCAGTAACCTCAGGCAACTTCAAAGCTTAACTGTATCATACAATCACATAAAATGAGCCAATTACAAAAAGCATTTTTAAAACCCAGATTAACCTGGCAGCCACAATTCACTTATTTACCTACTAATTCCACTCTGGAACAGCAAGACCTCTTCAATTATTTATTTTGCTAAAACCATATAAAAAAAATTGACAGGACTTTTGAGTGGGTAATTGTACACTTAATGGCATGTAGAGTCAGGAGAGGCCATAAATAGAACTAAGTCAAATAAAAAAAACAGTCTACCAATAGTTAATGTTTTTATCAGTATTATCCCCTGCGGTGCCGGGCCATGATCCAATGGTGCTCTACACATCAACGTGTACACACCGATTCATAACCACAAGAACAAAAAGCAGCCGTTGGCATATGCTAATTATTCTGAGATGTCTTCGTTAACAATGGCCCCACAATTCATTTTAGGCGATATCACTTTCCTGTCAAACGCCCATACAGCAAACAGGATGAGTGCCGGCACATTCAGACAGCATAGGATTCACGCAAATGTAAAAATAAAATAAAATAACTAAACAAGGATGAATAGGGTCAGGAAAGCGTCCAGGGACACCAGTAACCTTTCTTGTAAGGCTGTGGGCAGTATTCTTATGCATATTCCAGGCAGGAGGCCTGGGGTGGGCAGGGCTGATTTAGATAGCCCAAGCAGGACACTAAATGTATATCATGTGTCAGACTGACTATATAAGGAAGTATATACATACGATCATCCACACACACAAGCAGTAATAGTTCGAAATTATTTTCTGAGAATTATGCATTACTTCATTACAAATCTGGATTGCACTGAATATCAAATGAATACAGGGGTGGAGATTTAGGGAACAGGGTTACACTGTAATGGATCAGGTGAGGGTGAACGGGGGGGGAACACCTGCAAAATTGCAAACCTTACAAGTGGTCAAATATACACTACACTGCTGAAGAATGTCTCACGAACCAAGTGTAACGAATATCAACGGATAGCAACAACACTAAAACGCATAACAGGGTACTACACTCACCTTCAAGAAGATAGTCTTCAGCTCATTCGGATCGGCTCTCTTTGTTGATTGCACCTATAAAGCACACCACAATATGATTTCCAGCAAGTGTAACGTGCATATCAGTACCGAATATAATAACAAAATGAATAAAGTGTAATGCATCTAGAAACTGGCAGTGGATGAATAATCACATCGACAGCGGTGATATCTGAATCGATCGGCTTCATTTCTGAGAACCTGACAGCTTTTATACAGAAATCAGCATTACATTTATTAATCATTTATCTTAAATACCAGGAAAACCTAAGCAGAACCGCTCACACAGCAACTAGCTGTAGCAGGGCAGCATCAGCTTCCTTAACCGTTATACTAAACAAATCCCGCAGCTTTACAACACGCTGACGCTCATTTAGACAACAGGTATGCAGAAAACGCCTTACATGCTGATCAATTAAGTTAATCGAGGACATACCGACACAACATTGCACAAGAAAATGCACATAAGTGTCCAGTGTGATGCCAAACAAGAGGCCGGGATATTGGGAGATGCTAAGAACAATACGTGCATTAAACTGGAACAAACACCATACTAGCTGAACACGTAAACCCCATCATACTGACTGCACGTATACAAGAATGTTGAAAATATCGTTAGAAAAAATAAAGTAACAGTAGCTTTTGATCAATGTATTATAGCCAGAGTCACCTTGACCGCCATGCTGGATGTGACGTCACGCGGAGTGGCTGGCGCGCGCACGCGCTCGCTCGTGGGGTGTTGAGGGGAACCCACGCGGGGGTGTCTGTGAGTGTGTGGAACGAGGATGCTTAAAACTGTATGAAACACTGTTTATTAACTACCTCTGACATCCTGTGCAGGCAGGGCTGGTTGTTAAGAGAAATCGCATGAAATTGTTTTGTTCTCTGCCAATGACCAAAAAATACAAAAATGTAGCCGTGCGGCATACCAGGGTGTGTGCGTGATGTCCCGGCCAGCGACGCGCTGATGCAAATGGTGCAAACCGATTGAATGCAGTCATTAATCCTGCAACCAGGGATACCTGCTATTATTTTAATTCATATAAATATTACTTAAAAGCATAGCATTGATGCATATAATATTGTATTTCCGTGTTAGATTAATGTGTTTCCTATGTCGGCAAACCTAATCTGGTTTCTAATACAGCTGAATTAAATGAGTAAAAACTGAATTAGTTGACAAACTATTTAAATTCTTACATAACTAATAACGAGCATGATAAGCGACGGGTGCTCTAGATTAAAGGTAGCTTGTAATCGCATTTAACAGTTTAGAAACTGTTTTGGCAGTTTCTTTGAGATGTTTAAGTAATTTGTTGCCCTGCTCTCTACTTTCATTTTTATTCTTAGCAATGGGCAGCAGTACTATGGATACTAAGTAACTGCCAAGGAATCTGGGATGGCGTATGTTACGCGCGCCGCATTTCATTTGCTGCTGGAGTAAGTCCCCAGCTCCAGAAACAAATTTAGGAGTTTTCTGAATATGTCGAGAACTTGTGATTTTCTCCATCCTAACAGGATAGGTTATACTGATTCTGAACACAAGAATCAGGTCGGGTCATACCGACCGAAATTTGCTCCAAAATTCACCATAGATAAGTGTATAAAATCAGACGCTGGCAGACGCTGACGCATGGATTTACAGCAAACAGCTGTGGCATTTTGACATTGTGACTTTAACTGTGTCACTTAAAATGAAATGTTTTTCTTAGCAAGCTTGCAGCTTGGATTGCCAACAGATTGTTTTATATCTGTATTATGTTCTATAATTAAGACGAAAACAGCAAAAATGCATTGGGGAAAGTATCAGTTATCAAATACAATTACAATCATAAGTATATTTATTTTGGCAATAACACACTGTCAACGTCCCAGCGTACACTAAAAGCCAGAAGCAAGCACCCTCAGATAAAGAAGAACCTAGTCCTGTTTCCATGGTAGAGGGTAGTTGGTCCAAAGTTTAGAATTAATGTGTCTGTCATACAGACATGGCCCTTCTGGATCAGCCACAGTATCCCACATAATTGTTTTTTTTTCATTTATCTTTGGCTTTCTTGTAGTACTATGAACAAGCAATGGGGTCATTCATATATTTGATTATCTCAAGAGAGATTCCCCCTATGAGTATTATATTGTCACCATGGCACTGTTAGCACCATTCCAAGATACGAATGGGCATATTCCCAAATAAGATAAGCTATTTAAATGCTATTTTAGGATGCAGTAACCCATTGTAGCTTAGAAGAGAATTAATCAGATATTTAATAGGTTTTACATGAGCTAACTAGAAAAAGATGCTGTTAGAACGACAGCAATGTGTTCCCCGGACAGGACCACCACCCCTCCCCCATCTAATCCTTACTCCTCCTGCACCCCAACCTCTACAATTTCTATAATTACTGGATGGATTAAAGTTTTCCCTGACATAACAGTAAGAGCTGTAATAGATACATAGGTATTATATATGGAGCCCTGGGGGGGGGCACAGAGAGTTTGTTTTTTTAATTTTGTGTGCATGATGTAGTAAATATGAGGCCGATCTCTGTCACCCCACCATTGCCACGCCCCCGCACACGGTCTTCCTCAGCTGAATTCTAGCTTGTTGCTCATCTGTGTTAATCGCTGGTCTTATTTAACCAGTCTAGCCAGTTTCCTCAGTGTGAGGTATTGTTGACTATGTGCCAGTTCCAAACATTCTACCACCCTGGGTTCTCCCACGTGCTCGCATCTCCTCCTGGGTGGTCTTGCAGATCTCCCCAAAACCGAGTCCCATAAGTATGAGTCCCCTCCCTTATCTTACAGAACGTGTGTCTAGCTGCCCCCACATCCACATGTGTGCCTGCCTTACCCACCCTGCACCTTCTGGATTGATATTTTGGCTGTTTGATCCTTGCTTCTGTCACTGACTGTGACTTCAGCTTAGCCTTCTGGTTCTCAGTCTGCCTCTAGCTTGAATTCCTGGTTCCTGTGAGGTCCTGTTACAGAATACCCTGCCCCAACATGGATCCAGTGGAGCTACATGGTACCCTGGCTCGATTGGAGCGGTATTTGCAGGACATCTCTTCCAGCCATCATCCACGACCCTTCCTTCTCCACGTTCCATTGCAGCTGCCTCTCCACCTGTCGCTGCTCCTGCCTGGCTGTACTTTATGCCAGAGTGGTACGGTTCCTTGTGAGGGGTGTATTGTCCCTCTGGCACTGCACCACCCTGATGCCTTCTGAACCGGTCCACTTAGCCCTCGTCATCGCCCTCCACTTCAGCAGAGCCTGAGAATGGGTGGCTGCCTTATTTTATTAGTACAGACCAGCTCTCCCCTCGTACTCCTGCTTTACCTGAATGAGGCATTCCATTGCAAGTCAGCTGGTGGAATTCCATCAATGATGCCGACCTGCCTCCAAGTACACTATGCAGTTCTGGACCACTGCAGCGGCCGGGGCTTGGAAAGTGCTGGTGCTCCTGTCCACATAGAAGAGGCTTGAACCTCAACCTGCAGAGTGAATTGGCTTGCCGAGGGGAGGCGCTTGGTTTGGAAGCTTACATTCAGCACTCTGTCCTCCTCAATAACCTGCTTTATGGTCAGCTCATCCCATAATTTCTCAGTTCTCCAGTTTCCTTCCACAGACATCTGAGGCAGGATCCATTTATACCTTCTGGGTTGAACCCAATTTTATTGACATTACGTTCAGAATATATTGACCCTTGTTCACAGCATCTGAACAAACCCGTCCAGTCAGTCAAAGCCCCACTCTAGATCTGGGCCTAAGACAGGTCCCCAATGGGAGAGGGGCTCATCACTCAATGTACAGAACCCATCCTACTTCAGATTGGTCTGTTCCACCAGGAACAGATTAAACTCTTGGTTACCGAATCCACCCGAGATCCTATAGTACTTGGCTACCAATGATTATGGTGGCATGACCCCCACTTCTCATAGCAGATGGGCAAGATCGTCAAATGGGGGGGGTTCATGTTCTACTTCATGTTTCCAGGTTTCCATTTTTCTGACCTCTGGAAACCAGAGCAACTCAGCTACCTCCCCATCATTGCTGGGACTGGGTGATTGACCTGCTGCCTGGTCCCTCGTCCATATAAGCCGACTATAACCTTGTACCTTCCCCAGAATGCAGGTTGAGGTTGGACATTGAGGAAGCCTTATTATGTGGGTTTATCCAACTGCCCACTTCTCCTGTGTTTTTCTTTGTGGAATAGAAAGGTGGTGGGCCTTCATCCATGTACAGAGTGCTGTGCCTTGAAGGAGGTTACCATGAAGTTCAGTTATCCAGAACCCCTGATCATGGTCACTTTACAGCAAGTTCATACCGTTAGACTTACAGAGAATGTATAACCTAATTCGTATCTGTAAGGGGGATGAATGGAAGACCGTGTTTGTCACCACATGCAGTCACTATGAGCATTTAGTGTTGCCTTTCAGGCTTGCTAACACTCTCTTTTGGTCGTTTATGAATTCTATCTTCCATGACTGGTGGATAATCAACGATGACCTGCTCATTTACTGTTGGTGAGACTTTGTCACCTTGGGGAGTGGTTAAGAATACTCTTAGGACAGGGTACATCCAATGTTTACTCTTTAATGAGGATATTTTAACTTCAGTACAACTTGAGGCATGGGTCTGTACCTGTTTGTATACTGGTGGATATGTGGTTGTGTGTATGTGGTCTGAAAACAAACAACATTTACATGAAATAAATTTCCCAGTTTCTGAGCTAATGAAAACACTGAACATTCACACCGCAGTACTTGTGAAATATGCAGTGCTTTTAAATATGGAGGTTATAAATACAATAGCAGGATCACAAATCACCAGTAAATAGCACACCCATCATAACATAAGCAAACTTTACTGCAACTAAATTATGATTAATATTCTACAATTTACATAATTTAATATACTATAACACAGCAATGCAGAGATTTGTACACAAATTATAGCTCTGTAGCAAGCGATATTTGAATTGAATTGAGGAATACTTAATGACTGAATAAACTAAAGTATATTTGGCGACCAGCACTGGGTTCGTTTGTGGCTAGTTTGGGGCTCTGAATTCCCGGACCCTGTGCCGATGCACTCTGATTGGCTGAGAGATCATGAGTCATGTGATCAGCCTGTGGAAAGCCTTAAAGGCACCTCACCATCCGTCTCCCTTGTGCGTTTAATCTCCATCCCTGAGTGATCATCTGACTGGCTCAAGCAGGTCTTCACCCAGACACCCATTCATCTTCTCACCAACCATTTGTAGTAGAGGTGGACACATCCAGTGTCGGGGTAGGTGCAGTTCTGTCACAGTGAAGTGGTACTCCTCCTAAATTGCATCCGTGAGTATTTTACTCACACAAGCTGTCAGGCCCTGAGCGTAATTATGATGTGGATAGCTGTGATCTACCAGCCATTAAATTGGCATTAGCACTTCCGCATAACTTCCATGTCGGCGCCTGAGCTTGTGGTTAATCCATCAACAAGCTTTCGCTGTAAGAGCCTCCCCAGTGGTTCCTCTTCAAACACAAAGTACCTAGTATGGGGTAGGAACTAAAAAAGGGTTCCGGAACTGCCTCCGAGTAACTACAGTCGGGGCAGGTTCTTGCTGTGGGAACGCAACAAAAGTTCCTGGTTTTGGAAAAAGGTTCTGGTTATAGAAATAAGTTCTTGTGGTGTGAAAGAGCCCACTGACAGGCTTACCTCAGGTTAGAAACACTAAGGCATGAGGTAGCTAGATGACGAGATCAACGGGTTTCTGGTGCAGCTCTCTTCCAGTGGCCCAGTGGATATTGTGAGTGATTGGGGACCACAGTTTATGGAGGGGTTCTGGAGGACCTTCAGTGTGTCTTCTCAATACCACCCGCAAGTTAGCGGTCAGGATGAGTGGCTTAACAAGGCCGTTACTCCCACTTGTACTGCATTCAGGGCCAATCAGACTGGTACCAGTACCTCCTGTGGGCTGAATACCCCCATCACTGAATCATTGCACTCCTCTCTGCATCTGACAACCTTTCAGTGTGAGCTAGATTATCAGCCACCGCACTACCCATTGAGTCCACCAGCATCGCAGCAGTCGGCCGCTGATTTTAGCAGAGCGGTGGATGGACAGTGCGCCGCACCGGATAATGACAGCAGCCCCTCAATGGATCTTCCGTCTCTGTCACTGACTGTGACTCATGCATAGTTTGCTTTTTTAATGCTTTCAAATTCAACTTTAAGTTTTTTTTTCTAAGTGTCAGTTACTTGTATTGTATTTTAGTGCTAGACTAGCTAAGATGAGCGTGCAAACTGTCCATATGGAGGTGTGTGGGGGGGCTCATCTAGGATAAATTTCACAAAAATACTATACAGTCTATAACCAATACAGTCAGTCCTGTTACAATGTGACCAATTCTTCCCTGAAAAACCTTGCTTTCAGTAAAATGACATACTAAAATACACTAATACAAATGTAACTACAACAAATAGAAATGGATACTAATATATCAGTTGCATTAGAACAGATTTGCAGTGTGATATGACATATTGTAGCAGGACTGACTGTACCGATCAAGCCTACTCTACACGCTCATCTTTATTAAAAGTCCAACTTTAGTTAAATTCCTCCGCAATAAATTTTGCAGAACCATTCAAAGCCCTAACTATAAAATCTTTTGAGCTTGCAGGGTTGCAACAGAAAAAAAAATATTTTAAATCATTATGAAAATCATCTCTTGAAATAAAATGATCCTCTATTTGCCATTTGTATGAGTAGAGGTACGTTGGAATGCTTTTCTTTACCTACCCCACCCTGCTCTCTATGAGAGACCCTGACACACATACAGGTGACTGTAAGCTTGCGGGTCGCAGTGCAGTGTCAGCCAGCATGAGGTGCCCCTGGACCTGGGGGTTAAGGGCCTTGCTCATGGGCCTACAGACATGTCACTGTTCTGCTGAGGTCAGGGCTTGAACCAATGATCTTCCGATCACAGACAAAAAGGTTTAGCCCCGCTGAGCCACTCACTGCCCCTGTGCCCCCCAGTATGACAACCACTAACCCGTACAATGTTCCTGTGAAGTTTGAGAAAGATGCATTCAGATTTCTCTGCCACCTCCCTCTCACTCTTGTTTCCGTCCTCTGCCACCTCCCTCTCACTCCTGTTTCCGTCCTCTGCCATCTCCCTCTCACTCCTGTTTCCATCCTCTGCCAGCCCTCTCACTCCTGTTTCCATCCTCTGCCACCTCCCTCTTACTCCTGTTTCCGTCCTCTGCCACCTCCCTCTCAGTCCTGATTCCGTCCTCTGCTGCCTCCCTATCACTCCTGTTTCTGTCCTCTGCCACCTCCCTCTCACTCCTGATTCCGTCCTCTGCCACCTCCCTCTCACTCTTGTTTCCATCCTCTGCCGCCCCTCTCACTCCTGTTTCGGTCCTCTGCCACCTCCTTCTCACTCCTGTTTCTGTCCTCTGCCACCTCCCTCTCACTCCTGTTTCCGTCCTCTGCCAGCCCTCTCACTCCTGTTTCTGTCCTCTGCCACATCCCTCTCACTCCTGTTCCCGTCCTCTACCACCTCCCTCTCACTCCAGTTTCCGTCCTCTGCCGCCCCTCTCACTCCTGTTTCTGTCCTCTGCCGTCCCTCTCACTCCTGTTTCGGTCCTCTGCCACCTCCTTCTCACTCATGTTTCTGTCCTCTGCCACCTCCCTCTCACTCCTGTTTCTGTCCTCTGCCACCTCCCTCTCACTCCTGTTTCCATCCTCTGCCACCTCCCTCTCACTCCTGTTTCTGTCCTCTGCCACCCCTCTCACTCCTATTTCGGTCCTCTGCCACCTCCTTCTCACTCCTGTTTCTGTCCTCTGCCACCTCCCTCTCACTCCTGTTTCCGTCCTCTGCCAGCCCTCTCACTCCTGTTTCTGTCCTCTGCCACCTCTCTCTCACTCCTGTTCCCGTCCTCTGCCACCTCCCTCTAACTCCTGTTTCCGTCCTCTGCCGCCCCTCTCACTCCTGTTTCTGTCCTCTGCCAACTCCCTCTCACTCCTGTTTCTATCCTCTGCCACCTCCCTCTCACTCCTGTTTCTGTCCTCTGCCACCCCTCTCACTCCCGTTTCCGTCCTCTGCTGCCCCTCTCACTCCCGTTTCCGTCCTCTGCCACCTCCCTCTCACTCTCATTTCCATCCTCTGCCACCTCCATCTCACTCCTGTTTCCGTCCTCTGCCACCCCTTTCACTCCTGTTTCCGTACTCTGCCACCTCCCTCTCACTCCTGTTTCTGTCCTCTGCCTCCCCTCTCACTCCTGTTTCTGTCCTCTGCCACCTCCTTCTCACTCCTGTTTCTGTCCTCTGCCTCCCCTCTCACTCCTGTTTCTGTCCTCTGCCACCTCCTTCTCACTCCTGTTTCTGTCCTCTTCCGCCCCTCTCTCTCTAGGGTTTTAGTTTTGGGGTGATTTGTCTCAGGGCTGTCAGGTGAAGATTTTCAAGTGTAGCTTTTCATCCTTATGATGTTTTTCTGAAGTGGTAATAAGATACTTCAAAAGTCAAATCAAGTGAATGGAGTAATAATATCAAACAGAGTTATCCTGTTTAGAAGGTCAAGCATCTTATCTAAGTCACCCATCACTTTGCTCTCACTAAGTGCTGTTGTTTCCATTTCGGTATGATTTGTCTCAAAATTTAATCTGGTCTAGATCTTCACCCATACAGTTTTTTGGAAAAGATCCAAATAATATTATCATTTATCATGCTGACAAGATCAAGTGTATGAGGCTGCCCTTCTCTGTAGTTGTCACTACAGTTTTGGTGCAGTTTGTCTCAAAACTTCAACAAGGTCCAGATCATCACCCTTCTAACATGTCTATAAAGATTAAAAAAGATGTGTCAAATACTTTTTGATAAATGGATCAAGTGTCTGAAACTGCCCCTTTTTTTGCTATGAGTGCTTCAATTTTGAGGCGGTCTGTCTCAAAATTTGAGCAGTTCTAATCTGTTACCCATTTGATATACCTGCAAAATTTGAAAAAGATCTGTTAAAAACCTTGACTTTGTATTAACAAGACAAAGTGTGCAACTGCAATTTCCTTTCCATTGATCAAATACTTCACAAGGCCAAATGTAATCTGCTTGGACCCTTCCTTCCCTTTGCTTTCGCTAAGCGGTGCTGCTTTAGTTTGGAGCAATATAACTAAATTTAGTCAGTTTTAGTTTGTGACCTATATGAAGCTTTGAAAAAGGTCATACTTCACGTTGAGGCAGAGTGTCTTTATCAGTGTTGGTGGGCTGGTCCCAAAGCCACATGTATTGCCCATTTGGAAACAAGCATACAATTTTTTAAATGCCTCAGCAGGCCCTTCTCTGTGAAGAGAATACATTTCATTTGCCATTTGTAAAAGTACATTGGCATGGCTCTTTCAGCATATCCTGATTGCTTTCCTTTCAGATATTCACATATACATATACAATCAAGAATGAAGTCTGGGGTCCGCACACAGGGTCAGCCATTTATCCAGCGCACCTGGAGAATTCCAGGGGGTTAATTGTTATTTATAAACCACGAGAAACATCACAGCAAGCTGTTATAAACACACTCTTCAAGTATTAAGTGTGTAAAATAGTTCAGTAAAGTATGATATTTAAATGAAGCACAAACCCACAAGTTATGCTAGGTAATTAAATTTTCAATAAATATGAAGATGAATATTTATTTAAGCCATTTTTCTGTCTTTGAAATTTTACCGTGAACGTTCTATCTGGCAACCCTATTCTTGGGTAATTCTTGTGTGTGCCGTTAATTATGCTTGATTACACTGGCATAAAGTAAAGATGGAAATTACTTATCAACTAATTACAGCAGGATGCAGGTGTTTTGGGAAAGGGTGAGCTTTTAAAAATTATAGTGTGCATGTCATAGTATCACATTTAAGGTTATTCTTCATATAAATGTAATACTGGTTTACAGTTCATGTTGGTACCTTTTTGGGCAACACTTTACCTGAGGGGGCACAAGTAGCTTAGTAACTCAGTGACTACTCAAGTACACCTCATGACCAAGTATAGTAACTGCATGAAATACACGAACCCTTATGATTGATTAATGAACAAATGTGGAATCAGTAAATAACTAAAACTCAGGTTCTGGTTAATTAATAGTTTAAGTAGGAGTGTACTACTACATATTTGTACCGCCTCAAGTAAAGTGTTGTAATAATTTTTTTGCTTATAAATGTTTGAGAAGGATTTAACAATAAATGAATGAATTAGTGTCAACTGAATGTCCAAAATAAGACAAGAGCTTCCATGTAATAAAGTATCAGACCCACTAGAAGCGGAAGCATTACACAGAGCCAGCATCCCGAAAGCCGCATTGGGAAACGACACAGCTCATTTCCTGTGTTCGACAGCAGAGTGTCGCAATGAGTTGTGTAAAGGTAACAGAAACACAAGCACCAGAGCTCTAGAGATATTTGTAGTTATGAACAGAAACTGATGGCATGTTGTTCTGCCTTCAGTGTTTCAGCAGTGCAATTCTTTCCGGAAAATCCTGGTAGAAATGATGCCATGATCCTACTTTTCTTGATTAGATGAGTGAACCTCATCATGAAAAATGATCCACTTGCAGCCTAATTCTACATTCTAGTTCATCCAAGAACAGTTTCTGTCAGAACACTGCGATGCTCTGTTGTTTTTCTCTGCCTTAGAAAATATTCACATATTTTGTTTTTGCACATTCATTCGATACCATAACGGTGACATTTTGATAGTGTACTATCATTCTACTTTACAGCTTTCAATACTCAATTTCAATTTTCAATTTCTTTCGATTCTGCGAGGAAATCTGTCCTTGGGGATTCATGGGGAGTTCATCCTAGCAGCACTTCTGCCTAGTTGAGTTCGTGACAACATGCTGCTTGCCTCACTTGTATGGCGGCTTTGGACAAAAATGTCTGGTGTGTTAAATGTAATTTGACTGCTGAAAAGCCAAGGAAAGGCTTTGAATAATTCTGCAAGAATCTGCTTATTGACATTCATTTGACTGAGGCAGGAATCGAGGATTCCGATATTTCAAAAGAGGCTCTATTCCCTCTGGCTGACTGGTGACTCTGTCCTCGTAGTGGCGAGATGTTACTGAGGTGTCTTCTGAAGAGGGGACTAGTTTGTACGTCAGACCAGGAAGGGAAGCTGCACTTTGGGGCCCCCATGATAAGCCAGGATTCAGCATAATCAAATGCTCCCTGTGACAAAGAAATGTGTCCTACACTGTAGTGCAATTATAAGAATCTTTCATTGTTGGAAACAAACACAAGCTTTTCACAAATTCCAGTTAAAGTGTCTGCTCGTCTTGATCATCTTTGTTTTTAGTGTAGAAGATAAAAGGACGATAAAAAATAATTATATAATTATGGCACAAAGGCGAGATGTTTCTTTCTTTTTAGAGGAGCCCAATTGAGGAGTTTGTTAACTGAACTTAACCAAGCAGTAAATTGGAATGAAAATGAGTATGCATGATGCTTACAAAGAGGCTACACAGTCGCTACAATGAAGCTACACAGTGTCAGTACAATGAGTGGGAACAGTCCAGCAGGTGGAAGGCAGGACGGGGGGGGGCTTCCAATCAAGGGTTCATTCAACAGCTGCTGCTCTAACGGAAGGTTCTGGAGGTTTCAGACCGAGATCACCCAAATGTTTTGATAATGGGCCCTCGTTTGAAGGACGTGTGCAATTGTTTATGCATTTGTCTCTACCTCGCTCTCCCATTGTGTCATTGGGGGGGGGATTAAACATTAGTTCAGAATGTGCTTCAAAAACCCCACGACCCAACCCCCCACAGCAGGTGAAATTAAAAAAAAAAGTAAATGAAACTCATTTAGCTTCTCGAATCCCCCCATACATGTGGTGTTTTGGCGATTTCATTGCCTTGGTGTTCGTTACGTAGACCATTGTGATGAACCAGAAAGTATGAGCACCTGCAAAAGGAAATGTATGGAAGTGGTCCTGTCCCATAAGTATAACTGCAGTGGAGATTACGTAATATACATGAAATATACATGAAAAACCCTTTAAATGTTCAAATTGGATTCACTGTGATGACACAACGGCCTACACAAATAAAACGGCAAGAACATGAAATTTAAATCAACGCATTAATTATCATTAAAAATAATTGCAACTCTCACCAAGAATAGCAGTTTGAAGATGAATGTATAGATGATGTGCTATTTAAATAATGACAGGCAGGCTCTTACATTGCATCTTTTTAAGCTGAGATTTTAATAATAAAATTGTCAATAATACTGGTCTACTTGGTTTTCATTGCCTTGTTAACTGTAGACTAGAGGGCTTTGTTCTCATAAACATCCTTGCAAAGAGACAGAACAGGCCTGGAAAATATGCGGCCAACTCATCCAAACTGAGCAATGGATCCTCTTTTAAAGTATGGGGGGGGGGCTCTTTAAAAGTGGCAAACGCCAGGACAATGCGCCGCTCCCCCCTTACCCGCCTCTCACAGAAACACGGCCTCAGCGCTCACAATGGTCGATGGTCATCAGCTGCAGGTGCATTACTCGCAGGGCGAACGTTTAGGTGACGCGTGAATGGCGGGCCGCTGGCTGCGAGCCGCTGGCCGTGTGCCACATTAGCCTTTTGCGGCGCCGCCTTGCTTGGTCCATTTGCATTTTGCCCCGATTTCAATGGCGCGTATTTGCGGCAGAGAACCGATGGCTCCCGTGCATCTGAATGGTGTCAAAGGGCTGCTTAGCAAGTTAATGCAAAGAGCCCTTGTGTCAGGCCTCGTGGAAATGGATACAATGCAAACAGTATATAGCAGGAGAGTCCTGGCTTTCTGTCATGTTAAATTCTGCTGGGGGGGGGCGGCTGTTGAGCCTCTTTCAGACATAAGGGCAAGTTAATTTGATTGAGTTTGTTGGCAGGAATTAAGAGAGCCGGATGACGTACTGTGGCATGGGGAGGGCGTGGTTTCGTTAAGTCGGAATCAATTCATTAAATTTTATTGCTTGGCGAGGACTGGGAATAAATAATTGTTGAAACTTCATCAAATATTCATGGCTTACACAAAGCAGTAAATGTATTCAATTAAGTGATTTATGGGCCTATTCATTATGGGGTAGAAGTGGGGGGTTTTAACTATACTCAGCTGATGGTCTTAATTGCCTAATAGGTTTCCTTTTTGTGAAAAATACATGCATTCTTTCCCATTAATGTCTTGGGTCCACTGTATGTCTGGACTGAAGTATTTATTGATGGGAGAACATTTGATTTGGTCTATTCATTGATCGCATGAAGATTTTTAACAGTAAATGTCTTTCTTTCCTGTGTACATAACGCTCTTTTAGGTGTTGTCCTGGTTTAGATGTTCTACTGTATACCAGCAGCTCTGAAAGGTACACAAAAGGCACACCTGGCCATTCCACCTACAGGAACTTTTATGGCATCCCATTCTAAATCCAAATCCAAATCCTCGGAAAAGGCTTTCCACAAGATTCTGGAGTGTGTCTATGGGAATTACCAAGACATCTTGGACAATTCTATGCTTCCAACTTTGTGGAAATAGTTTGGGGAAGGTCTTTTTCTGTCCCAGCATAACTGTGCCCGAGTACACAAAGCAAAGTCCGTAAAGACAGGATTAGGTTAGTTTGGTGTGGAAGATCTTGACTGGCCTGCATAGAGCCGTGACCTCAACCCCATCAAACACCTTTGGGATGAACTAGAACGGCGATTGTGAGCCTGGCCTTCACATCCATATCAGTGTCTAACCTTACAAATATTGTTCTGGATGTCTGGGCAAAAATTTGCAGAGACAAATCTTGTAGAGAGCCTTCCCAGAAGAGTGGCAGCTGTTATAGCTGCAAAGGGGGGACCAGCTCCATACTGATACCTATGGATTAATAATGGGATGTCATTAAGGTTCCTGTGGGTGTAATGGCCAGGTGTCACTTTTGACTATATAGTGTGTCTGGTTTTAGCTGGGAAGAAATGGACTAGCTACAGGCTTGGAGATATATGAGGTATAGCTGTATAATTTATACATTGTTGGTTGCATTGTGAGGCAGCACATTAGTTTGAGTCTCCACCCTGTCCCCAAGTGTTTAGAGTTTACATGTTCTCCCTGTGTCGTCGGGGGGGTTTCCTCCAGGTACTCCAGGCAGTATATAAGATGGATGAATTTTTTTGGTGAAGATTCCCATTCCAGACTCTTATTTCTTTTCTGTGCTGATGTATCCATATTGATCCTCACTGAAATATCTGTCCTGTCCATGTCTCAGTATGGTCAGCAGGGTGCCACATCACCTGCGGCGGTCCTGAGCTTGCCTACCCCAGGTGACACTATTCTACGTACTGTACCTCCATCTATCCCATGTGAGACTCTGCTCTGCTCACCTCCTGGTGTCCCGGCTGTGCCCTCTTCACCTCCAGGTGCCCTGGAGCAGCTGGACCAAGCACCCGGAAGCAACTATGTGGCGGCTGGGGACTTTAACCACGCAAATCTGACAGACATTTGCCTGGGTTTTATCAGCACGTCACCATACCAACACGGGGTAATAACATGCTGGACCGTGTTTTTACCAACATACGAGACATATACAGAGCAGTACCCTGCCCCCACCTGGCCCTCTCTGACCACATCTGCATTATGCTGGCCCCTGTCTACCACCCCCCACTCCGACGCTCCAAATCCACAAAGAAAACCATCACTGTGTGGCCCAAGGACGGAGACTCTATACTACAGGACTGTTTGGAACGTACAGACTGGCAGGTCTTCAGGGATGCTGCTGTGAGTGAGGGGGAGTTGGACCTGGAAGGGGACACATCCGCCGTCCTCGGCTACGTTAGTAAGTGTGCGGAGGATGTTAGTACCACTAAAACCGTGATGTGCTGCCCTAAACCCTGGCTGAATGCAGAAGTCACTGCTGAGGGTCCAGTACACAAAGAATTTTTCTTCCTAGGATCCACGCAGTATGTGGAAGGGTGTTAAGTGCATTATGGACTACAGCACCGGAGACACACAACACCCTATGGACCCTTCTCTGCCTGAGGCTCTCAACAGGTTCTATGCCCGCTTTGAGGACCCTAACGCACTCCCACCCAGCGCTAGGAGAAGTAACTCACAGCATGTCCGTAGCGGAAGTAAGGAGGATTAACCCCCACAAAGCTTCAGGCCCGGACAACATCTCTGGGCGGGTGTTGAGAAACTGCGCTGACCAGCTCTCTGAGGTCCTAGCAGACATCTTTAACTCCTCCCTCATTCAGGCAGTTGTCCCCACCTGCTACCATCATCCTGGTCCCCAAGAGCTCTGCAGCAATGGGACTAAATGACTGTCGGCCAGTAGCCCTCAGGCCGATTGTCACAAAATGTTTTGAGAGACTGATCATGGCTCACGTCAAAGCCACCATCGATGTCACCGAGGACTCACACCAGTACGCTTACCGGAAGACCCGAACCATAGAGGATGCCATCTCTTCTGTGGTTCATGCTACGCTCACCCACCTGGAGCGGAAGGATTCCTATGTCCGTCTGCTCTCCTGGCCTCTTCACATCCGCTGTTCACACTATGGTCCCTCAGACCCTCGTTAACAAACTACTGACTCTTGGACTGAAGCTCCTCTCTTGTAACTGGGTTCTGGACTTTTTAACCAACAGGCCACAGTCTGTGAGGATCCACAATATCTCCTCATCTCCCATAGTCCTCA
>JABFEA020000001.1:32063438-32091851 GCA_019775915.2 Cyphomyrus plagiostoma
ACCCCCTTCCCTAGTTGCTGTATGGCAATTAAGTGTTTCATACATTCAGATCGCAGCAGGTGTAACGACAGGGGATACCGCCCCCCCCCCCCGTTGCATGTGAACGGGAGGCAGCACAGCCCGTGGGGCGGAAGGCCGAGCCACGCCTCACAGAGGAGCGTGCCTGTAATCGACCCACCCATCTGCATTCTTACGAGTGGATTTGGGAAATACAATGGTGGGGGGGCATGAGGGGGCATGGGGGGGGTCATGAGGGGGCTTCCCTCTCTTGTAACTGCTGGATGCATGACGTTCTATAATTGCTACGTATACCCAGACGAAACCCTGCTTTGTGCAAAGTGATTGTTAGGGTAAATTTAAGCCAGCTTTTCTACAGGGGAAAAAATTACACACCTCATCTTTACACTTTAATAAATGAATGCATGGCAGGAAAGCGCTGAAAATAATTAAACCGATTGTGAAATAATATTTCACACTAGTTCATACACTAATGGCACAAACTTCACTTTTCACCACTCTGTTTGCCTGCAGTAATATCAGTGCCTCTTCCATGATAATAATTCTAATTAGTGCTGACATTGAGCATATTGTTCTGAAACACTACACTCTACTTAGTAGCAAAAGCAGATGGATCGGATTAGTACTCAAACTTTCTAAAAAAGAGTTTAAATCTAAGACATGTGACAGAAAAGTGAATAGGGCATACATTCAAGTCAAGTCAGTATAGTTTTCCTCATCAATTTCTCCATTAATTGAACTTACAATAAAACTTGGCCTATTGCTTATCTAAGGGCTAATTATCACCAGCCAGTGTTAGCCCTGCCCTGCCCTGCCCCCCCAGACTGCCATACAGATCCAGCCCCAGGGGGCCCCGTTGCTAGGGGCTGATATACCACACACCCCCCTTGGGCGATACAGGTGTGCATTCTAACCCTCTAGCATGCCAAGCTTGTGAGCTATTTTGCACACCCACCATGAGCCTGGGACAGAACTCAGCAGGAATTCCACGGGTGGAAGCGGGATCAGTACCTTGCAGTTGCCTCCAGCTCCCGAAGGGTCAAACCTGCATTGCAAATTGTTTGACCGGTTCAGTGCTGCGTTTGGGAAGGTGGTGGTGGTGGGGGGGGGGTTGCAATGCCCTGGGCGGAGGCTACGTGCCCTGGAACTAAACCCTTTTTTGTGTGGGTGTTTAAAAAAAATCCCTCACCACACCGGCTCCCAGAGACAGGACCTAAATGAAAGCCGGATGTATGCAAATTACTCACAGTGTGAGCAGAAATGTGTTCACCACATGCTAGCACAGTCTTATTCCCGCGATGGTGTAATTGCTCTCCTGTCTCAGGGTAGAGCGTAACTTGGATTACCTATTACTGAAACTGAAACACTAGATGGTCCCTGAATGGGCAATTTACAGTTATATCTTATTCATCTTATTCATTTACATATATTTTACATTTTTCCTTTGTCATGGTGCAGATCACTTAAATGTCATTCAATTTTTAATTAATGCAAATGTATACAAGACCTTTTTTTATGTTTTTACATGAAGAATCCAGAAATCAATGTAAAGCTGAAAATCTTCACCTTGGTCAAGTTCTGCTTTGTCCACACCCTCCCCCCCCCACCTTGATTCAGGAAGGACTCACCCCTGAGGCTAACGAGAAGTTAAAAATAAACAAGGCAAATGACCCGACACTCTACAGCTTCAGAAACAGCACTGATTAGCATGTGGCTTTCGGGAGCCCATGACCATTCATTTGCACTTGAACTAGGGGCAAACGTGTTTTAAGACAAATTGTTTAAAAATATTTGGTTTCAAGATAGTTCAACATAGTAATTCCACAGAGAAATAATAGTTAAAGAATCCTGCTTTGGAAATTAAAATTCAGTATGCAACTTCAACATAAACAGCTGTGGATAGAAAGTGCAACGGCATGTAAACATCAGTAGAGAACTTCTTGTTTGTGGGTGAGCACCATTCTCATTTCACAACACCAAACTGACCCTGGGCTTACCTTAGGGACAGGAGGAGCTCCATAGCTGAACCATGTCAAATGACTGAATTGACGAATGAGAAATTATATTTGGCCATTTGGATGCTACAGTTGACTTGCTTCGGACAGTGGACCCCAAACCACCATAAATAATTCCAAATATTTGTCCTTTGCAAGCACCAGAGAACTCAGTGAAGCTAATCAGCTAATTTTCAAAGCCATCATTTGTTGAATAAGGCACACCGAAGGTGAAAATAACAAGCAGGAAATGATGGAGCAGGTTCCTCACTGAGTGGTTTGGAGAATAAATTCATAGATTCGTGGGAAATTGTGTCAAATTGTGTAGTGGAAAAGCCTTAATCAGCCAAAAAAACACATCTTACAACCACTTCCCAGTACAGGATGGTAGGAAGCCTGCCCAGGCTGCATGGAGACAGGCTGGAAAGGGTGCTGGTCCATCACCGGCCACATCCATGCACATATACACATAAAATGGGCAATTTAATGATGCTAGTTAGCTCATCCACATTATTTTGCAGCCTTGAAGATTTGATCCAACAGGGCAGGGTTCTTCAAATCACGGTCCTCGAGGTTCAAGCACTGCTGATTTTCCAGCCTTCCTTTACCTGTCAGTCAGGTGTGAAGCCTCTGACCAATCGGAATCAGTAATTATTAAACTAACTACCTGGGAGAACTGAAAACGAGGGCTGGATTTGGAATCGAGGTCCAGATTTGAAGAACCCTGCAATAGGGCTATCCAATGAGCAGAGTTCATTTTGACAGCATATTTTTTATTTAGTTTTACTCTTAGTCTTCTGATTAAAATGCAATTTAGTTTTATTCACATTTCTTAACTGATTTTTTTCACATCTGATTTTTTTTTTGTTTGTTTTTATCAACAAAAATTGTTAACTAAATCAGCAGTAATAATATAGTAATACTCAGTTAATATGGAACTAAAAAGAGAAAGGTGTTCGCCTGGATTGCGGCAACTACAAGGGCATAACCCTGCTCTCAGCGCTGTGGAAGGTCCTTGTAGGGTCATACTCAACAGGATCTGTGATCACTTGCTCGCCTACCAGAAACCAGAACATTCTGCCTTAGAAGTCTACCGGCAACTACATCCAGGCACTGAAGGTTCTCGTTGAGCTCAAACGCATATATGTGCAGAGTTTCTTTGTAGCCTTTGTTGTTTTTCAAAGCATTTGTAAGTTGATGATGCCCTGTTGGACACCCTGAGACTTCATGGGATCCCCTCAAAGTTGCTGGACATCATGACTGGCATGTACACTGGTACACATGTACAGTGAGTGTTGGCATATACACTGGTACTGTGAGTGTTGGCATATACACTGGTACTGTGAGTGCTGTGCAGAGTGGAGACAGAACGTCTTTGTTCTTCCCAGTTGATTCTGGGGTTCATCAGGGGTGTCTTCTTGCTTCTACTCTGTTCTTTGTTTGCATGGACTGGGTGTGGTGCAGCAGTGAGGTCCAGCAGCTGTAGGGTATCTGTTTGTGAAGAACCATTCAATGATCTTGACTTTGCCGATGATGCTGTGATCTTCATCAATGGAAGCCCTGATCGGGGCTCTAGAGAGACTGAGTGAGGAGTCTGAGTGTCTAAGCTTGAGAGTGTCCTGGATAAAAACCAAGATCTAGGCCTTTAATGACCTGTTGGGCACAGCCATCAGCAGTGTGTCTGTTTGCAGAGAGACTGTCAAACGCGTCGAGAGGTTCACTCACCTCGGCAGCAACATTCATGTGTCTGGTGACTCTTCCTGTGAAGTCAGTAGACGGATTGGGAGAGCATGGGGGGTTCATGAGGTCGCTGGAAAGGGGCGTGTGGCAGAGGTCCAAGTCCTTGGAGTCTTGATGCTCCCCATTTTGCTGCATGGCTGTGAGACATGGACATTATCCAGTGACCTGAGACGAAGACTGGATCTCTTTGGTACTGGATCTCTTTGGAGAATCTTTGGGTACCACTGGTTTGACTTTGGGTTGAAGGAGCAGCTGTTCATGGAGACCCGAATGATGCAGTGTCAATGTCAGTTTGGGCACCATGGCCGTGTGGCGCGATTCGCTGAGGGAGACCCGAATGATGCAGTGTCAATGTCAGTTTGGGCACCATGGCCGTGTGGAGCGATTCGCTGAGGGTGACGCGGATCACAGGAGCCACATTGCTGAGGACCCGAGCGGCTGGACCAGGCCAAGGGGACGCCCATGTAACACCTGGCTACGGCATTTCTGAACGCTGGGGCTGGACTGCATGTCAGCTTGGGGGGCGCCAACTGGGATCCTGAGGTGCTTCGTCGTCTGGTGGGTACGGCAGTGCACTGTACCAGTGGGTGTTCCCCAACCTGATCTGCCCTGATCAGAAACTAGTAACTATAACTAATTACTGATTTTCAGTGACTTGCACAACACTGATTATATCCCATGTTTTGGAGAGGAGCTCTTCCACCTCAGTCCTACCCCCATGTTATTACTTTGCAGCTCAGTTAGCTGTGCAAAGTGCAATTTCCCCTCATGTCTGTAAGCAGTGAGGCACAGTAATGGAGGCATGACCATGAAGATGTGATCTGTTAGCTGGTTTTTAGGGTGCACCACGCCTGCCTTGGGTCTACAGAGGGAGCACATCTTTAAGGAGTGGAACTACATCGAATTCAGCATCCATTAGCAAGGGCACTACTGCTAACAGACCAGCACAAATAGCGTTTATGTTTACAGGAGCCCTAAGGTGCAAGACATCCTCCACAGATCAGCCATTATCACAGCCGAAAAATTCAATTAGCACTTCCATGCCTGCAGATATCACTTGAGAAATATTAATGCAGAATTTACCCCACACTTCCAGTTTACCTGAGTTTACTTCCTGAGGTCCTTAAGCTTCTGAGTGATTTATAGTCATTTTACTCTCTGTTAAAGATTGTTTGTATGATGTTTCTGTCTATCTTCCAAAAGCATTTAACCAGTGCAGGATTGTGCATGGTAAGCCTGAAACCTATCCCAGTAAGCACAGGACACCACCCAGGAGACACATAACCAATATTATTCTTACGATTGTAACCTGACACTTTTCCCCTTAAATCAGGGATGTCAAAGTCAAATACATTAGAGGCCAAAAAACCAAATTTGCTACAAGCCGAGGGCCGGAGTGGTTCAATGTTTATTAAAACATATTAAAATGATTGCACGTAACCTATTGAACCAAGACCTAACACAGTGTACTGTATTTTATTTAATGATTAAATGAACAGTCCAACATTTTTGTCACTAATTTCAAGTGAAAACATTTTTCAACAGGTTCACAGACAAAAACAAACTTCCTTCAAAGAAGTGTGAGTTTGCGGGCTACTGTTGCATTGTGGGGAATGGAGTATTGGTGCGTGCAAAACAGCAGCAGGCGGTTGTGGCCTGCGGGCCGGTTCTAATACTAATCAAATATCATCCCGGGGGTCATAGATAATTCATTCGCGGGCCGGATCTGGCCCGCGGGCCTTGACTTTGACTCCTCTGCCTTAAATTAATTTAATGAGTATGCTTAGTGTGTTTTCCAGGAGTACTTGGCTCTGGGATATATGTGTCTATTACCACATCTACAAAGTTTTAAATTCAGTCATTACTTCTGTTTGAATAATACGCGTAATCGTTTATAGTAATATTAAAATTATAATAATATTATTTCAATGGCATTTTTTCAGATTTTGCCATATCACATTATTTCTTTGTCTTTGGATATAAAAAGATACAGCAACCATATTTATGGTTAGGTTAATTTTATTGGTATTATTTTATTGTACTAACAAAGCCTCACACACAGCAGTTAGTTAGCAGCGACTATGGATATAAGTAAATGAAACCAGCGTCTCTTGTGAAAATGCTTCCATTGACAAAGCAGCACATTTTCCCCCAGATGCCATCCATTAGAGCTGTATCCCTAAAAGCGGAGTAACCGTGACTCGAAAAGAGGAAGAATTCAGAGGAAAGCGGGAAAATGGGATCTGGGGGCCAGATGTACGCAGCAGCAGCAGCAGACCTACAAGCTCAGCAATCCCTGGGTTTTGTGAATAGAAAAGATGAATCTGTTTCCCTTTATTGGTGTCTTTATCTTAAAGCATGTATTCTTGGTGTGCATAGCTGCTCATTCACAGGTTCTATCTGCATTTCTGTTTACGCTGTTTCCTGTCTCTCAGTTGGTCATACTCTTAGGCATAAAGGGCCCTCAGTCCTGGTCAGAACATGGATTTTATTCTACCTAAGTACTTAAGTGCTCAATTGAACTAATTCATTCAATAATTAAGTGAACGTAGCCTTCACTAAGTAACAATATAGTTAGTGGTTTGAAGATAGCTGAGACAGCGACATGTATGCATTGGCCGATCAGAATCACAATGAGGAACATCTGATGTAACAGAAGTCTTGGTCCACAGCCAGAACCCCTGAGCAAGGCTGCGCTTATGTAACTCGCTTTTTCGCCTAATGATATTCGGCGTGTGACTTAGACCTGATTGTGCTCAGTTTTGAAGGTGGTAAGTGTTTACTGTACATTCCAGCATTTTTTATCTAAGTGTACCTATGGATGGGCGATTCCAGTGAGTTTCTTTTCCGTCTGAACTGATACAGTACCAAGGTTGGAACTGCACACACCAACCCCGATTTCGATATTCTAGTGTTTTGTGTGCATCAAATGGAAAATAGAGCTGAACAATATTGAAAAATATTCACAACACAATATTTGAAGGTTTTGCAAGAATTGTAAAACTATAGACGAGTTGAGATATTCACCAAAAAAAAAAAAACTTTAGCCAAACAGAACTAATATACCGACAGAGTCTGTCAAATAAATTGGTGGTGTTGTCACGAGCTGTGACACAAAGGCACAAAGCGATGACAATAGAGCAGTTGCGTTTGCTATTGTCTACACGGAATCCAGAAGAGGCCCTATTTCCACAAGGCGGGAGAGGAGTGTCTTCACTGACTAGTTCTTGTTTGCTTTTTCCCTCCTCCCTGGTTTTTGTTAAATCTCTTACAAATGCATCACACTGTCTACAAGTGAGTCCAACAGCACAGAAGAAAATTATTGTGAATGGCTCGGAGAACACATTTGGGGCTTCAACCAGCAGCACAGAGACTACAGCGGGATCTGGATTTAATTAGCGACTTGGCTGATGCCTGGCAGATGAAATTTAACATAGATGAATGTAAGGTAATGCAGGGAGCACAAATATACAGATATTTTATGGGTTCCACTTAAATAAAGGTAGCAGATTATGAGAAAGACCTCAGTGTGTATGTTGATGCTTCCATGTCCCACTCTCGCCTATGTGGAGAAACAATTAAAAAGGCCAGTTGGATGTTGGGTTACATCTCAAGGTATGTGAAGTTTAAGTCAATGATAAGATTATACAATTCGTTGGTAAGATACCACCTAGAATATTGTCTGTTCGCCTGTTACCCAAATAAAACACCAATTATCCACATTTAGGTCTCTCAGATTGTCTCACTACAAAAAGTGAAAAAAATGCTTTAGCATAACTTATCGATAGACTCAACCCAACTGACTATCGCAGTACTTGTGATATATAAGACAGGCAAATTGGTACATCACTGTATTTTCTATAGCTGTCTATAGCCCAACACTATAGCATACAGCCTATATGTCGGCTTACATACATTACCAAGTAGAATACCTCATTATGCTAGCAGCTAAAAAACTGATGATTGAACATGGGGGGGTTGAGGTCCCACTTACCTCTGGCCCCATTCATGACCACGATATGATTATTTGGTGGGGGGTTGTATTGGCGGTTCTGATATTATTCTGATTTTCCCTGCCCATAATTTACACCCATGATCCTCACATTCCAGTGTTCCGATGTTCATCACTTCTTTCACTGTACCTTTATTTGTTTCATGTTTATGTTTAAAATTACTACAATCTTTAGCCAAACAACAATACAGAATCTTCTGGTGCACTTTGTTGACTTTCTATTGACCCAGAATATCATAAAGTGGTACTTTTCCTAACACTTTGAATCCTGGAATCATAAAGTAGGATGAAGCCCTTCGGAGGAGGGTTTCCCATATTTCGACAGCTTCTTATTTACGTGCAAAACAGGTTTTGAATAGATGTTGAACTGTCAGGAAAGACCCACAAATTATTCACAAATTAAAATAAATTAAAAGCACAAATTAATGTTTTTTTTCCAAATTAAAAACATACACCTGATACTCGCAGCTTTGTTCTTCATTTACAAAAGACACTATCGTAATTAATAATTTTGGGAAATACATAATAGAAATACAAAATACAAATTAAATACTAATTATGTCAATAAAGTCAGGGAAAGTGGTAGGAATTAAAAACCAAAGCAGGAAGTTATGAGACCACAGTGCAGCAGAATGTTGGCGAGAAGTGACTGAGAAAATGAAGTACCTTCAGCTCTGAAGAGGAGATGGGTCACATGTAGTTGCACAAGAGCACTCCTCAAAAACAAGTGCTACCCCAGCAGCACAGAGGCTCCCGTGTGTGATGTCATAAGGGAACTTCAAATGACAAGTGTCATTCTAGTAGAGAGAGATATTCTCCTTTCTAGTACACCTGTTACCATGTTTTCCAGCTAAATCTTCCATTTGCCTCCTGAAAAGATTTGGGTTTCTGTTATTGGATGCGGTCCTTCTTAACAACTTCATTCCTTTGCATAACAACAACATAACAACCTTTTATCATGTTATGAGTTTGCCGGAGGTGGAAAATTCTGGTCCAGAAAGTACAAATCCAGACCAAGGTTTTGTTCCCACCAACCAGCTGAGTACTCTGTGAGTGCTACTCTTTGTACTAAACAGGTTGGTTGAAACAAAACCTTGGTCTGGATTTGTACTTTCAGGACCTGAACTTTTGCACCTCTGAAGTTTGTACGGCTGCTACCTGGCTAGGTCTGTCTTGTAAAAAAGATTTAATCTCAATGGGACTTTCTGGTAAAATAAAGGTAAATATGCTTCTGAGTTTGGATTGGGAGTGGAAAGCCTTCATCATTGTATTTAAAGTCATTAAATTGTCAGTTTGTGGACATTATGGATACATTCACCCTTGTCTGGCTTTACAATGTGTATCCTGCAAAATCTACCGGGACAACAATTAAACATTTTATTTGTGTTTATTGTCAAGGCTCATTACCAACACTTCCAGTTTTAAACCAGGTAAGATCTTAAAGCTACATTTCTCCTAATTATGTAAGTGTCTTCCCTACTATGACAAATATGAGTAAAATGAATTAACATCTATGTTTCCTTGGATTTTCTCCAGATCATGAAAGTGAATCATTAATTTACAGCATTATAGCAATTACATATACAGCATTTACAGCAAATACAGCATTAATTTACAGAGCACAGCAAATCAATTTTCTTCCTCAAAAATAATTTCTGTATCCCAGAAACACACTGTCAGAATTTCATTATCTCAAAATTCTATAAACCTAATATATAAACCGATATAATTCATATTTACATCGTCAGCGAGGTGGCAAAGAATCTTTTTGGAACACAGTGTTAAACTACTAAAAGTGCTTTGATCTTTTCAAGAAACAGAATAATTTTTATACTAATGTAAAATGTATCCACTTACTAGAAAATTTATTGCATAAAGCTAACGTTCCTTTATAATTCCAAAACAATGAAATTTTAATTTGACAATCATGCAAATACACCCGATCTGCATTTAAACGAATCCCCACCAACTACGTTTCCAAAGGAATATAAACAGATTTGTGTGATCCTTTCATTCTTTAAAATACCAGGCATGGAAGTAATTTTATTTGTGAAGGTACAAGCAGACATGATAATTCTAAGAAATGTATTCAGATGGTGTTTAATAATACCAATAAAAGAGCCCAGTTTTTATTATAAATTACGTAATTTTTATATATTGATTTTTCCCCCTCTTTTTTTAAATCGAGCGCAGCTCAAGGCGGACCATGTGATTCTCCGATATAAACAATATGGCGGCGCCCTGTGCTGTGAAATGTGCCACAAGAGCAGGTAGCGGGCTTCTCATTCCTGATCGTTTTATAACTAACTTAAAAAAGATTAGTTTTCTAAGTGACATCTCTTCAATGTACATAGTTCCTTTTCAGTTTATTTAAGATAAATCGTCAACTATTCCGACCTTGATACTAAACAACTTGTTAGCTAGCCGCTCAGTTCAAATACTAGACATACTCGTTTTTGCAAGATAGCTGTTACCAGAATAATAAAGCAGTTTTTGCGGCAGGACCGTTGTATACAAGCGTGCTTTCAAAATGAAGTACATATTTCTGTGTTCAAAACAACGCTTTTAAGATGCAATGACCTTGAAAGCAAATAGCCGCAAAATTGTGTACTGCAAATTAAACAAATATAAGGAAAGTAAACATGGAAAAACTAATTTATTTGGCACACCTTTCTGTTTCGGATTCGTATGTTTCTTACCTGGCTGAAAACATTAGCCTAAATACTTCCTGATCATATATAATTATAAAATAGTATACGGTTTAATCTTACGTAATACACAAGTTATGAATTCAACATTATTAGGTGTTGTTTTGGAGATTTTACAGTTAGACAATTAAACAATTTAAGGTTGCCCCATAGAGATCTAATATGTTGTTAGCCAAATGTAGATAGATATACATTATTGTACGGTGATAAATACAGTGATAATATTTTAAACAAATACAATGACCTGTAGATACAAGCATCCATTGTAAATTAGTGTAATGTTTAAAGTATTTTGTGATTTTTAAGGAAAGCACTCTGTTATGGTCTGGGAAGTGAACTTTTACTGTTAGTAGCATATGTATTTACAGCTTTTGCATCGTGTTAAATTTCCTTTTTCCTCAGAGAATTGACCCAAAGCCTGGGTGTAAATGAGGTATATATATATAAAGCATTTGGGTAAATGCCTACTTTGCTATTAGCTGGAATATGCTAAGAAGTGGAATGAAATCTATAGTGGACTGCATGTTAATTAGTTTTACCTAGTGAACAAGTCCAGTAATTTAAGTCTGATTGGATTTACAGAGTCCCTGTTGACCTCCAAGGGAGAGTTCTGTGAGACATCCTGTACGAGATGATTGTTGAATTCAGGGACAACAATAAATAAAAAGTAATGCATAATGTCTGAATGGCAATTTCAATTGCATCCTGTTCTTTAAAGTACTTTGGGCAGTACATGCCGTACAGGGTGTACCCTTCCTCAGACCCCTGGACGAGCTTCGGGTCACCGTGTCCCAGCTTGTGGTGGGTGCCTGCGGTGGACCTTGTTTGGCCAGAGTGGTGGACTCTTGCTCTAGAGGCAGATGGATTCCCTGCCTCTCCCGGGAGAGTCCGGTGCCTGAATGGCTGCGTTCCAGGCGCCGGCATCGTGCCCGAGTGGAATCGATGTGCGACGGACATCCTTGTGGGCTCCCCCTTGTGGCCGATGCTGCGCTCCTGATTCGTCCCGAATGCCACGGGTGCTGTGTGGAACCTAATGAGTGCCGTCGTGCGTTACGATTTAAAACCTCTCCATCGTGGCGATGTCCCACCAGAGAGCGCATTTTCATAGTTATCTTTGTCCTGGTGCGTGACAGTTGCTTCATGTATCAGTGGGTGCTGGGGTTAATTTTAATACTTCCTCCCTTGCCAAATGTACAGTATAAAGCTAGCTGGCTCTGTTTTGCATTAATCAGGCTCGTTCCTGTGGTTTTCATTACAGAACTGTTTGGGGTCACATCCTGCGGTTCTGGATTGTGAGAAATGTTCTCTGTGGCAAATGCAAACGAAGGATGTGTCTCGGTACCTTTTGCTGTTATTTGAATTACGCTTTAACCTGATGAAGACCTTGTGTGATGCGATCTTGACTGTTGACCGCAAGGGCGGAGGGCTGGTGGATGGGGGGAGTGTTAGTGAGCATGAAGTGCTTAGTGACCTAGTAGAGGCCTGCTGATTGGTCACATGGCTTTGCTGGCCTGCAGGATGCTCTCGGCCTGCCTCCAGCCGTGGAGCAGCACCCTCCTGCCCATGCCTGTGATGCTGCAAGGTGTGCATGTCTGCGTGTGCCTGCGCATGCCTGCGCGTGTATGCGCGTGCCTGCATGTACCTGCGTGTGTCTACATGTGCCTGTCAGTGGAAGGTGGGTGGGCTCGGGGCAGGAGGGGCCCTGTGGCCCCCCCGATATAGATTAGTGCTGTCCTACAGTATTTAGCCTAAGTGAATGGACAGAGATTCTATGCCATGCAGAAGAAAGTGCTTCTTCATGCCATTTGTTGGCATTTTAACATGAAACGTAGAGACCAGCAAACCTGTGATTTCCACTGCATCAGCATTACTAAATTTCGAAGTTTGAAATTGATCATAGAGCCCCTCAGTATAAAGTGCAGGGTGCTGGTTGCCGCCCCCCCAACAGCCAGCCTGGTCACTCATCTGTGGCGATCCCAGCCCCTGCTGGAGATGACAGGCTTTGACTCCGGCTGCAGTGGGAGGTCCGCTGGGTGCATTTTTTGCTTTCGTGGAGATGGACATGTCCTGGCCTTTCTGCCAGCTCACAGACCGTCACATTCAGGGGGGGGCGGCTGAATGGTAGGCATTCTTCTCCTCTGGTTTTGGGTGGCGGGGCTTTTGCAGGATCTGTCATTGTTGTGTGTGTGTTCAGTTGTTATGACCCTATTATTTTCCTCTTAACTGGATCTGATGACAAATGCATGGCTACGTTACACTCGTTATGTGGTTTCATATAAATTTATAGATATTTAACACAAATGAAAATAACACAACTCAGCACGGGAAGTAGATTATTTTATAGCGGTCCTTCAAGTTAAATAGCAGGTTTTTGGTGTCAGCAGGCAGGAAAGGCAGCCCAGGTTCTGTCTCGCCTTTCTGGCACCCACTCCTTGCTCGTCTGCTCCCGGGTGGCGCCGACCCACCCTGCAGCGCAGACGGCCACGGGAAACAGAGGTTAACGTGATACGGGGGCTGAGGCATCCCAGCACGTGAAAGGGGCTCATTTTGGGGAGACCAGCAAGCCCCCCCCCATCACATGGCCTTACTGTGTTACCATGGTGCTTTTTGTGTTGCCTTAATTGTCTTATAGCCCCCAATTCCAGCCCCATTCTCCCGTATAAAGCCCTTTTCGAAAAATGTTTGATGCCACAGTAGACAAAGGTGAAGATGAAGAGATGGGCTTGATATTGTTTGAGGACCAGTGAGCTGCTGGTTTTCATCAGTGTGTGTCACATGACCTTAAAGAGGCGGCTGGCTGGGTTTCTGTACATTTATCAACCTTTTGGTCTCTGTCTCCCAGCGGCTTATGGTGCCAGCTCACTTCAACTGCTGAATCAGATTTACTGGCCAAGTATGTCAAGTTGCACAAAGAAATTGGTTCTGGCTGATGGTGTCTCTCAAGCTAGACAGACAATATTCAGACAATGAGCATACAATTTGCAGACAATGCACAAGCCATATACAGATTAATACACCATAAACCATGTACATAATGTGACAGCAGTGGTAATCATCACGCGTTTGGGAATGAGCAGTACGGTATTTGTAGATGTGAGCCAGGGTTTAAAGATGAGTAGCTGCGACACAGCAGGTGATGCTGGTCACCTGATTATGAGTGTGATGGCATGAGGAAGGAGGCGTCTCGTGTGTCGAGTGCTTCTGGTGTACAGGGATCCGTGGCATCTTCTGGAGCGGAGAGGCAGGACGAGGGTGTGTCCAGGGTGTGAGGTATCCGTAATGATTTCCCCTGCCTGTTTCCAGGTTCTTGAAGTGCACAAGTCCTGGACTGTGGGCAGAGGGATGCCAGGGATTTTCTGCTATGCTTACTGTTCACTGCAGTCTGTTCATGTCCTGTTTCATGGCTGCGCGGTGGACGCGCACCGGACAGATTGGATGACTGCGCTGTGGTACGATTGCAGCAGCTCCTGTGGTAGGCCGCGCCTTTCAGCTGCTGCAGAAAGTGCATCCTCTGTTAGGCCTTTTTGAGGATGGAGTTGATGTTGGTCTCCCACTTCAGGTCAGGAAATGATGATTCCCAGTAACCTGAAGGTCTCTATGGTTGACTGGATATTGTGAGGGGAGGGGTGTCTCCTAAAGCCCACCGTCATCTTCACAGTCTTCAGCGTGTTCAGCTCTAAACCTGCTGTTTCCTGCCTGTCAGGAGGCTGGTTATCTGCTGGCAGATGGCAGGGGATACAGTGAGCCAGCTGGGAATGTTTGGTGGAGAGGATGTCTAGAATGATGGTTTTGAACGCCGAACTGAAGTCAACAGACTGCATAAATGATCTGCATTTATATAGTGCTTTTCTACAAAGCACTTTACAATTTATGCCTCACATTCACCCATCCACACACACATTCACACACCGGTGGCGGAGGCTGCCATGTAAGGTGCCAACCTGCACACCGGGAGCAATTTGGGGTTCAGTTTCTTGCTCAAGGACACTTTGATGTGGTCAGGAGAAAGCGGGGCTCAAACCTGCAACCCTCTGGTTGCCGAACGATAGCACTGCCTTCTACACCACCAACTTCCCCCTGCATCCTTGCATATGTCCCTGGGCAGTCTAGATGTTGTAGGACGTAATGCAGTGCCTTGTTTATTGCATCATACACTGACCTATGTGCCTGGTAGGCAGACTGCCGGGGGTCTGGCAGGTGCCCTGTGATGATCTTCAGGTGGTCTAACACCAGTCATTTCAAAGGATTTTATGACCATAGACGTCAGAGTCATTCGGTCCTGCATTGGAGGGTTTCTTGGGGACCAGGATGAAGGTGGAAGCTTTGAAGCAGGAGGGGACTTTGCAGAGCTTTGGAGCCTGTTGATCTGCACAGGCTTTAAGACTGTATATCATATATCGTGAGCTGCCCTGGTCTTCGGTCTCTGGGGGAGTCGTCTGGCATATTGTGAGGGGAGCCTGGTACCACAGGCTGGAATAATGCCTCTGTTTCCTCTGTGACCGTGAGAATGTCCAATGCAGCTATTACCTCACCATCGTGTTAAAAAGTCTTAAAGTATGATGCTGTACTGTGCTGTAAAATAAACAAACATGCAGTTCGAAATCCAATTTTGACAGGAACCCCCTTAATGTCAGAATGAGGCTGGGACGGCTGTTTCTTACACTCCTGGCACCTAGTTAACTAGTCACCTGCTGTAACGTTCTTGAGGCTCCCCCTATCAGATCTTGGGCCTTCTAATGCTCCACAGTGAGTTTTTGGATACGGAAACAAGAATTTCAAAATAGCTAGAAATACAAAGGAAACCAAATGATATTATTGGAAGCTTCTAGGAATAATAATACAGTATTTATGTATTGTATAAATGAACCCTGGTCCCATAGAATTGCCAAGTCTTGTAAAGATATTGTGCATTATAGTAATTATCACAAACAAAAATAGGAAATGTATAGCAAATGCAAGTGCTCTTGGTCTAAAAGGTTCAGCAAGGCAGGCAGTTGGAGTAGTAAAGACAGCATGATGAAAAGTGTCTGGTTTGTTTGGCTACCCCTCACATGTTAAATTTGCCACCTGACATTAATTGGTAGGTGTCCAGCTCCTCTATCTGCTGATGTTTCAGACAGACCTCCTTTTTTTCACAGAGTCACCTGTTTACTGCATGGTTGTATCAAATGAACTGAAAAGCAGGATTCATTTAATGTTGGCTGTTGTTAAATAGGGATTAAAGTTTAATTTAATGCTTAATACTTCTTGTCTCTAGTTGTTGATGTTGGAAAACCTAAATATGCCAACAGGCACTCGTTAAATCTGCAGGCTTTGAAAAGAACTTTATCTTGGCAAAAAGTGAAATATTTCCAGTTTGCTTACATTTTAATATCTTTTTTAATCCCTTGTTTACAGTGTATGAAGTGACTTTAAGGAATGCAACCGAAATCTATGCTTCCCAACCAAATGCCCGTGGGCCGTAATGATAGTGACGGGAACCCCTTGGGGTTTGGGGTCAGGGTTGACCCCGCATGAGGTGCGTGTTCCCATGTCACATGGCAGACACAGTGAGGAAGGACAAAGTCACGAGATGATACTTTGTTGGGCTTCAGACATTTCTGTAGAGGAGCAATTTGACAGTCGATTCTCCTGAAACGGCAGTAGTAGGATCGGTTTGGTTAAACGCCGTCTGGCTTCCTGTGGCTGCCCCTGGCCAGGGAGGGTGCAGTGTCAGGTTTAGAGAGCATCTGGTGGACAGACAGGAGCATTTTGTGGTCTTGTCAGGGTGACGATCACTGCTGTCGGGTAGCTACCTGCCTTATACTGCTGAAGCACTGTTGACTTATGAAGCCACACCAGAGAATGCAGAGCACCTGCAGTGTTTATCTATGTGTACAGCGGGGTTTCCCAGTCCGGTCCCCAGGGACCCACAGAGGGAGCAAAGATGTGGACTGTCTATAGGTTCGTGAAGAGTGGGTGGTGAAACACTGCTTTACAGTTTCCTTAATGATTTGAAGAACATGACAACTGTTTAAAAAAAGTGAGTTTGGACATTTTTAGTTGCTGGTAAAAAATGCTGCTTAAAAATCCAGTCTTTCTGGAATTGCTTTGCAGATGACGTTTCCTGTAAATCCGTTTCTAAAACAAAAACCTGAATGCTACGCTGGAATTTGTGACCCCCTAAGTGACATTCATGGCAAAGTAGTTTAAATAGATAAAATAGTTAGTTATGCTGAATTAACAGCTAGAGGGAAATGCAACAGAATTCAGTGGGAACTGAAATGGAGCCAAACTCTAGTGTTTTTCTCCAACCTCATAAATATGGCCATGGGAAAGAGCGAGGGGCGTGACCACAGCGAGGGGCGTGACCACAGCCAACGTGTCACTTGCAGTGTTTTTGGGCAGGAATTTTTCTCCCCCCCGTCTGGCTCCTCTGAGTGGCGTTTTTATGGCCCTCCATCTTCATCCAGGCTTCGTAAGTAAGCAGGAATGCCGCAAGTGCAGAGGGAGGATGTGCTGAAGTTTGCCAGATGTCACACACTGGTCGGGGGCCCAGGATTCCCAGGGCGTCGAATATAAGTCAGGCCCATACTGTCACACTTGTCTTGGATGGACCCTGTAGGTTCGGCAAGGCAAAGGCAAAGGATGCTTTGTGTCCATTTTATAACCCAAAATATTACTGTGGGGCATGCTGGGAAATGTATTTCCATGGTAATGGAGCCGGGAGCCGAAAGCAGAATCGTCAGCCTTCCAGGGCTGATATGTTTGCCGAGTGAAGGATGCTCGTTTAGGGACGTCTCACCGGTGAGATTAGGTTTGGACAGGGAAACTCATCGGCTGCTCAGCTTCAACAAACTGTGACTAACATGTGACTCTCGTGTTCAGTCAGTAAACATTATGCCGGCTTAAAAAAGAAGCTTCATCTTCTGTTTCTAAGGTTTATGGGAACCTTGTAAAAATGCAGCTCAGATCAGCCTGAACACAAAATTTTATTATAGGCCTGAGGGGAAATGATCTCCCTAGATGGAACTGGCCACTGCCTCTCGAAGGATGCCCGCCCATGACTCCACCACTGGCGTACGTGTCTGATGCATGGGACCCACACAGTGCCAGTTAGAAAAAAGAGGAACACAGTGGCACCCCCTTAAAAGACCAACTGGGGCATCGTTAAGGTACAGCACGTTACCCTTCAGAAACCAGTGCTCCACTGTTAGTTGCCATGGTGGAAATCAGCGGTAAAGGGTTAGCTGGATTAGTTTAAGCTCCCTGGTCCATGATTGCTACGGTGCTAATTTAACCGTGTGCCCAGGAGGGAATGCATTCCCTACAAAGTCGCATGGCAACAGAGAAGATGGCCATAAAAGACTGGGCTCCTCGTGAAACGTGACGTCCTGTGATACCAGTCCTCAGTGCTGAGATTTCGCTACAGACCAGCCATTAAGCAGAGCTAAGGCACAGTTATCTCTCAGGGAACGTTTATAGGAGTTTTGGAAGAATCAAGCATGGGTGGTGTGTTTAGATGCCGACCTAGGGTACTTTTCCACCGCACTGGGTACCGTACTTTTGGTACTTCAAAGTGTTGGTTTTACACTGGTGTAGAAACTGGTACTAAGCCTGAATGACATCGCAAAGCGATGTGGTATTTTGTACTGATTTCAAAAAATGGCTGTAGTATATTATAGGGCTGGACAATATGTGATATCAGTACCAACATTGCATATAATTCTTACATTGTTAGTCAGCTACATTAAGATCAGGATTTTTCACAACTTCAGTTCTCTACAGACATTATAGCGCAGGGGGGTGGTTAAGTTTCCCTAAACCATTTTTACTCTGTCATAGGGGGAAAAAATATGATTATTCCTTTTCAACGTTATCTAGTATATGTTTAAAAATCAAAGTAAAGTTTACCTCTGCTTTTTTGTGTGAGTGGTGCATGCAAAATATATAATTTTCTTATAATCTAAGGCCTTTCACTCAGTGTTTAATGACCTGAATATGTCTGACATGCAGGCATAATCATTTTCATCCTCACTGTTTACATCACTCATAGTTTTCTGAGATGTTTATGCTGAGCTGCTTTTTTTGCTGTATAAATACCCCAGTATTTATTACAACTAAGTCCCATCGCGATATCTGAAATTTTCCAAAACCATGCTGCCCTAATACTTTTATCTGTTGTCAAACCCTCCTGATTTTGTTGAATGTTTTGCCGACCAGATGACAATCACAAAGCTCGACTTCTTCATTCCTCCATGCATCCATCATTAATGCGTTTTTATGACTTATTTTATTGTCATTTTACTGAGTTTATTACTTTTTTCAAGTCGGCAGTTGAGGTTGTGTTTCAGAGGCGGACTGTTGGCCAAAGGAAGCGTTTGCAGTCACACCCCAAAGTACAAAAAAAGTTCCCCAGCTGGTTTGGAAGTTTAGGTGTTGGAACTTTTGTTAAATGGCACTTGATCAGAAGTCGACGGAAAAGGTAAAGTACGGAAAAGCACCCCTAGCTGTGAGGTGACACCAAGCAGGGCAGAAAGGAGACCTCCCCCCCCCCACAAGGCCTGTGGCCCTTTGGGCTGACTGACTGGCTGGCTCCAATCCTATTTCCAGCTCTGAGACAGGGTTAGGTCGTGCCCCCCCGCCCTGACCCGGACCCGCCCCCCCCGCACCCAACCCCACCCGCGCCCCCGCCCTGCGTCCGGGGGGGGGGGGGTGTTATGGGAAAAGTTTATGAAATGATCACTTTGATCTTGCTGTGGGAACTTAAGGCTATAACTGCGGAGGTGAAATCAGTTCATTAGGGCCTCAGACTGTGACTTTCATCACGACCACTTTATCTGAAGGTGCAGGATGCGAACATCACTGTGAATCGCCCCCCCCCATCTCTCCCGATGAGCTGTTACACATGGACGTGTGTTTAATGACCACCTTCTCTGGGGCATGCCGCACCTGAGCCCCCCCAGCAGGGGCTCGCTGCATCTACTCAGCTTCCACCGGGCACTACTCACCAGGAATTCTTCAGGTCTGGTGTCAGGGAGAGACATTTTCTCCTGGAGTATGCAGTCACATTGTGTACACGGAGTTTGCAAGGTCTCGTGCATCACCATGGCGATACCTTTACGAGGTCGAGTAAATCCCACATTTAACTAAGTGCCGCCATGAAGTACGATTTGAATAATACGGGGCTCAGTGTCCGGGTCGTATAACTGGGCCGGATTCTCTAAGCTTCCTGAGCTGGTACCTGTGTGTCAGTGATGGGGGAATTTAGGGGACCCCCTCCCCTTGCACGTCACACTGTGGAGCCTGGGTTAGAGAGCATTTCACACACAGAATTAATTCCATTCTCGCTTAATGATTTAATGATCTAATACTAATGAGGTGACTTCACCCCATTGGGAATGACAGGCACAGTCACTGTGTCTCAGAAGTGTCCCTGATATGTACGGAGAGCACCGCTGCCTTTGGGGTGATCTGGAGTGATCTGGAGTGATCCGGGCCCCGCTCAGCCCGCCTGGGGGGCACGGCCGGGGCATGAGCTCGCTCCATCAGGCCTTTAGTACCTTTTTAATGAAGCGTTCTCTGCCTTTGGAGGAGGGGAGACCAGCAGCATTATTCCCTTTCATCTGAGCCGATGTGTACAGCCTGGGTTCTCCTGGAAAAAAACACAAACAAGTACTCTGGGTGTGTCCAAAATGGCATACTCGTATTCTATGTAGTAGGCGACGTGCAGTATGCTAAGGGGGCAGTATGTCTGAATGCTCAGTATGGATGAGACAGTATGTGAATGACACCTGGTCCAAAGTGTGCGGCTGCTGGGCTAAAGCCAATGGAGCAGTGAAGAGGGTGCAGGAAGTGCCAGCTCTCTACAAATGTCAGTAGGAAACAATAACCAGTTACCTAAGTAGAGTCAAATACGTATTTTTTCGCTGATAGTTTTTTAACACTCTTTAACTTTTGCAAGTTCGCTGTGTCACTGATTCAGATCCAGGTCAGGTATAGTGCGTGTTAGCAATCATATGCAGAGGTGGAGATTTCAGGTCCAGAGAGTACAAAATCTCCATCTCTGACAGTATGGCTTAATGCATGCATCCTTGTGCGCATGCATACATACAGGACAAAGTACATTAACGGTCGAAAGGCAGTGCTTCACTCAACAACCCAACAGCAGCCAAATTGCACTGCACACAGCCTAACTGGTGACACAACACCACGATGGTAAAATACCGACATGTAAGCGAGTTTCACCGTGTGAATGGGGCATCAGAGGAGGAGGGAGATGTGTCATTGCCCCCCCACCTAACTAAATGCCTTCTCTCTTCGTTTGTTTCCTCGAAAATACCTAAGTAAGCTCATTTTTATAGAGCTCTGCAAGAGTGTCTTCTAAATGACAGCTTAATACAGCCTATTAAGGCGCTTAACCAGCTGAATTCTGTAATGTATGCAGAGGCAGGGACTGGGGTTCTCATGTGAGTCACCAAGATGTTGGATTAGATGACTGATGGGATGGATAGATGTTTTTTTGCTGTGGTGGGAAAGATTTTGGGGCTGCAGGCCACCAATGAGAATTGTTACCAGCCCCTGCACATGCTCAGTGCTACTCACATGGTCGCTAATACATTCTGATGTCACCAGGAGCCCCTCAGCCTCCTGCATATGCCCAGTGCTGCTCACATGGTCGCTAATACATTCTGATGTCACCAATAGCCCGTCAGCCTCCTGCACATGCTCAGTGCTGCTCATTAGGGTGGGGTGAAAAAAATCTAAATTTCCAATAGTGCGGAAAAGTTGCCACTGGAACTTGTTATTAAACATGCAAAATATCTTTGAAATAGGTTCATATTTTCAGGTTCGACAATGCAATCAAAGTTTTCACTTGTCACATTAATGGGCAATATACACTACCCATTATCTATACTCATCGGTGTTGTGTTTGTGCACTCATGTGATCACTGATGCACTCTGACATCACCAAGAGCCGCATGGCCTCCTGCACATGCTCAGTGACACTCTTGTGATCCCTGATGCACTCTGACATCACCAAGAGCCGCATGGCCTCCTGCACATGCTCAGTGACACTCATGTGATCCCGGATGCACTCTGACATCACCAAGAGCCACATGGCCTCCTGCACATGCTCAGTTCTGCTCAAAAGGGCCCTGTACCCTGAGAACTCATCCCTGTCGGCCAGCGGATATTTCTCAGCTGCTGCGCAGTACCCGTGCTTGCCGAACATTCTGGAAGCCAGTTACTCACAAACTGGGAGAGCCAAAAGCCATGTTCCTGTAATTAAAGTCCCACTGCTCTTGATATTAGGAAAAAAAAAGACTTGGATTTGAGCCGCGTTGTAAATTCAACAAATCCACCCCACTCGTAAAAAGCAGATTGAGGAAAAAAGCAGCCTTGAACATTATAATTTAGCTACTTTCTGGAAAATATATGAGCTTCCTGGAGCCATACCAAGGAGAGCTGGCGTCGAGGCTGAGCTCGGCATCGAGCTGGATTTGCTAAGTTGACTTCGATCCAGGACCACACAGATATTTCCTCCTCTGCCTAATAATTAAGGGCAGCTAGCAAATGAAGGTGGCATATAATTACTATCGGCAGTAGTGATGAAAAGCCCTAAATACCTTAAAACTGCAGCAAACAGGAGAGACTGTTTGCTGCTTAATGGTAACAGGAGGTTATACAGTTTGGCCCATTTGTATCTGAAGTTCACTTTGATTTTATGTATTCATATTCTATTAAATTCCATTTTAGTTATATAGTACTCTATAGAACAAAAGAACATTTTCACAGAATCCTAGGTCTGAGGTCCCTGGAGAGCAAGCCAAGAAAGTGGCCAGGAACATCTCCCTCAGATAGAGCAGGAACCCACCCATCTTCTGGGGGCATCGCGTGACACAAGGTCACATCATTGTTCCTCTTTTTGAGGTTCTGGAAATATCTGGCTCTCCTCACCCCTGGGTAGAGCCAGCAGCATACTTTACTCCAATTTGTGGTAAGAAAGATGAAAAGATCCATCTAGCATGAGCAAGAATGAGGGAGTAAGAGGGAGAGAGAGACCAGGGGGGTGGAGGTCAGTGCTTCCAGCTCGACGGAGGTTGTGCACCTGCCCTAGTCGTACAGAGAGTCCTGCAGAGTGGCTTTCATCCACAGTGATCCGTAACTCCTGCGGAGACGCATGTAAAGTGTGTTCTAGGAGCTGCAGAGTGGCCATGCGCTTCCGGATCGTCCGTGTTCCTGAATATCGGTACTGACTGTGGACATGGACACGTGGTGCTGGATCGTCTGTGATCCTGGATGCTCATACTGATGGTGCGTGATGCCGGATTGTCCGTGAGCTACACTGTGTTCAAAGGGACGTCTGAAACATGGGCCCTTGTGACCCCCCCGGACACCGTCCCCTCACCTGTTTACCGGTTTTCTGTCTGACAGCCGTGGCTGTGAGCTTCAAGCGTCACATCTAATGTCAGCACTTATCTTACCCACTGGAGGGTTACAGTGAGCTAGGATCCATTCCGAGCTGGCATGAGGCTGTGGAGACCCTGGATGAGATCCCGGGGAGAGAGAGAGAGAAACAAACACACGCACACAACACACACACACTTTAAGAATGATCCCTGCCCCCAACATACAGTGGTGAACTTTGTCCTGACTAGGGTAGCAATGACATTTTCTTGGAGTATAAAACAGTCACTGCTACTCTTCCAAAGTGCCCTGTTTCCATCCCCTTCGAGCCAGAAGGCCAATCCAGAATTATTCCATGTCCTCTATAATCCACAGGAGCTCTAGTCATGGAGATATTTTTTAGAGATCAGCACAAAAAAAGACCTTCTTCTGGGGGAGAAAACACACAATTAGGTAAGAGAACCAGAGCTTTTCCAGGCTGTGGAAGGAAGCTGTCAGGCTGTGGCTGATATGGACTCAGAGAAAAGAAAAATGTCTCCCACATTTATCTGGTCTCCAGCGTAGCAGATAATGTCCTGCATTAGCCACCTGAATCTTAACATGTTAGAAACTAGGAGACCGTTAGAGAGCAATGTCTCAAGTGCACTTTGGCACAGGAAGGGTTCATTTTACATATTAAGCTTGTCTAGATCCCTGGCGAATGGCTCGTCACGCAAGGAAAGCAGAAACGTGGTGTTCCCCAGAACAGACACCCAGGTGGGGAGACCAACTCCACCCCAGGCCTTGTTTGTGGGCGCTTTGGAGGTACCTGGGTTTAGTTTTAGTTCTTTAACAGAATATATGCATAGCTGGAATTTCCACATCTTTAGGTTACAAATCCAGCTTCTGGAAGCATGGTCTGCTTGGAGTCTCGTTTCCCATTGTGATCGAAGACGATCTCTGGCTGCCGCTCAAATTAAATTGTTTCCTATAATTGGCAAAAATGAAGAAGGACTGCGTGCAGTGGACAGGGTCCTGCTGGGGAGAGTTCATTAAAATTTCGATTTCCCGACCAGTAGGGGCTCGGTATCAGGATGAGGCGGAGAGGAGGGGCCGGACCAATGAGACAGCGGCCCCTTCCTCGATGCTGGAATACAGCGTGCAGACCCACGTGAGTATGGGGTGAAGTGTGCTTCATGCCGACACTCTGCGGCTCTGGTAAATTAGAAGCTGTCTGTGTTTATATCTGTGGGATGCTCTCGACCTCCGCCTCAGCATACGCTCCATCCAAACTACAAGGAGCAACCGTCCGTCTGGTCCAGGGTCGCCGTTCCAGTCAGCGGGGCGTCACGCTTTGCCGCGGCCCCCGCGTTATCTTCGCAGTGCAGCTGCGTGGGACGAGTGCCCTAGAGGATGCGCGGCAAAATGAATCGGTCCGTGCAAAAGCATCATGGTTCAGGGTGCAAAACGACGAGGGGTGGTGCTGCATGGGGGGCCAGATGGGGGGGGGACTCAGACATACCTCTCCAATAAAACCCGTCACGTTCAGTCACACTTGCTAAAAATCTGCACGACTCCTGCATTCAGCAGAAATGCATCCTTAAAAAAAGACGCTAAAGTGGGAATAGGGAGCATTTCTGGGGGCTGCGAGGTGACTCACAAGCTGCCATAATGAAGCCACTGAGGCCTGAAGGAAGGTGCCGGAAAAGCAGCAGCGGTTTCCTTCGCTTCCTTCTGTTTTTATGCTGCAGCCATCCTGACTCCAAACTGCTTAGCAGAGATTCAGATCTGACAGGGAGGCGTCACATCACAATACAACTGAAGGCTGCACTCTGGGAAAAGAAATGGGAGCGGGTAAAACAGGCGGGGGGGGGGGCAAATCTCCTGAGGCAATTACAGGAGAAAAAAGCTTCTAGGGGTCTAAGAGGCACCATGGGAGTGCTGACTTTGTACAAGGCTGACGGAGCTGCATAGCTGAGGTCTGCCAGGGGACCGACCAGCTACATCACTCCAGCTATGATGGGGCTTCCAGCTGAAGTTTGCCCCAGGCTGATAGGTGCCCAGGCACAGGGTAGAGGACAGTACACTGAGACGGTCGTGACGTGAGGCTGGGTTTGAAACCCTGCATTGTAGCAGTGAGACTACATGTAACAGCTCTTCACCATGGAGCTAAACGCCAACGGCGAGGGCTCAGCTTACGCTGATTGGCAGACGCTTCCATAAGGCAGATTCTCTACAGTTTACTGCCAACAGACCTTTGATTTATTAGAGGAGTTACAGGAAGCCCTAAATCCTTCGATTTGATTAAACAGATGGCAGACACAGTGTTCAGCTGGGGGTTGGTCTATGTTTACTGGGAAGATGGCTCTCCAGCTGCACTGGAGCAGACCTCAAGATGACAGGAGACACAGCGAGCAGGAAAAAAGACCTCAGGAGGACAGCAAAAGGACAGCGTGGTGATACTGACACCCCCCCCCCCCACACACACACACACACACACACACATCAACAATAAATGTAAAGCGTGGTCACCTTTCGGCATGGAGCATGTGACCCTGGAGCATACCTTACTCTGTGAAGATCAAAAAGGCACCTTTCCTGAGGGACACTCCGTGCCTCGAACATCACAAGCACCTTTATCCAGGACAGACAAGCTAACCTTTTTAAACATTTGCATACACAATTTTGAAACACTCTTCAAAAGGTCACTGAGTACCCCCTACAAGAAACGCAATGTACTTTTTTCCAAGAAAACGTACTTAATTCAGTGCATGGGCTTTTTCATAAAGGATCTCGGCACGGCTGATGGCTGTACTGGATTGGTCATTAAAAATAAATTCACCGTGTTCACAAGAGCATCATTAAGGAGGTAGTTCCCGGAGTAGCATACCTCTCTATTTAGAACAGTCTGGCTCTGTTTCTGGCTGCCTCTCTGTAAGTAATAATCACACACAGGGTCATTTCACAGATGATAAAGATAGCAACTGACAGAACTGCCAAGCCGCTTCGGTGATGCACTTAGAGAATCCACAAAGAGTACAGTGTGAGTAACTACAGCCTCCGCTTTCCAGGGCCCCATAGAGAAACCACAAAGAGTACAGTGTGAGTAACCACAGCCTCTACTTCCCTGGCTCCATAGGGAATCCACAAAGAGTACAGTGTGAGTAACCACAGCCTCTACTTCCCTGGGCTCGATAGAGAAACCACAAAGAGTACAGTGTGAGTAACCACAGCCTCTACTTCCCTGGCACATGGCCTGACACACACACAGCCGGAGAGAGGGAGTGATGAAGAGATGCAGTGATGGAGTGATGGAGAGGGGCAGTTATGGAGAGACAAAGTGATAGAGAGGGAGTGATGGAGAGGAGTGATGAGAGAAGGAGTGATGCAGAGATGGAGTGATAGACAGGAGTGATGATGAGATGTAGTGATGGAAAGAAGTAACGGAGAGAGGAAGTGACTGGGAGACGGAGTGATGGAGAGATGTCGTGATGGATAGGACTGGTAGAGAGGAGCTATGGAGAGACGGAGTGATGGAGTGATGAGAGGAGTGATGGAGAGATGGAGTGATGGAGAGAAGGAGTGATGAGAGGAGTGATGGTGTTGCACAGAGTTTAAGTGTCTGCCAGTGAGAGCTCAGGGACCACTGGTGAGGTGACGGGTGCAGCGTGTTGTTCAGTTGGAACAATGAGGCAGTAGCTTGTTTCAACTGCTGTTTATTAGGTACAAAGCAGACACTCGTCATCTTCTGCTATGGAACTATGTGTGTGTATGTCTATATATATATATATATATATATAGTATATATACACACATGCACACACATCATATAATGCATTACATACATGATAATCAACAATATACTATGTACATGGATTATCAAAATATGTCAGCAAAATTTTTATAGGAGTTTGGTCTGACTGAACTACTGAAGTGCCTGACCTGACTGTCACACTATAGACTTAGATGTTATTAGTCTCACTGATGGTACATGCTATAGACATACCACTGTAGACAGGTCTTCGGTTGCAAACAAGTGATGCCTTTATTATACCAAGCAAAGTTCACCCACAGGAACCACGGCGTGGCATCACGGTACAAAACATGGTGACGGCGACAACAATAGGGACTCCCTGTGTGCCTGAATGACCCAATTAATGACATGCGCCACCTAGTGTACACAAAGAGAATTACAAACATTTGGCTTCAACAACAACAGTGTACTGGTTGATTTACGACCTATACTACTTACGACTGATCCACTTTACGACCATTCTGAGACCTCAAATAACCGTGTCTGGCAGCAGGAGTGTATGGCAGTTTCTGTCCCAACTGCTAACAGCAATTGTGAAAATGGTGATAAAAAGGTTAAAAAACACCAGACAATATGACTTGAAGATGATATAATTTTATTATACAGTAAACTATACATATGATAATTTTTGCATATAAAATAAAGGGTCCACTTACGACCGAATTGACTTACGACCAATCAGTCAGAACTGATCGTGGTCGTAAGTTAACAAAGGGCTGGATTTACAGGCAACTTTTAAATAATTGCGAGCGAATAGTATCACCATTGTTAATACTACTGCTGACCTCTATGAGGCTGAATCTCCGTTTGAGTCCATGCTTCAAATAATCAATACTTTTAATGTATGTTAATGCTAACATGCGCGTTGATGATTAAATAAGCAATATCTTTGATTTATAGTGATACAACTAAACAGGCGGCTTTTATGTAGTGTGTTATCAAGAATGCAGACAGAATTCTACAGAAATATACCTGGATGAATATACTGCAAATGACATATTACAGCTACAGTGTGCATGTATCACTGCCGGAGAAGCATACAGCAGAAAATCATCATTCATGTAGTTAAACTGAACTTACTGTTTGTTGCACGCACACTATCTACAAGTCACAATGCAAAATTAAATACTACAAACTGCAAGCATTTATTCACTACAACAAGCAACACAGACTGAAATTTCTTGCTGGATTTTCAAGCGTCTAAACGGGCGGGTACATGTATATATACAAGCACTGGATGACTCACTGGAGTGATAACAATCTCCAGCAATCACATACTGAATAACAACAACTCAAGGCGATTGAGTGGTTAACAGGATTATGATTAATTACACTGCAGGCAGCTTGAAATCAATACTACAATAGCTACAATATAACTTTCTCGAAGTCATTTCTTAACAAATAGAGTGATTGAGTAGTGAAGTGATGGTGGTGGAGAAATGGAGTGATGGAGTGATGAAGAGGTGCAGCAATAGAGAGATCGAATGATGGAGTAGCAGAGTGATGGAATGATGGAGGGGTAGAGTGATGGACAAATGGAGTGTTGAAGTGGTGAAATGATGGAGTGGTGGAGTGATGGAAAGATGGAGTGGTAGAGTGATGGGGAGATGCAGTGATGACAGATGGAGTGGTGGAGAGATGGAGTGATGGAGTGATGAAGAGGTGCAGCAATAGAGAGATGGAATGATGGAGTAGCAGAGTGATGGAATGATGGAGGGGTAGAGTGATGGACAAATGGAGTGTTGAAGTGGTGAAATG
>JABFEA020000001.1:32096744-32106774 GCA_019775915.2 Cyphomyrus plagiostoma
CCCCCCCCCCCCCCCCCCCCCCCCCCCCCCCCCCCCCCCCCCCCCCCCCCCCCCCCCCCCCCCCCCCCCCCGCCACGTCATCTTTAGGGACATTACCGCTAAGCGGCCGCATGGTCTGCTTCACGTTCCCCCCGTTCCAGGTCTGCTTTCTCTGCCACGGGCTCTCAAGAAAGAAAACATTGATTAAAACTACCGTACTCTTTTAATGAAAAGAATCTTCGTGGAAAGATTCCAGAGAAATGTCTGTCTGCAGTTTAATCTGTAGTACTTCATGTAAGTTCTAATATAAAAGAAATAGATTTAAGGCGGTGTAAGTAGTACTTTTTCCCTTTCTGAAGTGTATTATAAGAAAAACTACTAAAATCTATATAGTACTCAGACTTAATAAAGAAATAATGCCCCAGACAAGGAGATGATTCTCATTTGAGTTTGAGGGGGTTTCCCTCCTTAAAAATATATATACTAGCATTTACCATAAGAAAGTACTCTTTATCACACCACTTTGTGGAAGTGAGTCACTTCCTGATCAAAAGAGATTTCACAGGAGACACAAAGAGCTGTTGATGCTGGTCAGGCTGGAACAGGCTCAGAAATCCATCTCTAAAAACTTTGGCAATCGGGAATCACTCGCTCAAGCGGACTTCGTGCAAACTGCCAAAACTCAGCACCATTATTACTCTTCCTCAGACATGAAATAAAAATCACCCAAAATGCAGACACCCACTACAGCAGGCTTCTGTGCTATAGATTTGTAGATTAAGACAGTTCTGTAAGTGAGAGTAGCCTGGAGGATCTGTGGACATGGGAAATTTTTCATTGATGTCATTACAGCTGCGGGGGGGGGGGGGGACGGACAGACGGACGGACGGTGACTTTGGGTGCTTTATTCGGTCAGTGATGGACTACTTGTTCTCACTGCCACTAAAAACACAGATATTTGGTTTGAGTGACATGCTGGAGTTAATGTCTGCTGCTGTTTTATTCATTTTTAAAATATGTTTTAAACACTTTATCAGTGTGTCTTTCTTCAGCTGCACATGGTACTTGTGTGATCATGGATTATTAAATTGGATTAATTTCCACTTTGGGATTTTTGTTTCTACCTTGGACTATAACCCTGGTCCAACGTGAGCCTTTCACCTGCCCTGACTGTTCCATGTAAGTTTTTCCACTTTCTTATTCATCACGTCATTTGGTTAATGTGCTGTAGAGTAAAGAAGTTTTTTGCTATTTTTCTCTGCACAACACTAATTTCTGAGTGTGTTAACCTGGTTTGTCAACCTCTTTATAGGCATTAAATAAGTGTAGTCTGGTTTGCAGTCTTGTAGTGTCTTTTGGATTTCTGCTTGTGGTGTGTTATTTGGCCACTTGATTTTTGTCCATGGGATTTTGTAGTCATGTGGCCATGGGTTTGTCTTATTTGGTGTGTGACCTTGAGAGTTTGAACAACTGGACTTGCCTGCCTTGTGAGATTTTTAAGCATATAGCTGCTCTGAGGATTGCCTGTCATCCGCACTATGTGCATTATAGCTCACAGAATAGACCAATTGTAGACTTGCCCATTGACAACTGCATTCCTGTCACCTGGGTGTCCCCTCGCTGTCTCTCTTGAAGGTCATGTGACTGCATTGGTGGGGGAACCCATAACCACCTTGATCCAACCTTTTTTGTTTTTTCCTTGTCCCATCCGTGACTGTCTCAGTGGTATCACCCTGTTAACCTTAATTGGAGAAGGCTACCTTTCTGTGACTCTTTTCGGACCTGGGACCTTTGTTCATCCATTCCACCACTGTATCAGTCAGACAAGAGGTGTACCAAAGTGGTTCTTCACATAGACTAATTTCAAAACTTTCTTTTCTGTCAAAGATCTTGGGGGAAATGGTTGATAAATTTCAATTTGATTCCAGGTCAATGCACTATACTAAATCAGCCTTATTCAAGGTGACAAATGTGCTTGCTGCTGTCTGTTCTCAGCGGATCATCTACAGTTTTAATTCAGCTTGATCTGAGGGCAGCTTTTGATCCTGTTGACCACAACATCCCTCTTGATATCTTCATATACGCATCTTGGTTGTGTTGCAGGTCTCCAGGGAACTGTGTTAAAATGGCTTAGCTTGTGGAAAGAAGGTCTTCTCAGTCAGTCTAGGTAAATACATTTCATTAGCAGCTCCCCTTGGGTGTGGGGTACCTCAAGGGTCTGTTTAAGGCCCTCTCCTCTTCATTCTATGCTTTTGTGAACATTAAATGTACAATTTAATTGCTGTGCCACTGACACACGACTTTGTCTGCCTTTAAAACTTGGTGATTGCTGCTCTCTGATTGGCCCTTTTAAACTGGCTTGACAATATTAAGAAGTGGATTACAATGAATTTTCTCCACCTTAGTTTTCTTTTGGTCATTGAGGCTCTATTAGTGATTGTCAGGGAACAGTTGGGACCTCTTTCAGACAGTTTCCAATCATGTGCTAAATCTTGATGTCGTTTTTGATTCATTATTGAAGTTTGAGAAACAAATTAATACTGTTGTGTAGGGGAGTTTCTTTTGGTTAAAGTCAATAGCCAGGCTTAAACCATGCCTTTCACTTAGAGACAGTAACTTTTATCTCCTCCCAAAATAGATTACTGCAATCTTCTGTACTTAAGCTCACTAGAAACGTCTTTCATCCTGGCTACAGCTTGTTCAGTTTCCCTTGTGCTGCATTACATTGACTGCCTGCTAAGTTCAGAACTGAATTTAAAGTTTTTATTATTTGTTTTTAGGGCAAGTACATATTAAGGTTATGCTGCTTTTCTGGACCTTAGGTCAGCCAATCAGCAATTACTGTTCATTCCGCATGCATGTTTGAAATCTAACAGTGACCCTGCCTTTGCCTGTGTATGATGCCCTTCCACTGTATGTCAGATAGTCCCCAACCATCCATACTTTTAAATAGTGTTTAAAAACCTGCACTTATTCCCCTTGGTTCAGTTTCATTTATATTTTATCGTGGCACAACGTTCGTAGTTTTTAAATGTGCTATATAAATAAAGACGGTTGCATGACAAGGTGAGGTTGTATATCACTTATTTATCATTTCTTACTGGAACTTGGATGAAGCCTCAGGTCATGCCTGCAGCTTCCACTCATTATTGTGAGTTACATTCAGTGTCTCCTTACAGGACTGACTGACGGAATGGAAGCGCAGGCAGTTCAGAGGCAGGTGCGGACTGTCCTGCAGAAAAAACATGGACCTGGCCCTAAATTATGTGGAAAATCACTCCTCGTGCTCATGTTGGGCAGTTTTGGTTTCTCTCACGATGAGACATGCTGGTAGCTTCCTGTATGTTGCTTTTATTGATGGGGGTTGGGCCATAACTTCCTCCCTCCGCCCACCTCACCTAACATGACAGAGCTCCAGGCAGCCCTGAATGCTGACATCTGGCAGCCAGCCGGCTGCGGGGACCATGTGCTCCGCTGTCCCCCTGTTAGCCAAGACTTTATGTTTGCATTCCTCAAAATGGCTGGTGCTCCCCAGCTCACAGTGTCTCTCACTAATATTCCCCAAGAATAATGAGGCAGTGAAATGTAGATCCTGCAATGTGATTGGGCTGCTTTGCCAAGAAGCTGGTGGTTGGGGGATTTGGTCAGGGGGGGCTGTTGCGATAGAGTGGAAATCTGTGGTGAAAGAGTTAATTCACTGGCCCGGAAGGGGGGGCCACACAGTGTCTGGATGTCCCTGCCCATTTGGTCTCTGGAGGCCTTGGCTGCCCTGTGAGATCACAGGTCTCCACCCCCAGTCCCTGAGGTCACTCTCCCCATATCCCCACCGTTGATTACTCGCCCCCCGCAGCTGCACTTAATTTTAAACATGAGGGGAGATGGTCTCTCAGCAGGGAGAGCCCTGTTCTTACCTCAGCTCCCTCTCCTGCCTGATATGGTGCCCCCCACCCCCCCCCCACCAACTGATGCGGGCACCTTCTGTAAGGCAAGGCAGGAAAGTCAGACCCACAAAGCGGAACCACAAACATCTTGCAAACTAAGTGCTAACTTTTTTTTTTTTTGTCTCATTCCTGTTGCCACTGCAGTAAGTTATTATGCAGCAAGATGACGATGCTGTGTAAGAGTTTACAGGTGAAGCTTGTAAACTGAATAAAACATTTTAAATGGGTGTGTTTGCTCGCTCTTCCTATCCCAGGATGCTTGGCACTGTCTCAGAGAAGGCCTCGGTGCGGTGTGCCAGGTGAATGGCTTGCCCGTTGGCCCCTGTGTGGGGGGGTGCAGTTCCAGTCACAGCGCCCCTTCTTTTGGAGGAAGAAGTCGAGCTCCCACAGCGTGGTTCGGCCAGCAGAGGTGAAACCCCCCTACCCCGTTCCCAAGGTGAGGATAAGCAGCACAGTCACACACTCCCTGCCCACTCGTACCTGCGGCCAGTCAGAATGAGGATGTCTCGTTGGTTCATGGCGGTGTCTTCGTGTGGTCCTTTTCTTGCATTATCCTTCAGGCTTCATATATAGACTCTAGTCACCATGAAATGTTCCCGCCATGGCGATATATTCTTCCTGGGTTGGACGAATCAATTTCACTTATCTTTGCATCAAAATGTATGGCATTCCCCGAAGTGGGGATACATATGGCTTTAGGGCTGGTCCACTACCAGCACTTTTTTATCAACTCAAGAAGTGTTTTATTGATCTTTTTCAAACTTTGCAGATGTACAGACATAATGTATGAATGTCCAAGAGTGATCAAATTTTGAAACAAGTCGTTGTGGAGTTGTAGAACATATTGATAGCAACGAGAAGGGCAGTCACAGACATTTGATTTTGTTAGCAAAATAACTCAAAAAGTATTTGATCTTTTTCAAACTTTGCAGAGGAATTTGCAGAGAGGGAAAACAGATCAAATCACACTAAAATTGAAGCAGCACTACATAGTGATATTAAAGAAAGGGGCACTTTTGACACTTGATCCTACTAGCATACTCAAAAAAAAGTATTTCAAGGATTTTTTCCAAATATTATACATGACACTTGAACTTCTAAATGTGATAAGTCAAAATTATTTGATGAATCTTATTACTGTCTCACAGAAACATTACATGGATGAAGGTCTACATCTCAATTTAGAGACAAATTTCTCTAAAATGGAAGTAGTAGTGCTAGGTTGTAAGAGAGGAAGAAAAGGGCAGCTGCAGAAGACACAGAAACTATTTGACGGATCGTTGCAGATACGTTATTTGAGTAAATATCTGGAAGTGAATAAATATTGAGACAAATCACACCAAAATGAAAGCAGTGCTGCATAATTATAGCGAAGAGAAGGGCAGCCTCAGACACTTGATTTTGTTACCACAGTAACTCATAAAGTAAATGTTCCTCAACCTTTGCAGGCACATTGTATGGGACCAGATCTCTTCCCATTTTGAGATAAATCACATGAAAATTAAAGCAACACCACTTAGTTACAGTAAAGGGAAGGAAGGGCGACCTCAGAAGTCATTTGACATAATAACTCAACTCAACATAATAACTCAAAAAGTATTTTATGGTTGTATTGTTGTGGATTTGGTCTTATTACCGCTTCACAAAAACACATGTATGAACGTTTAAATCTGATTTCTTCCTTGAGACTAATCCCCCCAAAATTGAGGCAGCAGCGCTAGGTGGCAGCAAAGGAAGGGAAGGGTGGCTGCAGAATACACTTGATCTTGTGAACGTAGTACATCTAAAAGTATTCCTTGGATCTTTTTCAAATGTATTTGGAACATTGTACAGGTCAGTGTTTCTCAAACTGTGTAGTGTCAAATAATTGGGAGGGATGGCAGGATTATTTGCCAAATATCCTAACAAAAATGAATATATTTTTTTCAATTGCAGTCTGTAAAAACTTATCGGTAGCAGTCTGTTATACAGTGAAATTTATCATGGAGAAATTTATTAAAATCACTTTTACAGATAGTCAGTAGTAGCACATGAAAGAACAGCCACAGGTGCAGATTTGGTGAACCAGTCTCCTTTGAGACAAATCGCACAAAGCTGGATTTTCAATAAAGATTTTTGAAAAGGTGGGGAGAGTGTGTAGGGTGGGCTTGGGTGGTGTTACAATTTCTCTTGCCAAATTTTGTCGTTGGGGACCCCCTGCTTAATTTCAAAATATTGGAATAGAATTACTTTTGTGGTGGGTGGTGATGTCGGGATCATCTGGGGATACGGTGTAGATGCTCCAGCAGCATGTAATGTAGTTTATTAAGCAGATGCAAAGAAACTTACCAGTGAGGCAGATAGTACATCACAGCAAACAGATGACAAGGATCCAACTTCAGCTACCAATGGCCATAAATACATCCATGATGGTTCTCTTTGTATATAATAGTGTTATTATACAAACACAAATGTTACTTTTCTCAGAATTCTTACAAAACAGTATGACGCACATTACAGCAGAGAAGTAATGAAAAGACAGATTGAGGTGCCACTTTGTTTTTCGTTGACTTGTAATTTCTGTGTCATGCTGTTTTTGTTGCACAAAGTGCAACAACAAAGCACAGGTGAAATGTCATTACATCATAGAGGAGTCAGAGCGTGGTGCTTTATCAAAGGGCTGTCGTTTGCTGCCAGGCCTGGCTCCAAATCATACCCAGTGGGGCTAAGCACTCCGTAGTGGGTGGCAGCAACAGCCCCCGAATTTGTCAGTGCTCTGCCAGAAATCTCTGGAGTGGATCAGACAGCTTTAAATCATGTCCCCTATCTGGGAGAGACACCAATGATCAGGATGGCATGAAAAACAGGCTCTTTCCCACCACACAGCTTTTGCAGAAGATGATGCAAACCTGCTATTGCTCTTGCAGACATAACATATCAGCCGTCAATTTTTTGCATGTATCCCAAATTACAGTGGCAGCTCAGCTGTAGACAGTAACTTCTGCAGATGCCCCCAACCTTCGTATGATTTAACTTTTGTGAGGTTTGTAACATTTATAATTTAAAGTCCTGAAATGTGAATCACAGGAAATGGAGATTGTGAATAAATGCAGAGGGGGGTTTGCTGCATAAGTATCTTGACTTGTCAGCTTCTCTTTGATGTTCAGAGCTGCTTGGCATCGGTTGCAGAAGCAGGTCTCTGCTTGGTTCTTCTTTTGGCTGTTACTGGTTGGAAATTTGCTTGGAACTTTTCCCCCCAGTTTATTTATGGGCAGCGATTCAAGTCTTGCTAAATAGGAATCAAGTTTGAATTTTGGATTTGAGTTTCATGTTAATTTTTACCTGAGGCCATAAAGGACGAACAGGTTTGCATTCTTCAGGTTAACCTTGGTGCCGTGCTTTGGTCCGGCTGAACTTTCAAAGCTCTGTTTTAAGTCTGCTTTTTGCTTTTGCCTGTCCATGCTGAGGAGATGGTGTCCGGGGCGTTCAAGGCTGTGCAGGAGTCTCACTTTAATCTTTTTTGTAACATCTACAACTGGAATACTGGATTATAGTTTTTTAATGTAGTTTTATTATTCTTTTTTACTTACCTATTAATTTAGGTTTCGGAATTAAATAAAATGATTCCATATGTCCATCTTCCATGACTCTATCCAGCACAGCCTTAGGGTGAGTCTGCAGCCTATCAGTGGAAGCAGTGGGCACCCAGCAGAGGAGCCCTCTGTCGAATGCTAGTACTAAAATTATTATTTTAGCGTTTTCTGCAGAGTATCTGTTCTGTGTAATAATTCACATTCAAAAAGTTACAGGGTATTTAGTTCCAGTTCAGTTCAGCCCTGACCTACCGGGCAGGTGCTTCATCTTGTTGGGTGCGCCCTCACCATAGTGGTTAGAACCTTTACTCTCCGCAAAGGTTCTGGATTGGTCCGGTCTCACCTCAGCAGCTTGGGCTGTTCTTCTGCAGGCTCGCTCCTGGTTGTGGACACCATGAGGTATTCCGCTCGCCTCTTGCACCTTCGGTCGATGCATGCATGCTCCCACCTCTCTGAGGAAACATGACCCATAGCGCTTTCCCTCGCATCCTGAACGGTTTCTTGGCTGGCAGGCATGTCATGATGCCACCACCAGGGCAGAGTGCCCCGCCCCTTTTTGCTGAGTGGCATTAATGACTGAGTTATCTGGGCTTCATCTTTGTGAATTTGCTTCATTTAAAGTTCACTCCCTGTCCAGGGACACTTACACTGGGCTGGGATTTATTCAAAGAAACACGTATCTGTGTCACAGTGGCAGAAATGTGTAATATATGCATTTTGGTGCACATATTGACTGCATTAAATGCATACATTTGTATTTCCATTGATATGTCATTATATTTGAAGAGTTCGTGAGAAAAAGCAGTTTTTGTGGCCTGACTGGCTGACATGATCTCCATGGGGTTGGTGCCAGGTGGCTTCAATCTTCCCGGCATCACCAACTGGCACCTGGTGGGTGGAGGGGGTGTCTGAGGTAGACTCCCGCGTGGCTCAGGGTGTGCTCTGACCCCCCCACCCCACAGGCCCTCTCCTATACTCTAAACGACCCCATCGTCAAACTAGATGTGCCATCCCGTTCAAGTAATATCTCACTTCCCCCTTCTCTCCCCCCCACCAGCACATCGTGAGGCCAGACTACGTGACGACAGGCTCTATACCAGACTGGGGAGACGACATCGAAATTAAAGATGGGGGTCAGATCGAGGGGCTGCGGCGAGCCTGTCAGCTGGCACGACATATCCTGCTGCTGGCCGGGGACAGATTACGGGTGTGTGTGTGTGTGTGTGTGTCTGTGTGTCTGTCTGTGTGTTTCTGGTTGTGTGTGTGTCTGTGTCTGTGTGTGTGTGTGAGTGTGTGTGTGTGTGTTTCTCTGTGTGTGTGTGTGTCTGTTTGTTTCTGTTTGTATGTGCGTGTGTGTGTGTTTGTGTGTGTGTTTCTGTTTGTGTGTCTGTCTGTGTGTTTCTGTGTGTGTGTGTGTGTTTCTGTTTGTGTGTGTGTGTGTCTGTGTGTTTCTGTGTGTGTGTCTGTCTGTGTGTTTCTGTGTGTGTGTGTGTCTCTGTGTGTGTGTCCGTCTGTGTGTGTGTGTGTGTGTGTGTATCTGTGTTTCTGTGTGTGTGTGTGTTTGTTTGCGTGTGTGTGTGTGTGTTTGAGCACCTGCCTGCCTGTGCCTGCACACACGTCCATACATGCCACTGGCTTTTTTTGTTATTGGGTGGGCCGCCTGCACTCGTGTGCCTTCCTGCCTGGTATCAGTTAACCTGCCTACAGTTGTGTACGGGTCTGTCTGTCTGACGCTGAGGGTAAAGTGGCCCTTTGCAATGGGCCCCTGCTGCGCTGCATTGGCCCTCTGTGGCCTGCCACCATAGTTTACCGCGCTTTATTCTCCAGAGTGCAGAGTGTGTGCAGTAAACACCAAAGTTGCCCCCAGATCCAGAGATTCCTCCCCCCCATAGAAGCAACATAGTTATTTTCAACAACAAACGCATCATTGTGTGAGAGTTCACCTGAACAGACCATGGCACAGACCTCTGAAGGTAGGGTCTGCCTTGGGCCCCTGATGACATTATTCACCACATCTTAGCGTTCTCTCTCTCTCTTTCTCCTCTTGCAGGTCGGCATGACAACTGATGAAATTGACTTCATTGTTCATACAGAGACGATCAGAAACAATGCCTATCCATCTCCCTTGCATTATAGAGGGTTTCCAAAATCAGTCTGCACCTCTGTGAACAATGTGCTATGTCACGGTGTGCCTGACAGGTATTCATAACTTTATTTATTTATTCATCCATTCATTTGTTCAATCATTCATTCATTCATTCATTCACACACCCCCCCCCCATTCTGCAGTCTGGATCTCCCAGGCTGGGGGTTTCCTTCTGCAAATATGATGGCACAATTAGCTGAAATATGTTTACCATGGTGTCTGGTGGTGAGTTTGTGTGAGGAATGTTCCATTCAGACAGGACTGAGCTGCAGTTAATTCAAAATTCTGCTGTTAACACACTTAGATGGGCACAGACGGTCGGTGGGGGGGGGGGGGGGGGGGGGGGGGGGGGGGGGGGGGGGGGGGGGGGGGGGGGGGGGGGGGGGGGGGGG
>JABFEA020000001.1:32119066-32133447 GCA_019775915.2 Cyphomyrus plagiostoma
CTGCAAAGTAATTCTTGGTTTCCTGTGAATCGCAGTTTGCCTTTAGCAGCTGCAGACCATTTCCCATTAGTGGCGTGACACCTAAGCTGCCTGTCCCCGCAATACCGTCCTCTCCCTCTCTTCCGCCTCCATCGCACAGGGAAAGTCATAGCAGGTGTTAAAATGGAGGTAACAATGTAACCACCCCACCACCGCCTTCTAACTATCAGTGTTATCCTGAGACCTCCCAGTATCTGACCCGATGCCCGGTTTGCTGTGGTTTTGATTTTTCAGGTCGGCGCAGTTCGAGCACACGGTTGTGATCACGGCGGACGGCGTGGACGTTCTGACGCTGCTGCCGAATGAGTGCTGAGTGAAAGAGGGCCGGAGGGGCATCGGTGAACTTGGTGGGGGGGGGGTGTTTACATAAAAAAAACTGCCGTTGTATAAATAAAAAAAAAAACTAGCGTTGATTTAACACCATTTTTGTGCAGTTTTTTTGTCTTGTTGGTCGAAATTTAATTTAAAAACTAAGTAGCAGGACCCAGATACTCAGTGGCTTCCTGAGCCTGAGGCGCTGGAGTTTAAACCCCGAATGAATCCGAACAAGCCCCGAATGATTGATCTGTTTTAGATGTTTAAACAGCCATGCTCTAAGTTTGGGAACCGTCCTAATACCATACTTTATTCTTGTTGAATTTAAATATCAAACGTTAAGACCTAAGGGCATTATACTCGAATTGCAGTGAAGCTGTAAATATTTAAAATGCTCATCGACTGGCTTATTAAACTAAATACGTAACTGAACAATAAATTGTACTTTACAAGAACAACGACAGAAACATGTTTATGCGTAAAAGCATTTTTTCGGAGGAGGACTTAGATATTAGTAAAAAATAGTTTTACACAAACTGAAATATGTAGTTCGCATCCCCAGATGACAAATTGCCGTAGTCACGGTGATATTTTGAAGAATAATACAGGCCTGCTGTTTGTCTGTTATATCGCAGCTAGCAAAAATTGTTTTTATTGCTTTTGACAACATTTGAACAACAACTTAATATAGAGCTATACATTTTCTTTAAAATCTTTTTAAATTTGATCATTTAAAAGATCGAGGTAAGTAATATTTATTTTTTCTGTAAAAATAAATATTTATTTTATCTGTAAAATCCTGAATGCATTGAAATCCGCTTTGACTGGTTTGCCGTACGAAAGAAAAATTGGTATTATACGTCATGTTCACGTTAGAATTTTCTAAACACGTCCAAAAGTTGTTCTGCATCTTTGACTTCAATTATGCAATTAGGTTGGTAATCAGAGTGACGGAATTTAACTGGCTTTAATTTGTTATTCATGTGGAGAGTTTGAACAACCGGTGGAAAGGACAAGTGGTTCAGTATTTATTTCATCCAGGCGAAATGCGAAAGCGATACGAGGAATCAACTGAGACTTCGTGGACCTGCATGGCGGTGCCATCATTTGGGCAAAGGGACTTAAGACAAGAATTAGTGGTTTGTTCATTGTTCCTTTTTTCAATAATATTTGTCATTAATATTTATTAGGGAATTAGTTATTTAATTAATTGTTCTTTTTCCAAACGAAATGCAACTACACTTGCAACATAGTACGCTCTACAATCGCTTATAATTGATTATTATGTATTGCAAATTGTATTTTATACTTTTTATGTTATGACCGATCAATTATATTAAAACGTTTCACCCGCTGCTGCGCTAAGGGGACTATCCACGTTAAAATTGATGTAGTTATATTACTAACTGATCTGAAGCTTCTTGTAATATTGTCTCCTTCAATAATCCGCGTTTATTTGGTTGTTTACACACATTAGCCTGTTATTCTTCTCGGCCAGATGGTAGAATTTCTCTTCGGCATTATCGAATGGATGCGATTCTATATGATCTGTTTTATGGCATGATTTATTTACTGAAATTATGATAACACTACGAGATTAGCCATCCATAGGTCCATCCCATTCACAATAAAAATATTTCTCTTTAAATCCTTGAATTATAATTGCTATTTACTAATGGCAAATGACGAGATGTTATTAAGTAGATTTCATTAACAACAAATACTGTAAGACCTATGAGATAGGTATACATCTTATCTATCTATTACATATAATATATATAGCAAAATAGTTAATTTCCGAAAGTGCCATATTACTCCACATGTATACACAAATTCTTTATTCATACCGAACGTATTTCACGTAGCCCTTTTTTTTCATTTGTCAGGTGAGACAAAGGCACCTGACAAATTGGCTAATGCAATATATGAACGCAGAAAACCAACTGCGCTGTTATCGCCAGTGGCTGAGACTTCGAAAGACATAAAGAAAGCAAATTAAAGACACCACGTCTTTAATTTAATCTGCGCTTTAAATTATTAAATCGGCGCTCTATTCATTTTATTTTGCTCCTATTGACTGTGCTAGAATTGAAGGTTTAATCCCAGGCAGGCACGCACCCATTGGCTGCTGAAAGGTAAACGATGGCCACATGTTGCTGGGAGTGTTAAATACGTGGCTAATTATGCGTATGAAAATTAAACATCGGTGTTATGCTAATATCACTGGCCTCAGCTGTGAATCAGCACACTTGAGACTAAATTTAATCATATGAATTGGTAAGTAATGTCTGCATCTGCACGTGTTAACTCTTCCAAATCAAGAAACGGTTAGCATTTGTTGTTATCTAATCTGCGGGCATTTTAAAACTGTCCATTAATGGAGGTTATAGATTGTTCTCCATTTGCAAGTATTATTGTTTTGTTTTTATCTACGTCTGTGTGTGTGTATGTATCAGACTACATTTCTTTAAGCAAACAATGTATCCCGTCTACTATGCAATTACCCTTGTTCTGTGTTTGTTTAGTTGTTTGTTATTGTCCAGTAGTAATAATAACCCCATCACATTAAATACAGACCGGATTTCTCAATGCTTTCAAAAACTGCAATATATCTGGTGATTAAATAGTTAATTATAATTACGATTATCAAATTGTTTATGTCAGAAGTTTGAGGAGTCAATTTCACTACATGTCAACCGCAACAAATTCTGTATGTCCGAGAGAGCACGACGGCTGTATGCAGATACATAACGTTTTCCCACAGGTATGCCTTAGGGTTTAAGATAATTCCTACTGGCCTGCTGCCATCTCTTTGTAACACATATCCAGTGAATTTCATTATTGAAATATCATTCTTGGCTCTCACCTACGACGCGTTTCTTGAGTTTCTCAGGTTCTCCGGACCCAACCCAGTATCGCCAATCGGAGCCACTCTTTGAGTGAGTGGGCCAATCAGCGCAAGCTTTTGATGAATATTCATAAGTACCCAGTTCAAACCTTTGAGGCGAGTTTCTGTAGATTCACAGCATCATGCTTAGACTTTTCTCGGAGACAAACTGAATTTTCTTATGAATGGATAGTGAAAAAATCAGATCACCTTATATTTGGACCCATCCTTTTACTGAGATCATAGAGGAAAATAAAAAGGAAAGGAGGGCATCAACTTGAAGAGATGACAATGACCACAGTGCCAGAAGGTCTTAATAGCCCTGTCTCAGGAAAGACCGTTTTTATGGAATTTGGGCCGTCAAGTCAGCAAATGTCGCCGTCCTCCTTATCTCATGGACACTACTCCATGCACTGTTTACATTCTGCCGGACATTCTCAACACGAAAACTCCTACAGCACAGCCTCACCTTTCCCTAGATCTCTGGGTTATCCTTATGTTAATTCAGTTGGGAGTCATTCTTCAAGCCCTTATGTCAGTACCGTACAGTCCTATCAACACAACACAGCATTAACGCAGACACGTTTAGACGACACAGGTAAGAACAGCATTATTTTAGTATTTTTGACGGAGCTCAGGTGATGGAAATATATGGTTTTGTTTGACCCACCCAACACGCGTTGTATTGTCCAGACGCTCGCGTATTAGTGCTGGTGATTATTTATTGCGTAATGCTACAAACAATGTATGCAATTAGGGGTAATTATACCTAAAATACAGCGTGCACAACTTACACACTTATGTTCTTCGCTTTGAAGCAACATCTACTGCGATGTTTCCTGAAATGCTTCTGCTTTCCTTTTAACACCAGGACCAGATGCAGAAAAAAACACAGTGGTGGAAGGAGGTGAGGTGCGGTTCAATGGAAAAGGGAAAAAGATCCGCAAACCCAGAACTATATATTCCAGTTTACAACTACAAGCTCTGAACAGACGATTTCAACAGACACAATACTTGGCATTGCCGGAGAGAGCGGAACTCGCAGCATCCTTGGGACTCACGCAAACGCAGGTAAGTGAAATTTCGATTAATATTCATAATTCAAAATAAAATATTAATTTGTGGGGCCATATCCATTTTTATTAACCACTTAAAATGAACTATTCATTTACGCCTAACTTGTTTTTGTCAAGGAGTAGTCGATTTCAAATGGGTTCGAATGTTTTTGCTTGTTATAATGTTTGTTTTAACTATTGCAATGTTTGTCAGGATATTGTGGCCTTTGCATTTTTCAAATTCTATTAAACATTTAAATTAGATTGTCATTCTTTTATTTGAATATCATTTTGCGCAAATGTAATATGTGGCATGTGATTTTTTTAACACCAACAGTGCACGTCTTTATTGCTGTCATAAATATATAAGCCTAAATTTAAAACTGCGTTTGCTGTTAACAAATGTCTGTCGAGTAAATAAATATTTGAATTTGCAACGCATTCTTACTTTTTTTTTAAATTTTGGTGTAAATTACATATATGTTATGTTGCATTCGAAAGTCTTTACTCCTGTTTGCATACTGACACCGGTTTATTTTTGCAGGTAAAAATCTGGTTTCAGAACAAACGATCGAAATTCAAGAAATTAATGAAACAAGGCGGGGGTACCATTGATACAAACACCCTAGCCAATGGCCGAGGACTCTCCGCCGGTTCTCCATCCATGACACCAGTATGGAATGCTTCGTCCACTATGAAAACGTCGGCGGCCACCACGGGTTCTTACATTCCCGGCTACACATGGTATCCTACTGCTCAAGACACTATGCAGCAGCCGCAGCTGATGTGATCACGAACCGTGAACACCGCCCCGCCCCCCCGCGGAGCCATGGATTGTCCAAATCAGGGGAGCCCGGGCCGACGGCGGCCCCGCACCCTATGCCGTCGGAAGCCAAACACAGATGTAATGCGGAGCTTGTTTCCAGTGGCGACTGATTATTGTTTAAGCCTAATAACGCAGACAGTAAAGTCAGAGAGCGGACTGAAGAAATCTCGCCAATGGAACTGTCCCTGAAAAACATTAATAAATTGTAGTGAAACACTTAAATTAAAGCTACTGTTTTCTGACCTTAGATAAGCTTTACATTTTAGGCCTACCTAAACAGCGAAGGCACAGTTTGACCAGGAAAATAATCGTTTGGTTACATGGTTTTCAACGAAAACCTAAAGTAAAACAACAAGCCGAGACGTTGATCAGCTGGTCTGTGCCATTAGTCATAACGTGGAGATATCTGGAATAATACAAAGCCAACGCTTCGGTATTACTCACAGTTGCGGATTCTGTTAAAATGACTTTCGAACTTCTCAGCCTTCCTGAACGCAAAGGCGAACATTAACAGGAATATACATTCATTGGTTGTTGATCAAATCTGTCTTTGTTTTTGTCTGTAGATATTTGAAATTATTTTAAATGAAATGCCCTGAGTCTTTGTATGTTTGTATTATTTATAATAAAGCGTGAATGTGTTGCTGAGTTCAAACATTCGCGGGCGTCTCCACCCGTCTCTTTTTAATACGGCACTGATGCACGTGCCAGTCAGGCTTCATTCCGCTGACCGTAACGTTTTAAAAGTCATCATTTTATAGCTTTAAATAACGATCGTATTGTTCGCCTTGCAGGGTAATGCGGACATGGAATAGTATTGCGACCTGGGGCATATTTTGAGCTAGCTGTGTATATAGCATACATTGCTTTTATTACTTTTTAAAAATGCCTGTGGCTCTATATTCTTGCTTAGTAAAATGGAGTTTGACCTTTGGGTCTGGATATGTTGACTACAACAAGCGTGTTTTGCATCCGATACTGCAAAGTTTAGTTTTATAATGATTAGATTAATTTATTGTTTTCTAATATTGATTACTGTATGCATAGTGTGTAAAGTTACAAAACAATGAAATTATTTTGCAAGTGCGCTACCAAAACTTAAATACAACTAATGTAATTTATACGTTGTTTAATTAATTAGCAGAATAAATCCCAGTGTTCTTGAATTTTGTTTACAAAGCTAATATTGACCTTGCACCCCTATTTTGTTTTACACAATAAAACATATAAATATTTTAAAACATAGTGTAAATGTTAGTTTATGGTTTGTATCTCTGTTTCGTAATATGGTCCTTATCCGCTGTCGTGGTATGAGCAACCTCTAAATCCATTCAGTCAGCCTTTACTTACGCTTACATCGAATTGTATAACACAGTAATCCCTACAACTGTCAAATTGCAGGTTTCTTTTCAGTTTCATTTAGACGCTATAGACTCGTTTCTGTTGTGGTTTCGACGAGCTCTGTCTTGTCGCTGAATGCCGGAGAGCACTAGTGTGTATTAAGCGAATAATTGGCCGATAGATAAGCAGGTGCTGCGAAGAAAGACAGCGGTTTGTCGATGGGGAATTAAAATGTAGATCAGTAAAAGTGAAAAGTTCAAAGGCGCTCTTGTTAACTGCGCTCCCCGCAAAAACATACTGTGGGAACGAATCAGATGGGGCACGCGTTAACTCAATTAGTGCTTAATAAAAGCAATTAGTTCAGGCGATTCCACGTCTCATGAACACGCGCGTATCTTTACGTGTGAGGGTATGACAATGCAAAGGAAGGCCTATATTTATTCATTTTCATCTTAGTAAAATTAATAATGTGCAAGGTTCAGTTATACATGCAGAAAGATTTTGGCCTGTGATTTTCAAAAAGAACAAAGGCAAATTATACGAAGGCCCTAACACTTCTGGTGGGCGGCTAACAATTTCTTGAAAAAAATGCACCCTTCAGTGTGGTCGGTTGTATCTGTTTAAAAGATAAAATGATCCACATATTTAGCATGGCTTCATAACGAATTCGTAGTGGCTATGCGATTAAAACTGTCAATTAAAACTCAGGCATAAATGGCGGTAGTTTATCTCTCGTCTCTATGCTTCGCGAATATCTTTTGCTGTTAATGCGGACAGGTCTGGCGTTTTGTAGCTCTGACCCGTTTTGACACATCCTGTGTGGTCAGCGAACATTTTAATTTTCTGGAGCTCATGCAGAACCGGAAACGAAACATCATGTTCTCCAAAAAACTGTTAGCAATCACTGTGGCCGCAAATTACCCTCAGGCACCATGTTTGGACAACATATTTTTTATTTTCTACTTCTTTTAAATATTATTTTTTTCTTATTAAAACAAAGCAAAAATGTGCCGTATACGCATCGACTAACTTTGTTAGCAAAATAATTCTATGAATGTTAAACTGATATAGATTCCTTTCGAAAACCAACTGTATATTATGTATATCATTTAATGTAATTAGAACATACAAGAATAATGCCGACTAAATGTTAAATAAATACAATTTAATTGGTCGCTTATTTTGTGGCTACGATGTGTATTTTCTTAGTGCTAACAGTAGTCTTGCAATATTTGTTTGACAAATTTAAATATTTTGTTACAAGGGAGTAAGTCCCAGGAAATGTTTTGGTGTAAAACTATCATATCTCGGTTTGGTTTTTAATACGGCCTAGGCTATTTAATCTTGTTTTTAGAATATACGTTTAATAGTAATCAGTTTAATAGATTTTAAAGTCGTATAGACTTAGGGTTTGCATTTTGTCATTTCCTCACTATTGCTGAGGAATCCGTAATATTAATTAAGGCTGTACATTTAATTCGGCTTGATATTTAATCAGCTCATTATTTAGCTTACAGTTACGTGCACTTAGTTCTGGGTAGTTTTATCTGAAAGAGAAAACAAAAGGTTTAAAGGCGCTCATTAATGGTCTTAAAGATGGGCCTAATTTTTGGATTTACCTGTAAATAAAAAATCAATTTCCCCCACTCTTAAAATATACCACACGGGTCTTAATAAAAGAAAAAAATACAAATTACTCGGCTCTCCCGCTCAAGCTCCGAGGCGCGCGTGCAGCTGCGTACCCGAGAGGGTCACCGTTATTTCACCGTATTCTCCTCTTGATTACAAGCCGAGCCCATCAAACGCAACATAATTACAGTAATTTTGGCTTTATTTATTCTAATGCAGTTACCCATCTCTGGGATAATTATGAGCAATTTTTTCTTCTCACAGGGAATCTTTTTGCATTAACAAAAGAGATAGCGCACTGAAAGGCAAATTTTGCTGTGCATTGAAAAAAAAAAGAAGTGAAATAGGTGATCTGCCATCTCTTTGCTGTTCTCTTATATTTAAGTCCCGGCAAATTGCTTGCAGGTGTATACCGTGGAATTGTCAATAGGAAGAGGGTTCAGAATTAGCAAAGCACAATGTTAGAGTGATGAAGGCAGCGCAGAGAAAATTGCGGAACTAGAGAAGCCTTATTTTCTACCCCTTTCCATTTCCATTCTGCAGAAAACCTTTCAGTGCTTTTAATCTCAAATCAAAGACAACCCTTACATAGCCTCCCGGATAATTGGTTAGTAGTGACATGAAATTATATTTTCTTATCATAACGTCCGAATTTGCTTAAAATGAAAGTGTCAGTATATGAGTATAAGAACGTTTCTTTTAGCATACTTGTGGTCACATACCCTATAGTGTATTAATGTACTTAAGATATATTTCAAACAATATAACTAAGTATAATTACAAGCACAGAAACTACCACACTCAGTCAATGTATGTTAGGCCTATGTATATATAATTTGCATAAAAAACAGTGACGACAGCTTTTCCTATAGCTGAATATCAAACGGGTCACTTAAGATCTTCAGCCATTAAAAAACTGGAACAGCATCCTTACCTCAGTCTCCGTTACAGTTACAATCAGCCACGAAGGACGGTTTTTAGCTTGCAGAAATACACCGTATTGTGCGCAAATTAAAGACACAGATGATCTTAAAACATAGCTTGAAAACAGGACTAGATTCCTATAAACTATCTGCCTTGCACTTGCTATGTGTCAGAACGACACTGCGGAATATGACTGAACATTTCGGCTATATTGCCTCTCTTTATAGCTGATGGAAAAAATTGCAGATTATTAGCATAAATGTTTACTCTTCATTACGTTGATGACATTGTGCACTCGAGATCTTCGTAATCTTTGGGAAAATTATGAGTAATTTTTTTAAAATTTAAAGCAGCAGTTACTATGCAATTCAGGATAATTCTGCGTAGGCTCCAAACGGATATAATTATCGAGGAGTCAAGATGTTATGCTAAAAAGTATGCATTGATATTCCCATTTATTATGTACATACAACTTTGACAATGTTGATGCTTGAAATAGCTGGAAATTGTCTTACGTAGAAATTACAGTCCATATTAGGACATCTAAAATTGCGAAAAATTATATAGTAATTGCAGGTTTTCAGATCTGAAAGCCAAAATGCTCAAACTAGAGCAAATGTGGATGAAATTACAGATCAGACCATAAATTAGGGAAAGGCGCCTGGCATTTTCCGGAAGTGCAAAGACACATCGAGGCTAACCTGTTCGAGGGAACACAGAGAAGGAGGAGCAGCTGAACCAAGAATAATAAAATCATAATATTAAACATCAGCGTTTCAAAGTTTTTAAAATTCTAGTGATAATCCGAATTAAATGCTGAGTCATTCTTTAACTTCAAACGGCATGGCATATGTATAAAATGCAAGAATGCATCAACGAAATAAGGAGCAGCTAGCAGGCCTAGCTGCGCTATTCTGACTCTTAAAAATATGTCTTAAAGTCAAGTGAATATATAACTAGCGAGGGCATGTCGTTCGGGGGGGGGGGGGTTGGGGGGTTAGTCGGAAACTCTGTGAACGGTACTTGCTTATTTCAGACGCCCTAAGTTTTTCCGCCCAGTGACCGATGCTGAAGCGTAAGCGAAGTACGAGAAGATTAATCCATTTAATTGAAACTGACTTGTAGCGTATATATCAACATACTATATTACTCAAAAGCTTTGTATTTCTAACTGCTACGATAACGGGTTTCTAGATTGTGAACACATAGTTTTCCATTATCTGTGAATGTTAAGCGTGATGTGTTTCCATGGCTAAATTCATAAATTCACGACTCCGGAGTGCAGGCTGCATTGACATGAAGGGGGAAATTTAGGTCTCCCAAACACAATTGTCCTATTCTTATGTCGGCAATGATCATCCAAGGAGAGAAAAGCTAGGATACCACGTACCAAGATTAATAAATTATCTTTAAAAGATTGATTGGTATTAAATGTCTGGAATGTACACATACACATCAATTTTACTTAGGCCTAATGTAAAGTGGTTTTCTGAGCATTTCTGAAAATATTAAATGTAGACCTACAGGTTGTGTTTTCTTTGTTATTTTTATATTACTAAAAATATTTTAAATTTGAGCTTTATCTGTGTTCTAAGACGTGAATCAGGCCGGTCTTATTGTATGCACGTCAGCTGGGAGTTGTGAGAAATGTTTCCATCTCGGTGTGCTTGGGGCGGTTTTAGGCATAGTCTTTGGCTCCGGATAGTTCATAAAAATTCTGAGGAGAGGCGTATAGTGACTCCAGAGAGTCTGAAGGGCTGAGCCCTGCCAAACGCCTTCATCTCCTTGCTCACATGCCAAGGCGTGTTACGTTCTTTCAGCCGCACTCTCTCACACTGCGCGCGACGTACTCAGGCTCGGGTCTGTTGATCATCTTCTCAGCACGGTATTCTACGAATTTCGTCTAAGGACACAGACACTTACACTACATCGCACTACAAACCCTATACAAATCTAAAAATGTTGAGTCCTCCCGTCTGATTCGTAAAAACACCCATGACGAGAATTTCAAAGCAAGCAGGATATTTGAAGTTTTTTTCGTGTCCCAGTTTTACAGGAATATTGTAATAAATATGTAACCCATATTGTAAACACATAAAGACTGGGAAAATGTCCGAGGAACTCGTCTGGCGCCACTGCACAAAGGCATTCAGCCAGAATCCTTCGTTTTCCTTGGTACGTTTATAACGCAAGAAATGGTTGGTTGTAGTCTGACCTCATTCCAGTGCAGCATAAATGATTAACAGACTCAAGTAAACCAGCCACTGCCGTAAGTGTAGGATCAGTTTTTACTGAGTGAACAATAAACTGACTTTCATTATGTAGATTGAGCATGTTTCATACCCGGATTGTTGCACAACGTGTTTATAAATATATTAGCCTACACAAACACACAAGAGCGCACACTGAAATGTACACATGCAATATATGCAACAATAACGCTTTGTGAACGGAATCGCTCCTTTAATTAAACACAAAATGAAAACTTCCACGCATATAAACGCGACATTCTAGAAAAACCAGCAATTCCAGATATAAAAAATCAAGTAAAAAAAAAAACTCCAAATTTCTACACATCCCATACATTTTCCAATATTCTCCACTTACCTTATATATAAATATATAACGTATAGATAAGGAAAACAGCTCCGTTAGCCAACATCGGCATACAAAAACATTAATGTTTGACAAATATCTGAGGTCATTTTCAAAAGGCACCTATACTCTTTGACGTCTGCTACATTAGATTTATTTGTGGTGCGAAACTATTTTACTTGAGTTATGAATGAAATATTTCCACCCGTGAAATGCATGTCGTAAGTACTTTGGCTATTAGTGATCCGTAAATGTGCGTCTGTTTTGCTATTATCGTTCCAGAAAGAAGTACAATAAATAAACTCACAAAAATATAATTTAATTCCCCCTTTCCTCAAAAATACGTTACATGTTCAGCAACATTTTTAGAAACTGGCACATACACCAAAACATTGCTTGGCGTTTCATTCATTCTTTCTTTTTCACTTCTGTCCTTAAACATTCGTTTACGAATTTGATATCCAAATGCAGAAGTAGTTAGCGACATCGAAAAGTTTTATTTCTCCAGCGATGTTACAGTCACTGACCCGTTTTAAAATATCGGCCCCGCGCTGACTGCGGAGCTATGATGGTGCTGTAATACAGAGTTCGACTGCAGTTGCGTGGAGTTCGTCGATGAATACCAGGAATAATTTGCTAAAAACGAAGGGGCTGTCGTACTCGGGTTGCTCGGAGCCATAGTCGAGCTAACGCTGTTCATTCTTTGATCCTGAGGATAGTCCCAGGCGACCGACGACGGCGGGGAGTTGCAGGGGGGAGACTCGCTGGAAGCCACATGTTGATCCGGAGGAATTTCTCCATTTTTCCATAACTTCTTGAATTTCGAACGGCGGTTCTGAAACCAAATTTTCACCTGTACGAGAAGGCAAAAAAAGAAAACAAGTATTGTTATATGCAAACTAACTCAAGTGAGCACAGAAAGTTGGAAATCAGTGAATGCGTCAATGACTGCTAAGACGGAAAAAATATTAATGATTTATTCATATGAATACCAAGCGCCTCAAAGCTGCTAATTGCGCTTAAACACAATTACAATGAATATCAGCGCCAGATCAGTTTTCAATTCACGACATAGGCCTACTGCCGATAAGTCGGCGTGTCCGTAGTATATAACAAAGTTACTGATGCCCGGCCATTACATAAATGCTAATTGAATTATGACAATTCTGCGGAGCTTTCCACCTAAATCATGTCTTGAGGTGACTTTCCCAAAGCCTCAACGCTACGTCGTTCGTAAATTCTAATAGGAGAAAGCGGATGGTTCTGGCGTTACTACCTGAGTCTGTGTGAGGCCAAGCGAAGCTGCAAGCTCGGCTCGTTCAGGTAAAGCCAAGTACTGCGTCTTTTGGAACCTTCGCTGAAGAGCAGCAAGTTGGAAGCTGGAATAGATGGTTCTGGGCTTCCTCACTTTCTTTGGCTTCCCATTGACCATCCGGATTTCTGGCTCGTGTTCTTCTTTAACTGATTAACAAAAAAATGCAAAGATCAAATATGTAGCCTAGTCTAAAATCCAGAACGAACTGCCACAATAGCAAATTAATTTGCAAACCCGAATTGCACGTAATTATTGACATTGAAATATGATTTACCTGACTCTGTAGGTGGAGGCGAAGGATTGGAACCAAAGGAACTGTATGTACCGTAAGGTGCACTAAAACCGGCATCGTACGATTTGGTGTTGTATATAACATTGTTGATCTCACTGTTATGATACTGATAGGAACCAAGTTGTCCATAAGGCGCTGCTCCGCAGTGTCCGGATTGTTGGTTGTTGTAGTAGCTGCTGTCCGTCGCTGTAGACACTGGTAAAGTTGGAGATTCCTGCGATTTATGCAAGCTGTGGTAGCTGTTTGAGGTAATGTGGTTCGAATGCATATCTGTACCTAGACTATCAAAAACTCCAGTCATCCTAGGCTGTTTTTTTTCTTTTTTTTTCTTAAAAAAAAACAAATAATGTCTAACACGCGTCAAGTTGAACACTGTGCGAACGAATAGTTAAGTGTCCCGGAAAACATCCACATCAACAAATTGCCTATCGATAAGAGGCGTTAAATCGCTTGAATAGCATCCTTATGCCCATTAATGAAATAGAAGAGACAATGTCTTCGAACAAGACCCGTGATTGTCTGTTGCCAAAGATGCTGGCAGGCGGGCATTTATCCAAGGTCACGTGGGAGGCAGAGCCTGGCCGACGAGCAGCAGCCAATGAATAATGTTACGTAGCAGTTTTGCGGGTTATATTTTAATATGTCTGTGTTCCTTATATTCGTACTCTCTACTGTCATCATCCCTATTTATAACACCACACGGCAGCATTTTGATGATACGTGCAAGAAGGAATTTCAGTGTGCAGGTATAAAAATGACCAATAATCATTCTGTTTTTTTTGTACAGAGGTATCAACATTTAACTGATTTTTGAATTATAGGCTTATAATTGTTTTGCTTAGCTAGTTTAGTATTCAAGCCGTTCTTTTTAGTCGCCATTCATTAATGGCACGATTTACAAAAATAAACCTTTAAAATAATTTGGGGATAGAATAATGGAAGTAGAAGTAGTTGCATGTGTGCGCCATCTGTCGGCGTCAACGTGCGTTTATCTCATAACCAGGCAGACACAGACTAATCGCCGAAGGCGCCAGGCCTTCCAGTCCCATAGGTGAGCAAAACAGTAATTAAAACCCACAAAAATGCCAGCGCCTGAATACCTAAACCTGAACTTATCCGACGTTTGTCACACAACATCTGACAAACAAAACAATGTACTATAT
>JABFEA020000001.1:32157489-32169725 GCA_019775915.2 Cyphomyrus plagiostoma
ACTCACCCCACCTTTTTACTCACCCCACCCTTTTACTCACCCCGCCACTTTACTGACACCACCCTTTTACTCACCCCACCTTTTTACTCACCCCGCCCTTTTACTCACCCCACCTTTTTACTCACCCCACCTTTTTACTCACCCCACCCTTTTACTCACCCCGCCACTTTACTGACACCACCCTTTTACTCACCCCGCCGCTTTACTCACTCCGCCATTTTACTCATAACGCCCTTTTACTCACCCCGCCAATTTACTCACCCTGCCCTTTTACTCACCGTGCGGCTTCACTCACCCCACCCTTTTACTCACCCCACCCTTTTACTCACCCCGCCGCTTTACTGACCCCTGCTTTACTGTATAGCTTGACATATAGAGCTGCAGCCAGAAAACTACTCTGATGGCCTGTTGCTCTTCCAGGGACGTGTGACTCATTTAATCCTCCCTAGTCCTCTTATCACTATATTATTTATTATATAATTGTGTACTCTGCATTGTCTTGAAGTCTTCAATCTTGCTTTCTCATAGTGACCCTTTTGATAAGCTTTAGTACTTTTAATATGTAAAATATTGGCATAAGCTGTCAGTTGTTTTGTTTTGATATTCTTGTAAAATCCATATGACAATAGAAACATTTCAAACTGCATTCATTTGATCCAAACTTGCATTTGAATAAAAACATGACATCTCCTATTTTCTTCAGACAGCCGAAGCTGGTTTTCACTTCAAGAAATGTATATTTGGGGTAATGGTTGGAGAAAATGTCTATCCACTGTGAGCTTCACAAGAGCTACTCTTAAATTAGCATCTGATGACACAGCATTGTCATTATAGTCTGTCCATGCCAGGATTTCAGAAGCAACTTAAGTTTAGAGATTTAATTCCTCAGATCTTTTTTTGTCTGCAATAAAACAAAATGCACAATCAGTAATATTTAACTTCCTACATATTTTAATTTTTTGATTGTAGTTGTTCATTGTAATATATACTTTTTCACTTTAGAGCAAATCTAGATTTTGTTGAAAGCTTCTGAAAACAGAAAATAGTCTGCTTCAAAACATCTCATTTGGAGGAGCCTGATAAAATACTGTACACCAAGTTAGGTAGAAAAACCAGTGGCCCTACTTTGGCTATAGAGGCTGAGATGCTCCTGACACATCAGATTAACCACACAATGCAGCAGGGTGAAGGCTGTGCAAGTCAGTGATCCTGTCCTACCCATCTTTTGTGAGGCTGGATTTGGGAGCTTCATTTATCCAAATGTTTAGGTTCACAGTTCACTTCCTGACCATCCGACTTCCAACCATTACAATTATTGTCCAGACAGCCAAAAAGACCTCGTTCTGTCGGCTATTGTGGCCGAAGAGTTTTTTCTAGGAAATGGGCCATCATTTACTGTCCATGGCCTCAAGCTGTCCTGTGCTTTTTGATTTAAAGACATTTATTCCCTTGTGATGCACAGTGGTATAGTACACTGAGAAACAAGCCGCAGATAAATTTGCAGTGAACTAGAAGCTTTTAGGCTGGGAGGGCTCTGTATTTCTACTCTTGATCATGTAAGTATTGATCTGTTCACTGTAGTGAAAGCTTCTGAAAACAGAAAATAGTTAGGTTCAACGCATAAAACAAACGGTAAACTAACGCGTCTTCAATATCTCAGATACGGTTAAAAGAAACAATAATTTATTATGATTATTATTGTCGATGTTCCCGAGAGGGAATGTTCTCAAGTATGTCTTAAGTGAGAGCAGGGTGAGACATAGCGTCAGCAGCGCGAGGTGGATGGTGACGTACCTATAGGGCGGTGGGGACGAGAGGAGGGGCGCATCGCTAAGCCTCTACGTTTTAAGAAGAGCCTCAGGAGAGCGATGTTACTTATTTCACAGATTTGAAAGGAGCCTGGGAAACTGAATGAAAACGTGGACAGTTGTGAATGCAGTTTTTATACGATGGCATCTGCCAGTAGATCGCATTCTTTAAAGCTAACGCTTTTCTTTTTCTTCGCATTTACCCACGTTGCAGCTTTTAACCTTGATACTGAGAATGTAATCAGGAAAAACGGAGAGCCGAGCAGTTTATTCGGATTTTCTCTCGCCATGCATAGGCAATTAAAACCTACTGAGCGGAGAATGTAAGTTGATCGTTTCCAAGTATAGTGTTTTGTACTGTCTGTCTGTCTCCTGCTTTTAAAACTTTTAGGGAAAAATAGTTTAACAAATGTTGTCTGTACTATTTAACTTGAGATTAGGCTACATGATGCAGTTTGATAAAAGGTAGCATATTTTCTTTTGTAAGTTTAAATTAAAATACATTACTTTTGGGAAACATAAATCTGTCGAGCAATAAAGTAAGTATATAAATATATATAATGCAAATACTTCCACTAGTTTGTGTGCGCATCAACCGTCCAGTATCAAATGCTCATACTACGGATTTAAGTAGGAATTAAGTATGGGGAAATCGCCGGGTTAATTATATGTGCAGCATAGTTATTCAGTAACAAGGTAACGAGTATTATGTATGCGGCTACTGAAGACCTTCGGTGGAGACCCGTGAAGTTTCAGAAATAATGAGAAATGTTGTGCAGTATAACAATGAGGAATTGATATTCAGATCGCAGCGGGCCCTTGAGCGTGGGGGTAGTCATTGTACGCCGCATTCCCTTTGACAAGGTTTTCGGTGTGACTTTACAATGCCTAACTGAAGGTCCTTTATGCTTGCAGTTTTAGTGAAATACTCATGCATCTTAATTAAGCGTATGTTAAGTGAACGAGTTCTCCAGGTGCTGGTGTAACGTGATGTGAAATAACCTGCCGTAAAATATACACTCATATCTGTTGTGCTCATCTGTTATGTAGTAGGCCTGCAACTTAAACCATACTGTGCTTGCGACGATTTGTTTAATTTCTTTATTAGGGCTATAGCCAGTGTACCTAAAACTCTGGGGGCCTGACAGAATGTCACCGGCCGATGTTGTGCCATTTCATTAGATTTAAGACGCTTAGGTTGCAGGACCTATAAGATTTCTTCGCTTCTGCTGCCGTGACAAGTGCATCAAGTCCCAGCAATAGTTATGGATCCGGGGGGGGGTGTAGGGCTATAAATTCAAACGACGTGGTTTTTAGTCCTAATTTTTTGTCTTGCTAATGATAATGTACAGAAGTAGGAACTGTGAGGTAAATCAAAGCCTGCTGGATTCTGTCCGTGTTTTCAAAATTTTGTTATAAATAAATCATTCAACTTAGAAGTCAGATTTTTTTTCTAGCGCCTGCATGGAACTGAGAGCCAAAGTTCACCGTTAGTTCCAGTGACTGCTTTAGTATGTGTACAGATGGGGGACGATGATTATATAGCAAATACTGTAACTGACAGCTGTGTGTGCTTAAAAACCAGCACAGAATAAACTGAAACCTTTTCACGAGCTTGTGGTACATACGTAGAATACGATTATGTGCTAGAATGCATTTAATATGCAGATTATGGATCAGGAACAGTGATGCTTAGGTATGGGTCACCTCCACACAGCCAGATAGATGTATGCAAGACAACTGCACACTCTCAGAAAAAAAGGTACCAATTTGTACCTTTGCTTGTCACTGGGGCTGTACCCTCAGGGTCTGCCAGCTGTACCCTTAGCTGGGTAGAAATGGAGTCTAAGGAACATTTTACATTGCACATTAATGTTGTTTGTACCTTCGGGAGTCCATTTCTGTACCCTTTAAGGTACAGAAACAAGGTACACAAATTTAAGGTACTTCCCCGGCGTCTAACAAAGGTTTTTTTCTGAGAGTGTGTATGCGAGAACAGCGAGATTGCCTAGAAGTTAGCGGCGATGAAGCAGGTTCCTAAAATAGCAACAGAAGCTGTGGTCTAGGGCAGCTAGAGATTTTAAAGCAGAAGTTGCGTTTCGCGAAATTTGGTAGGCTGCGTCTGCTGCTGAATGTGAAGTGGCAGACTTTAAGTAATCAACACCATCATGCTTTTACTTATTAATTTTTGCGTGTTACCTATTTTCCTATTGTCTTTTTATACTTATTTTTCCTTTTTACTGTTTGCTTATTCTCGAAGGGCCAAGTTGTCAATCAACAGTATTTGTTTAATCCAAGTCGAACAATTAACTACAGATGAAACACATGATAAATCGGATTAAGCGCGCGTTCCTTAGTCTATGAATCGGCGCATTACTGAGGTGAATTCGCTGCGTGTGTAGATCGAGGACGAAATATATACCTGTCAACGATTCCAGGCAAGTATCAAAGAAAATTGTTTTATCCTACTGATCAGTATTTTTTATTGTTATATTTAGTTGCACCCTGAACAATTTTTTATTTTAGATGATGAAATTTATATTATTTAAAAATCTTTCATGTATTTCATTCGATCCCCCTTCAAATGTCAAACTCCTTCCGACGCCACTGCATGCATTTGTAACTGTGTGCATGCCCTACGACAGACTGGCATCCAGTCCTGTTCCTCTGCCTCTTGCTTCCACTCCTTGCTCAAGCTTTTCGCTTCCCGGCACAGGCTCCCCTAGATCCCGCACTGGATATGCAGGTGGAAGTTGGCATTATGCTTTCTTTAACTGTACGTTAATATTTGGAGAGCACATACACTATATGACCATAAGTACTGGGAATCACTGTTAAACACAGAAATCAGGTATTCCGTTTAGACTCATTGCCACAGCTGTGTATATTCAAGCACCTAGTCATGCAGTCAGGTTTACAAAAAATATGTGAGAGAATGGGTCGTTCTGGAGAGCTCAGGTGTAGTGCTGCCGTAGGATGCCACATTTGCAATAAAGTTTCTTCTCTACTCAGTATGCCACGGTGAACTGTATGTGGAATTACTGCAAAGTGGAAGCATTTAGGAACAACAGAAACGGAGACAGATCGCGTAAGGTAACAGGCTGGGGTTGCAAGGTTTTTCAGGGGTTGGTCTAGGCCCCTTAGTTCCAGTGAAGTGAACTCTGAATGCTTCAGCATACCAAGACATTTTAGACAATTCTGTGCTTCCAACTTTGTGGGAGCAGTTTGGGGAAAGTCTTTTTCTGTTCTAGCACGACTGTACCCCAGTACACAAAGCAAGGTCCATAATGATTTGGTTGGATAAGTTGTGGAAGGTGTGGAAGAAATGGCCCACACAAAGCCCGGACCTCAACCCCATCAAGCACCTTTGGGATGGAGATTGTGAGCCTGGCCTTCAGATCCAACATCAGTGCCTGGCATCACAAATACACTTCTATATGAATCGAAAAAAAAATCGAGATCCTTCCCAGAAGAGTGGCAGCTGTTATAGCTACAAAGGAGGGACCAACTCCACATTGATACCTATGAATTTAGAATGGGATGCAATAAAAGTGACTGTCTGTGTAATGGCCAGGTGTCCCAATACTTTTGTCCATATAGCGTATGTCTGTTAACAAGTCCTATTATCATACATACAAAATTAAGGGCTTATTTCCAAATTATTTTTTTTTCCAGTGTAGTACATTGTTAATGATTGATTTAGTTAAAAATGAATGGTTTTATAGTTTCATAAGTAATATCTTATGTCCCTTTGGTGTGATGTTTTGGTCTCAATGGACCACAACCTTCTGCCAGAGGGGAGAGTCCGAAACAGTTTGTGAGACAGGGTGAGAGGAATCAGCCATAATCCTTCCTGCTCTTTTCAAGGTCCTGGACTCGTACAGGTCGTGTAAAGACAGTAGATTGCAGCCGATTGTCTTCCCAGCAGAGTGGATGATGCTCTGTAGTTACTCTGGTGCTGATGGTCTGGGAGGCAGAAATATGTTTCCCCATCTTCACATGTTGCTTCCTGTTGATCAAGAAGTCTGTGATACATTTGCAGGTGGAGTCAGGCACGTACAAGTAGGAGAGCTTGTCTTGCAGAAGGGCTGGGATGATGGTGTTGAAGGCAGAGCTAAAATCCATGAAAAGGTTTCCTACATATGTTTCTGGGGTGTCGAGGTGCTGGAGGATGAAGTGAAGGGCCATGTTGACAGCATCGTCTACAGATCTGTTGGCTCTGTAGGCAAACTGCATGGGGTCCAGCAGGTGGCCAGTGGAGGCTTTGAGATGGCGAAGTACGGGGAGCTCAAAGGCCTTCATAACTACAGGCGTCAAAGCAATGTGGCTGTAGCCATTCATTCCTGTGATCTTAAGCTTTTCGGGCACAGGGATGATGGTGGAGGTCTTGAAGCATGCTGGCCCACGGCATGACTCCAGTGAGGTGTTGAAGATTTCTGTGAGCACAGGAGTCAGCTGGTGTTGCAAGGTGAATGGGGAGATGGAGTCTGGACCTGCAGCTTTGCGGGGTTTAGCTTCTTAAAGACCTTGTTAATGTCCCTATTAAGCATGCAGTTCTTCTTTTTACTTCTATTTTCACTTTAACGTTATGGAAAAAATACATAACTTATATAGCACACGTGTTAACACATTTTTTATTTTAGTCAAAAGATTGCTGTGGCTTTTGAGTATCACCTACCACGTGTTATTTTATTCTTATGCTTTTAGAGGTGAAAACCATTATGCACTGATTGTTTCATTTATATACATGGGTATTATGTTTGATTGGTCAATCCAACAAAGGAGGAGGAGCCAAACCACAAGCTAAGAGTAGATCCCGCCGCTCCAGCGAACAGCTGCACGGCTCTCTGAGTAGTAGACAGCTGTCGAAAAAATGGGAACATCTGGGGAGGGTTGTGGTGAGACCCCCCCCCCCTCCACACACACACACACACACTGTGAGATCATAATTCACCATCATTCAGTAACTCAAACCTTGCTGTTGTCCCTCATTGCCATGACCTACTGCTCTGGCTTCTCACTTGGAGTGTGAGTTCACTACAGTGCAAGGAAATGGATGCTAAGCTGGGCATGGTGGCATGGTGCCATGGTCTTGGTCTTCCCCTTTGGCAGCCCCTCTGCACAACTGCATGTTTTTGGAGGAAGCCTCAAATCCCGGATGCCACAGTGCCACAGTGCCACCCCACACTAGCAAAACATTTAAAAAATTCCTTCAGACTTTTCACGATCATTATTCCAGTGTGGTCAACACAGTTGCCATTTATCAGAGCTATTTGGAAATGGCAGTCTTTCAGAATTCTGACATTTGGACAAACTGGGGAGTGTCATGAGCTCAGATTCTTCTGGTATTCTTGCAGGGTGCCCTTGCAAAGTTGGCATTCCAGCATAGATGGACAGGCAGTGTTTGCTTGAATACACATCCTGTATCTGTCAATCTTAACTACAAATTCACGACCAAGTCCAAGTGTGTGTATATATATTTTAATACCCAAGAATGTGCTGTAGACTATGGTTGATAGAACCAAAATTCTATGTTTAAGACATAAACATTTAATCGATGTCTATGAATTGCATTAATTTTGTGGAGGTGGACCCAAAAATTGCCCGGCCAAGCTCAGCCAAGGTGACTAAATATATTCCTTCTGGGAAAAACAGGTATAGCACATGGGTTGTAGATGAAAAGCTGCGACTTCTGTCTTCATAATGGAAGTTTTGTTTCTCGCTGTCGGTCATCCTTTGGACGTTTGAGTATTTGTAGTGTGGTGTGAGCATGTCGGTGTTTGCCCACACTTACCTGCTAAATTCTGCATGCGACACTGAAAGAACATGCAGTGACTCTAACCTTGTATCTGAGACTCTGATAAAGGAACTCCTTCTTCTCTGGCAGATTTACTGTTCAAACTGGAGTGGGTAAGAAGTCACACATCTGCAGATAAGTACCTGAGCAAGATGGGAAAGGCCTGTGCAATGTGTACAGGCTGTTAGAGCTTTAATAGCTACTATATATAGTGGCAAACAATTCTGTGGCTATAAGCATGTTTTCTACTTAATGACATTTCTGTTATTTGGTAACCCAGGCAGAAGTTGGTCAACAGCAAGGGGTAGTTAGTGTTGTGCAACAGCCCACCAAAGAAAATCCTGTTTATAGCTGCTTGGCCAGTAAGTTTTTACTAACCAAACCACTGTTTAACAACAGAATATATAATCTTAGTTTATATGATAGTTGGAGCAATACCTTAATGGTTTCTTAACCTCTCCTCAGGGGCACCCAAGCCATTTTTTGTTTATTTGTTAAATTTTACTAATTTTAATTAGTTATTTATCTTAAATGAGGTATTGATTAGCTAAACATGGTATGCTAGTTGTCGAGTTCAACAAATCCATGGGTATTTTGAATTGCTACTGCCAATGCTGGGGTGAATGTAGGAGAGGGTTTGAAATGGCATAAATGCACAATGACCACAGCAAGCCAGAAACAGAGGGGCTGCATGGCAGAGGGGCTGTGTGGCAGAGGGGCTGCGTGGATGAGGGGCTGCATGGCAGAGGGACTGCATGGCAGAGGGGCTGCATGGTAGAGGGGCTGCATGGCAGAGGGGCTGCGTGGATGAGGGACTGCATGGCAGAGGGGCTGCATGGTAGAGGGGCTGCATGGCAGAGGGGCTGCGTGGATGAGGGGCTGCATGGCAGAGGGACTGCATGGTAGAGGGGCTGCATGGCAGAGGGGCTGCATGGCAGAGGGGCTGCATGGCAGAGGGACTACATGCACGGCACTCCAGCTACAATCAATTCACAGCGCAAGTGCAACACCAAAAGCTCACAGCTCCATTAGTCAGGCTCTCATTAAGCTTGTCTGTCATTGCATCCATTGATGCCGGCTGTAAAGTCCAGCTAATTGTTTTGGATTTTGATAGAATCATATTTTTATTGCCTCTGTTCCATCTATTCATCCGAAGTCTCGCTTTGTATCCTGAAAACAGTCACAGGAAGGCTTTGCAATCTGCACGCAACACAATAATTAGCCAAAGTGCATGTTTCTGGGGGAGAAACCAGAATGCCTAGTTAACATAGGGACACAAACACACATGCACAGAGATTACGTATCTATGTCTTTGTGGGGACTCTCCATCCATTCAAAACCCTAATCCAAATATGACAAGCTTAACCCCTAACCCAGCCCTGATGTTAACTATCAATCAGCCAGACTGTTCATGTAGCACTTCCCTGCAAACTCAATCCACCACAAAGTGCTTTACACAATAAAAAACAGAATCAACCTATCCCTATTGCCACCCTCATCCATACTATGTAAAACAAGGGGGCAAAAGATTTGAAAGACAATCATAAATAAATTAGTAAATAATAAAAGAATAGACATGACAAAACAGGAACTGATAATAAAAACTTAGGAAACTTAGGAACTTGTTAGAAATTTGCATAAGGAAACATGAGAGGCAGATTAAAATATAATGAGTAAGTGAGAAATATAACTAATCAAACAAAATATAAGATTTTTGGTTATTGTAGTTTTTTAATTGCAGGTTTTTTTTATACTATTAAGCTTGAAAAATTGATCCCACAAGGCAAAAGTATCAGGTTTTTACCACATTCTGAAGGCATTGGGCCCTCCCCAGGGAGCCCCTGCATGATGCACCATTGATGCATCATGTGTGCTGGAGTCATGGCCGGCTGCTTCGCCAGGCTCCTGAGATCCTGTGCAGGCCCCTGGCTCCTGAGGTCCTATGCGGGCCCCTGGCTCCTGAGATCCTGTGCAGGCCCCTGGCTCCTGAGGTCCTATGCGGGCCCCTGGCTCCTGATATCCTGTGCGGGCCCCTGGCTCCCAATGTTGCCCTGGTCCGGGGGTGTCTGCTGGCAGTCCTCCAGCTCTGAACTGAAGTACAGCTCCAGTGAAATACAGCACATGAGGACTGAACTGCAGCAACTGCATGCAGAAAGAGGACTTCTTGTTCAGTCTCACAAAGAGACCTTGTGGGACCGACCCATTTGTATGACTGGCCTGAATGTTATCACAGAAGCGGGCAATCGAAACACAAAGAAAGGGGCCTCTCTCACTGTGACAAATCAAGCTGGCCAGTGCTATCAGTCAGCTGTGATGATATGGTTGTCTTTTCATCTTTTTTTCAGTGCATAGTGAAAGACACAGTAACTTTCAGAAAAGACTAACCCAGGGTTTACAGCCATAGTTGAACAGACCCTTTGACTGGGTTCCAGTACATTATGACAAGAACAATTAAGTATTTATCACTGTATGTTCTCCACACAGTGCTGATTATGATATTCTTTTGAATGATCGATATTATGGGCTTCTGTGTGAGTATCCGCTGTTCTGGCACGGTGGTTAGTCTTAGTACCTCATACCTCTGGGACCAGGGTTCATGACTCTGTGTTTAGTTTGCATGCTGAGGTTAACTGGAGTTACCCAATTGCCCATAGGTGTGAGTGAATGGTATATGTGAATGTGCCCGATGATGGGTTGGTGCCCTGTGATGAGTTGGTGCCCTGTGATGAGTTTGACCCCGTGATGGGTTGGTGCCCTCTGTTGGTGCCCTGTGTTGGGTTGGTCCCTGCTTTGCATCTATAGGCTTCAGACCAGCCTCAACTCTGAATAGGATAAACAGTTAAAGAAAATGGGTGGATAGATGGGTAGCCACTGTCCATTTTTGGGGCTGAATTAATTTCAATCATAGCATTGCAGGATCAAAATCAGTTGGTATTCTGCCTAGTATGTGGTTTAATTTTTGCAACACTAGCACTGGCGCTGGACATTTCCCTGACCAGCACTAGTTCCACGCGTTTCCAAAAATCATTACTTCGTGTTTTTCTATTCTGTGAAAAACGAAAGATCGATCTGCAGGCCAGATTTAATAGTAAAGTATAAATATGTTACAGGTTGAATAAACAAAATATTGTGGTGTTTGAGTGCTGAAGAGATCTTGAGGTGGACTGTAAAGTTTACTTTTTAGCAGATTCTTTTATTGCGTGATCCTTAGAAGGACAAAACAGTGAGCGAGAATGAACTCACACACAGACAGGGAGCCTCAACAGAGACAAAAGTAGATACAGGCAATAGAGACGGAGCGTAATGAGTTATACTCCGGAACCTTTTCTTTCGGTTCGGCAAAACGCATCCAAAGAACGAAATACAGATTAACCTTTACTTTACTTTCACTTCCACTTACATAATATTTCTGTTCTGTTCTTTTTTGAAACCAATGGAAAAGCAGGCTGGTTCTCAAATGGCACCTATGGCCAAAAGTATGTGGACACCAGCTTGTCCAACACCTCAGTACAACACCAAGGGTATTAATATGAAGTTAGTTCACACTATGTTACTGAAGTAGCCTTCACTCTTCTGGGAAGACTTTACACTAGATGTTGGGACATTGCCGATGGGATCAGCCATTCAGGTTGGATATTGATGTTGGGCGATCAGATCCCTTTCTGTGAACTTCTGTGGCCTACACTTTGTAACTGAATTTGCTCTCAAGCATTCCCACTTCAATATATCATCTGTGGCTCTACCAAGGCATAGATCTGGTAAACCGATAAGTTTTATGGAATCCTATGATTGTGCCAAGTTACAAATCCCTAACTTCTTCAGTGTGGCCACCCATCGTACTACCAGTGTTTATTGCTGGTGACTGCCTGTCTATGCTTAATTACACACCTGTATCATTTTCTCAGGGCAGAATCTGTGCTAATATTGTTCATGGTTTTATTTCATGGAAGTAGATGGTTCCTGTTAGTAATGTGATTTTGTTGCATTTGAATATGCCAGTGAGATGTAATTGCATTTCAGTACTTTTTAATCCAGAATATTACAAATGTCAGTAATGTAATTTTGTTGCATTGGAATACAGTGTATGTCTGTGTGATGTAACTGCATTGCAATATTTTTTAATCCACAATATTATAATGCTCTTTCTTTCTGCTAAATAGCTGAGAAGATGTAAACAGGAGTTAAAGTGTAATTGTCAAATGAAGCAGCTTGTAAAATGTGATTGTATTCCCAGGCTCCTCATTGGAGCTCCTCGGGCCAAGGCCTTGTCCAATCAGGGAGCCAATATAACCGGAGGTTTATACAGCTGTGATGTCACTACCCAGTCCGATGATTGCAAACGCATTGAGTTTGACAATGAGGGTGAGCATTCCACAGATCCACAAACCCACACTGACCCCACCTAGCCATGTAAAGTTAACCCCCCCCCCCCGGCCTGTTACAATGCTTGATGCTCAATATTGAACATTTTTAAGATTTTTGTGTCCGCATAACCAAAACCCATATATCAGAATTCTACATGCTACCTTTTAATATCTTCCTTCATTATCAATGAACACAGTAAATCTGAATGCGGAGTACAAGGAGGACCAGTGGATGGGTGTCACAGTACAGAGTCAGGGACCTGGGGG
>JABFEA020000001.1:32169825-32181556 GCA_019775915.2 Cyphomyrus plagiostoma
CCCCCCCCCCCCCCGCCCCCCCCCCCCCCCCCCCCCCCGCCCCCCCCCCCCCCCCCCCCCCCCCCCCCCCCCCCCCCGCCGCCGGGCGGCGTCCTTTCTCAGCAAACCCTTGCTGCCCTTGGCACTGACGACTGATCCCTGACACCCGACCTTTCCTCGCAGACCTGTGCCCACCGCTACCAGCGAAGGCTGTTTGTGAACACAGCCCAGGAGTCTAGTGACATCATGGGCCGCTGCTATGTCCTCAGCGAGGACCTCGGCGTCGACGAGCACTCCGACGAGGACGGCGGGAACTGGAAGTTCTGCGAGGGCCGACCCAGGGGTCACGAGAGGTTTGGGTCCTGCCAGCAGGGTGTGTCTGCCACCTTTACCAAGGACTACCACTATGTGGTGTTTGGGGCTCCTGGCGCTTACAACTGGAAAGGTATGAGTACCAGGTACCCAGGTGTTACTGGACGAGTTTCTGGCAATACAGTTTTCAGATGTACACTAGTGTGATAATGACCCACTTGAGACCTAACCAACTGCTTAAAGAGTAGTCACTCAGTTTTAGTACAGGTATCATCGAGCATAAAGATGAAATTCTTCATATCCATGAAAATGTTCCATTTTCATCTCCATAGCTTGCTTTGATCCCGAGAATTATTTTGTGCTCTAAACAGTAAAGCCCATTGTATGACTATTTCCATAAAAAACAATGTATCGCTTTTCCTGTTTTTTGGTGTGAATCAAAAAAACATGTAATTGTCTAATTTTTCACTGCTTTGCTAATTTATGTTTATGGGGCATTTATAATGTATGATTTATAATGTGCATTTATAATGTATGGTTATTTTTGTGTATGCAGTGTAAACCATTTGAATATATTATATATTTATAATATCTTTCTAAGTTAACATTACCAGTTATTGCTCCTTTCATGCAGTTCTGAATACCTAGACCAGGTTTATCCCATTCCAGTCCTGGAAGGTCACAATCCAACACAGTTCCCTGCTCAAACACACTTTAATCAGCTAGTTCACAGGTTTGGTAGATGTGTTTCAACAGGGAAATCTGCAAACGGTGTTGGATTCTGGCCTTTCAGGAATGGAATTGGGGAACACTGATCTAGACCTTCAGTTCATCACATTCCTGCATTGATGTTCCACTCCATCTCCACCTTCCATCTTCACCACTCTAGGGATTGTGCGAGTAGAGCAAAAGAACAACTCTCTGTTGGAACAGGGTATTTACGATGACGGGCCCTATGAAGTTGGGGATGAGAACCAGTTGAACACTGAACTTGTGCCAGTGCCAGCTAACAGTTACTTAGGTATGTTGGCACTCAAGAGACGAGGAAGCAGCTGGTGTGAGGGGCTGTGGGACCCCATGTTCTCCTGTTTTGGAAACCTCTCCCGTCACCATAGTCTTGTCCAGTGTTGTACTGATGTCCAGAACTGTGTTTTGTGTGTCTAGGTGTGCTGTTTATGACAACTGTGTCTGATGCCAACCCTGATCAGTTTGTGTACAAGTCGCTCCCCCCACAGGTTAACTGGGAGAAAGTTCTTGATGTCATGGCCAATAGCTATTTAGGTGTGTGATATATCTCAGATGCTTAGAACCTGTTCCTCAGATCCATTATTCCACAGTGGTTGGTCTTCAGTATGGTTTTCCATTGGAATGTAATGCATGCTTAATACATCATGCCATGCTACTGTTATATGTTGTATGTTTTGTAGGTGGTTAATATATTGTTTGTCATAAACATCAAGCTATTTATCTTACTGCTTCATGTCACTGTAGGAACTGTATGCACTGTGCATGTAGAGCATATAATTATTCATTGTGTAATTACATTGTTCCAGAATTAATCTTTTTTCATTCAGTCATTGTTCATTTATTTGTTATTTTTATCTGGCCACCTTGTCGCGATTAACCAGCTTCCACTTGTCAGGCTTCTCTCTGGACACTGGCCACAACATCACCAAAAAGGGGCGTCTGACCGTGGTATCTGGGGCTCCCAGAGCTAATCACAGTGGAGCGGTGGTCCTGCTGAGGAAAGACGCAAAGGCACCTAATATGCTCTCCCCAGAATACATTCTGGAAGGCCCAGGATTGGCTTCCTCCTTTGGTTACGATGTGGCCGTGGTGGACCTCAACAAAGACAGGTTTGTGATGTGATCGTTCATTTGTCACACCCATACAGGGTTAGTACCAGCATATCACCGACAACTGCTGTAAACACTTGGATGTAACACAAAACAAGACTATTGAGATACATTTTGTGCCATGTGCCAAAACTATATGACATAACGTTCCCTTAAAAAAATGAAATGATATTTATAGCACATGTTGGGAACAATATAAGAATAAAACACAGACAAAATGCTTTATTTAAGCACTGAATACTGGGTTTAACTTTTCCAGTTGGCAGGATATTGTGGTGGGAGCCCCACAGTTCTTCATGAAGGATGCAGAAGTTGGCGGAGCGGTATATGTTTACATCAACAAGGAAGGGAAGTGGAACACTATTGTCCCTATCCAGCTCAATGGAACCAAAGACTCAATGTTTGGGCTGGCAGTTGAGAACATCGGGGACGTGAACCAGGACTCGTACAATGGTAGTGCTGTCTTTGTTCTGAAACGCATAACTATCATCTGATTTGAGAACAAACGAAGCATGATTTTGGTCTCTAACCACAAACTACGTCTCTCCCACAGACATTGCGATTGGAGCCCCTTATGATGATGCTGGTGCAGGAAATGTCTATATTTATCATGGGTCTCCCGAAGGGGTTAAAACCAAGCCATCACAGGTTATTATCTTAGTCTGTAGAGCATGGACTTGATACTGACAGTTCGTATGGCTGAAATTGATCCCCTGTACCGTGACAAAAAGCAGTGGAGTAAACAGTAGTTTGGGTCATAACTCCGGTCTGTCTCAGTAATTCAACAGAAAGTTAATTTGTAGATTGTTAAATGTTACTGCCTGCGGAGGAAGTCCTTGGTATGCTTTGCCAAGCTGGGGGTGTCAATTGCACACTCATGATTATTGGCCACTCTAAATTGTTCAACTGATTTCAGGTTCTTCAAGGAAAAAATCACAATATCCAATTATTTGGATACTCTCTGGCTGGAAACATGGATCTGGACAAGAATTCTTATCCGGATCTTGCTGTAGGATCGCTCTCGGATGCAGCATTTATTTATAGGTAATTTATTGCTTAAAATAAAATAAAATATAATGAACTGTCTTCAATTTAATTACTTCCATTCATCTTACAGGGCAAGACCGGTGATTAGTATTAAGAAGGAGCTAAGAGCCAGCCCTACACAAATTGATTTGACCAAGAAAACATGCGGTAGCAGTATATGGTAAGACTATGACGATGATGTCGTTTTAGAGTTACTTCCAAATTTAAATTGTTTTTAAGTTGTGTTAATTTGTATAATCACAATATAATTAATAAAATGTATTTTTTCTTTATACAGCTTAATGGTAGAAGCATGCTTTACTTACACAGCAAATCCCAAATCTTACAATCCCAAGATCAGTGAGTAAACTGTCCTCATTATCATCAGGATATGGGACTCCTTATTGGATGAGCTGAATGATTGACGCCTCTGAACCCCTCCCCCTGACAGCCATTGCCTACACCTTCGAGGTGGAATCTGAGCGGAGAAGGCTGGGACTGCCCTCTAGGGTTACCTTTCTTAACAAGTCCACCACGGACCCAGACTTCCAGTTGCGTGGGATGCTGGACCTTCGAATGAAGAATCGGAAGGAGTGTACCTCAACCAGGCTACAGCTGCAGGTATTGCTAAACCTTCACGTGCTTTTGCTCTCCTGGGAACCTGCATGGATATTTTCAGAGTTACTCACTGCTTGTTTGGTGGCTTAGGACAACATCAAGGATAAGCTGCGGAGCATTCCCGTTGAGGTGTCCGTGTCCATCCAAGGTATGAAACGCAAGGAGAGACAGAGCTCTCTCCCGGAGCTGGTTCCTGTCCTGAACTTGAATCTGCCAGATAAGGCCATCAAGGAGGTAACTACAGCAATGGGCTGATACTTAATTCCAAATGGTGTTTTTGTCCATCCTGACTTCTTTCAGCTTTGAAAGCTTTAAGCAGTGGTGGGCAGGGTTCCGCTAACCCACTAACCTCTAATTATTGAGGCTAACTTCTTAGCGGATTAGCGGTTCTGCTAACTTTGAAAACTGTTAGTGGACTAATTAGCTTCCACTAAATTTAGTTCTGCTAACTGTAAAGCCACTAACCTTTTTTTGCTGGTAAAGTAAACAAAGTTTAACGGTCAAAAACATTTGCAAACCCTAAAATCACACATATTTGTTCTGGTCTGTTGTGAGCGTGTCTGCAGCATTGGTGTGGGAAACCGGCAGTTATACTGCTAAAACACTATTGCAAAGACTATAAAAGCTGCGCCGGTTAAAACAGAAGTGCCCTATCAGGTTTTAAATAATAACTTTCTGTTTTGGTTGACCCAGACTGAAATTTCAGTTGAGTTGAACTTCAAATAAAACCATCCTATGAACTTTTTTTTACAGGTCAGCTTTTTAAAGGAAGGGTGTGGAACTGACAACATCTGCCAGAGCAATTTGCAGTTGGATTACAAATTTTGCTACAGAGAACCCAATCAAGATGTGTTTCCTGCCCTGCCCAGGCAAGTATATGAGCAGATAAAGCCTTTTAATCATAGCAGGAAAGAAATCACTGCAATAAAGAAACTGAATGAACAATGAGTGAACTCTTAAGTGAAACAGACAAAATACCAAACCTGTATTTCTTTTACAAACCATACAACCACTAGTTCCTAGCACTGCAAAAGCACTGATTCATTTAAAATAATTAATAACAGGCATGGTAATTTGGTGTGCCATCCAAAGAAAGAGTCCTTTTATACAAATTATGTGGCTTGTTTTTTAGTGAGAATGGGGTACCAGTGATATCCCTGAGTGACCAGAAAGACATTGCTTTGGAAATCACAGTGAGGAACAGGCATGGGGATGACGCTCATGAAACCAAAGTGATCGGCTCCTTCCCCAGCTCCCTGTCGTATTCTGCCTTTCGCTCACAGAGGCCTGGGGTGAGACAGATCCTCTTCTATCGCTGACGATGTGTGCTGGGGGTCTCTGCTTCGATTTTGGGGCTGCAGAGTAACATGACTATTTATTCCCAAGGTGATCTGTGCAGCCAATCAGAATGGGTCGCAGACAGAGTGCGAGCTGGGAAATCCATTCAAAAGAGATTCAGAGGTAAGTCTTTACTTAGTGCTCTGTTTTTGAGAGTATTGCTTACATATTCTTATTACAAAAATCGTTTCTAGGTTACGTTCTATATTATACTGAGCACAGCTGGCATCTCCCTGAACACCACAGAGGTTGATATTGACCTTCAGCTTGAAACGTGAGTTGGTTTCCCTTTGTTGAGTTTTGAGCTTTCTGATAAGAAGTATTACTTTGTATGTTAAATGAGACTTCTGCAGTTTTAATTCAATACATTGTATTTCTAGTAAGACATTGTGCCTTTCCTTTCCTTACTTTACAGGACTAGTGAACAGAAGAACTTGGGCATTGTGAAGGCCAGGGCCAGAGTAATAATTGAGCTGCTTCTTTCGGTCACAGGGTAGGAATGTTTGTCACCCGCCTTTTCAGTATCAGAGACAGACTAATCTATTGTGTGTCCAAATTTAGAATTTTCAGTGTGTTTTCATCTAGCCCAGACTTGGCTAACATGGTTTCCCTGCTACTTCTCAGAGTGGCCAAGCCTTCCCAGGCCTACTTTGGCGGTGCCGTGAAAGGTGAAAGTGCCATGAGATCTCAGGATGAGATCGGCAGTTTAGTTGACTTTGAGTTCAGGGTAATTCTCATTTTAATATCACTGACCAGCATGCCTGAAAACATTCCTTTTAAGAGCCATACAAATAATGCATGCATCAGCGCTTTGGACAATAATGCCTGCAGGCCTCAAACACTCTATACACAAAGTTTTGCCGATGTTTATTGACTAGATAATCAACCTGGGGAAGCCGCTGAAGTCATTTGGCACAGCCTCCCTGAACATACAGTGGCCTAAGGAGAATGCTGTTGGCAAATGGATTCTGTATCTGGTGCGGATCAGCACAAATGAATTGCAGGAAATTCCTTGCTCTCCAGAAAGTGAAATCAACCCGCTGCCACACGTACAGGTATCGCTCTGAGGTCATTGAGTGCTAAAGTTTAAAGTGGAATAGTAAACACCAAGCAGTTTTTGGTTTCCTTGTTTACTTTGATGTATGTTCAACCGTTATTAATTAATTGCAACAATTTTTTTCCAGGCATCTAACACATTCCGCCGAAAACGCAGCATTAAAGAAAAGACTTCAGATGAAAGAAAAACATCATTATCAATGGATAAAAGAAAAACTTTGGTAAACAAATTTGTGATGTTAATGCTTATTTTGACTTCACAAGAAGTTGACAGAATTGTTGCGCTATTTTGAAATGGTGACTTTGCTTGCAGACATGTGGCAGTGGGGCTAGATGTGTAGCGATAAGGTGCCCCCTTCAGGGCTTGGACAGTAATGCAGTTATCGTGTTTCGGTCCCGTCTGTGGAACAGCACGTTTCTTGAGGTATGCTTCTTTATCAACAAAGAATAGAACCACCACCAGTTCAGCCTTGCATGCTATAATATTGCGGGATATAATCAAGTTTTGAGAATAAATTTTTCAGCCAAACTGAATGTACAGCCCAAAATTCTGGATGAAAATGAAGGACTTTACTTTTAAAAAGCCTCTCATTTTTTATAGGACTATGCATCTCTTAGTTACCTTGACCTCATTGTCAAAGCCTCACTCAGCCTGGATACTTCTGCCACAAACATGCTCCTTAAAAACGCAGAAACTCTGGTAAGACAAAATATGCCTCATGTTGCTTAAAATTATTGTTGTTCCCATCCACATGTAGAACAGCCCTGTAAAATAATTACGGTATTCTGTGTTGCAATGTGAAATGTCTTGTTTTGTCCCCCTTAAGGTTTATTAGTCTAGTTAGTAAAAGTATAACACCAAGTGCAGTGCTGAAATCACTATTTCAAGTTTGCTTCAATTTTAGGTGAGGCTGACTATATTTCCGGAGAAGATGGCGTCCCACTACGCTGGCGTTCCCTGGTGGATTATGCTGGTGGCTATCCTGGCAGGCATCTTGATGCTGGCACTGCTGGTGTTTATCCTCTGGAAGGTAAGCGGCAGCACGTCTGTCTAAGTCACAGTCACAGGATGTGTTTAGCTGTAGCCCCCGGGGTGCAAGTGACTGCGAGGCACCATGTCCACAGTGTGCCAAGCTTCTGAAATGCACACGTCTCCTTGGCTCAGCCTGTTCACAGCAGCCTGACTTGCTTCCTTTTAGTGTGGTTTCTTCAAGAGGGCAAAAAAAGATGAGCATGACGCAGCCTATCAGAAAGCTGAGGTCCATGTTCAGCCGTCTGACAAAGAGAGACTCACGATGGAGGCATAGTGCCCCCTGCATTCAGCCTCTGGGTAAAACTGATGCGTGTATCTGTCTGAGTCTGTGACCTGCATGGTGCGTGAGCTGCGTGCAGCTGAGGACATGCGCGAAGACATGCACAAAGACATGCTTTTTTGCAATATGCTTGCGGTGAAGGCTGGTAAATGTACATATCCATCAGTTAATCACAATCTGTCAGTTGAAAGTAACTGATTTCAAAGTTTTGACATGTGTATGTACATTTCTGGTCACCCTGAAACCATATCTTGAACTTTACAGCTCTTTACGGCTATTTGCTTTATAACCTGGTATCATTCCTGCAGTTTCTCTCTAACTTGGTTTAAAAGATCATTTGTTTTTCTAGGTGTTTCTAAGCTGGCAGCTTTCGGTGTTTGCTCTGCAACGTTTTGTTTATTTCCATTTATTTCCACAAACATGCTTGCTGACTCAAACCCCATTTATATCCAGCTCTGCTTCTGAACTTCACATCCTTATCATATTAATCTTGTTTCATAAAACAATACTTAAGATACCTATTTTTTATTTAACGTTACTTTCTGTAGTGTGGATTTTTCAAACGCTCCACATATGAAGATAGTGTTCCAAGATACCACGCCATCCGGATACGGAAGGACGAGCGCCAGATTAAGGATGGGAAAACCAAGTATGATAGCCTGGAGAAGAAACAGTGGATGACAACATGGAATGAAAATGAGAGCTACTCATAAGGTCGACAATTGGTGACGTGAAAAATATTAAATAATTCACCTTTGTATGCAGTCTGGGTCCTGAGATGTTTCTTTTTTATTTTTGCACTGCATCTGAACCTTCATTTGTATATATTGATAAAAGAAATCAAGGAAATGTTTGTTTTTCATTTTGAATATTCTTGCATTAATGTCATAATTCACTGGGCGAGACAATAAGGCATCAAATAAGTTTAAAACAAGATAAAGAGAAGTTAAAGACAGTTTCATCTGCGACTTTGCTACTGTATATTTACAGATGTGTTCACATCTGGAATGCGGTTGGTTACAGTGCTTTAAAAGAATCGTGTCTATTTCGTAATTGTCATGCTCCTCTTAGAACTGTTTTTGTAATGTACAGAAGGGAGCATTTTGTATGTTTTGTATATAGTTAAATATTTTAGTACAGTTTATATTTATTTCTGTCATAAACTGTTAATGTTTCATGCATATATTGACCAAAGATTTGGGAGCTCATGGAAGAAACAGGGCTTGGCTGGTTCAACCATGACCCATTTTGTTGCTTCAAAGAGCATTTAGTTGTTTCATTGATGTAGTGTGATGAACTGAGGGTGGATCTTTTCAAACAAGGATTTCTGAAGCAATGTTACATACAAAGAGTGAGCAAGGTAATGATCACCATCATTATCAGGGTCTGGGATACATTCTCTGATCAACACTGTTACTTCTGAATGTTTTATTGTGAATATTATTATGCATAAGTTCTTTAAAGAATATTACTTTTTGAATTTTATTCTCTTTAAGTCATATAAGTTTCGTTCCAGCATGGTCTTTCCAAAAAGATATAGATCATCTTGTAGCATCAGTTTAGTTTTACTTTTATACTGGGGAATCTACAGGAATCCAAAATGTGTCTGTGCACTCGCAGTGCAATAATTTAATATGGTCAGAAGAATTTAAAGCTTTATATCTGGGCAGTATCCATGAACAAAGTTGCATTTAAAAAAGAAGATCAAGCATACCACAAAAAAGATGATAATGTCTGGGTTTCACAAAACATTCCTTGGATGTTAGAACTATAGAACTAGGACTCTTATTTTAGATATTGTAATGTTTGGGAAACAAATGTTCAGAAATAATTGCAGTTTCTTTAAAGGCTGGCTTAACCATACTGGGAAAAATAATTTTTACATTACAGCAGCAAAGCAGGAAACTTTTTGTCCAACCATTTTGCTTCCTTTCAGCATAGATTTTTAAATTTTACCCATGTAATGAATGTATGTGTAGATTTATTCCAATGAGTTTTAAAAAATGTTTACATTCCAATTACACTGGAGCTATGGCATATTAGAAAACTGTGTTTAACACTGCGAATTGGTGTAAGGCAACTGTAAAACCATATAGTGGTGAGCATTACTGTAACAATGAAGAATGCTAGTAGTAACACAATTACATTTCTGTGTGAACATATTTCAAATCTAAAGTCTTACCACTTATCGTTTGTTTCCAATTAGACACATTACTGGAGAACACCAAAAAATAAAATGATTTTTAAAATCCTGTGGATTTAAAGATAATAAAGTAATAAAATGTGCATTTGTATGGCTTCCTTCATTTATTAATACTTCACACATTATACATGTATAATTTGCTAAGTAATTAATATTTATCATTAATGTATTGCTATGATACATAGAAAAGTAGGGAAGAGATTTTCTTCGTGTTGTAGTGGTATTATTTTGAAATATTATTTCGTGTAAGTTTATCAGTGCTAAATAACTTCAGGATGTATAAATGTTAAATTAAGCTATTTACAGCCAATTATTCAGGTTCACCCACCCTTCCTCTCATGCACCGCCTAGAACATTTTCAGCGACGTAAAAGTGCCGAGACAGGCCAATGGAAGGAGGTTTCTGTTGTTTGTCGGGTTTTGATGACGTCACATCTTATCGGCAGTCGCCAAACGCGCCGGGTCAGATAGCGAGGAGTCAAGGGTAGGTTATTGGCAGGGTGTTCATAGTAATTTAAGTATATTTTCCCGACGTCAGTCGTGTGGAAAAAGTGAGGTTTTTGACGCCCTCCTTGTGTTAAAACAAGGCGAAAACAGACAACTCATTGGGCGATTGCATGGGTTCAGCGTTCACTGGAAGATTAAAAGGATCAAGCGAGAGCGCACAACCAACATTAATGAGGCTCAACGGATTATTAAATTGAACGATATTTGGTTTTTTATAAATAGTCGCTGTAAATTGGCATTGATTAAAATGAGGCTTTTACGGTTTCTTATGAAATCAGCATCAATCGAAAAACACATAGATTACTACTCCAGGTTTTCGCCGTCGCCTCTTTCCATGAAACAGTTCTTAGATTTTGGTGAGTTTTTGGGGAGTGGTGGGTAATTTGCTGACTTATTGTTTTGTTGTGTACATATAAATAGACACCACGATGCGGTGTCCATTGCCTCCTTTCATAGGGACGGAAAACGCCTGCGAAAGAACATCCTTCATGTTCCTGAGACAGGAGCTGCCAATAAGGTTGGCCAATATCATGAAGGAAATAAACTTGCTGCCCGACAACCTGCTGAAAATGCCTTCTGTGATGCTGGTGCAGAGTTGGTAGGTTTGCGGTAACCCTAATTTTCAGGCGTCTTGTAAATGTTCCGTAATAAGGTTTATACTGTTATTTTAATTTATTAGTATTGTTATTATTATTACTTGTCGTTAGCCTCCTTACTTAATTGGCAGATTTTGTCGCTAGTTGTCCGCCAGCCGGGCTGTGAAATGTATCATTTGGAATTTATTTTTGTCACATTTTTTATTTTTATTTTTTTTACTTCAGTTTTTTATTGTGCAAAAGGAACACACCAGTGCAGTTTTGTAATTTTGAGAAATGTAACGATCCAAGTTCCCGTTCGTCACATATTACATGATTAGCCCATATTGAATATCCCTTTTGAAACTTTATGAGACGCGATTTGTCTCGCATTTTTCACATCACCCCCACCCCCCAGATCATTTTATCATCGTGGACTTGGGGAGGTGGGGGTGGCCTTCCTTATTGAAAGTGGCAAACCTAGTGAGGATTGATAGTTTGATTGACAAAAGCTTGTTTCTGCAGTTTGCCTGCAACTGAATGACATGGCGAGGAAAACCCATGACATTCTGAAAGGCAATTTAATTCTTGGGTCTGCAGCTGTCATTTAGGGGACAAAATGAGAGGGTGAATTTTCTAACAGCAAATAGAACTATAGATGTGCTGTCCCTCTGTGACGATGTTCTGTCTTTTGTTGGTGTGTTTGCATTCAATTCAATGTAGAGCGAAACAGTAATGTAAAGCTGTGGAGGCTATTCAATAAAGTAAATGGCAAATTCATAAAGAACTACCTGAATTACGTACATTTTTAAACATGCAAATGGTCACTAAATTACCACAAAGTGTAGTTTAATTGGGAGACATCCATCCAGCCATTTTCCAAACCGCTTATCCTACTGGGTCGCGGGGGGTCCGGAGCCTATCCCGGAAGCAACGGGCACGAGGCAGG
>JABFEA020000001.1:32181656-32206218 GCA_019775915.2 Cyphomyrus plagiostoma
TCCCGGAAGCAACGGGCACGAGGCAGGGAACAACCCTGGATGGGGGGCCAGCCCATCGCAGGGCACACTCACACATCTATGGGCAATTTAGCATGTTTTTGGACTGTGGGGGGAAACCGGAGGAAACCCCGCAACAACACGGGGAGAACATGCAAACTCCACACACATGAAACCCAGGCGGAGACTGGAACCTAGGTCCCAGAGGTGTGAGGCAACAGCGCTAACCACTGCACCACCATGCCGCCAGGTTGGGAGATACATCATGCATTATTATAAAGATAGTTTGAGCTAAAAATTGGCTAGCGTGACTCCCATAGTGTAACGTAACCCGACAGTAAACGTTAAATGCAATTAAATTAAAATTTTATTTGAAAGCTCAAAATAAATTGAGAGCACAAGAAAAGTAAGTTGTTTGCAGATTTCAAGGATTTTGTGGGGTTGACTTAGTATTTTGTGGAAATGTGAAGTAATTTAGTACAATGTGCCCATGAAGAAGAAAAAAACTGTGGCCTCCATCTATATTGTTAGTGCATCATCGACGTCAAAATATTAATTATATGAATATTTCAAAATATGAACATTAAGACATATACAAAGCAATACTGGTAATCACTTAATTGGTGGGGAAAGATTGAGCAAATTGGCATGTAAGTGGAATGCGCCATAAATGAATACAATGTTGCCATTCTGACAGCCCCCCTTTCTAGTAGGAATTGTATATAAAGTGAGTGCACTCTTTATTTTAAGGTATATGCAGAGTCTTGAGGAAATACTACAGTTTAAGAATAAAGCCGCTGATGAGAAAGTTATATACGAGTGAGTAACCTAAATTATCCGATATCCTTTTGATTGTATTTGAATTTAATTAGCTTTTTCTTTTTTTTTGCATATTAAATATTGAAATCACTTTGGCATCCCCAGTTTCACAGATGCTGTCATTAAGATCCGCAACAGACACAATGACGTCATCCCCACCATGGCCGAGGGGGTGGTGGAGTACAAAGAGGCCCACGGCATGGACCCGGTGACCAGCCAGAATGTGCAGTACTTCCTGGACCGTTTCTTCATGAGCCGCATCTCCATCCGGATGCTGCTGAACCAACATAGTGAGCATCAGAACTAGTAGACACTAGGGCTGCATGATGTCACATCCCGGTATATTCACCAGGACTTTTGGCAACGGGCATCAAAATTTCTCAACGCCGGCTTTTCAATACCATACACACCTTTAGTTATGCCCACAATTTGGTAAGCAGATTGGTTGTACACATAAAAAAATTTATGCGATGTGTGTTGTGATGCTAAAACTTAGTAATCTGTATAAAATCATCATGTCCTTATGTTTGTTAAATTTGGTTACCGGAGCGTGCTACATACTACTGTTTTGGTATATCATGGAAGTGATAAACACTGAAGCCATGGTGAAGAAAGGGACAAGTCAGCAAACACATCACTTTTTAAAAGAGGAGATATCGTGGATGAACGTAAAAAGACTTCGGTGGGGTGGTGATGCTTCTGGCAAAGTCCAGCTCATTTGGTAAATATTAGGACACTGGTAATTTATATAGATTACTAACTGTTTGGTGTCACAATACCTGTTTTATTAATATTTTAGGCGCACTATTAATCTGCTTGCCAAATTGTGGGAACAAGTAAACGTCCATATAGTAGTGAAAAGCTGGTGTCCACTTGTGCATAATCGATGGTGCGGCCCTAGCAGAGACCCTGCTGTCCTTTGATTGCTCATCTGCTTCTCCTTCCTCAGCTTTACTCTTTGGTGGGAAGGTTACAGCAAACCCCGCCCACCCTAAACAGATTGGCAGTATTGACCCCAACTGCAAGGTCACAGAAGTGGTGAAGGGTAAGCCCCCCCGTCATTTTGTCCATATTTACTTCTGGGCTGTAGAATCTGTACACATCAAAGTTTTTAAGGGATTTTATCCCTCATATCGCACTTGGTTCTGTGACTTGTCTTTCAGATGCGTACCAGAATGCTAGAACATTATGTGATCTGTATTATAAGAACTCACCAGAGTTGAAGCTAGAAGAAATGAATGGTAAATATAAGTAGTAAGTCACTGCCTTTTTTTTTTGAGCATTTTTCAAATTCTACCTTTTTAATTATCTGCCATTGATAAGGGGTCACATTGCACAAAATGAAATAAATTCTTAAATTAGCACCTTTTTGTACCTCACACACAACATGCATTATTAGAATGTTAAGCACGGATTATAAGCTTTAGTAAATAAGTGCCTTAAATGGGGTGACTTACCTTACTGAAAGGTACAAGAGCATAACTGCTCTCTGGTCCTGATCCTCGAAACTTTTTGTCTCCTCAGCCTTGAGATCCCGCGGCTCAGCATTGATGTGATCAAACGCATTAGTTTAAAAATGACTGGAAGGTTTTAAAGTAGTGAGTGCAGGGACTATGTAAATGTGTCTGTTTTATTTTTATGTGTCTGCAGCCAAAGAGCCTGGAACGCCCATAATGGTGGTGTATGTGCCTTCTCACCTTTACCATATGGCATTTGAGCTTATTAAGGTATGTGCCATGCTCTGTAATCTCCGCCATCTTGTTTTGGCAGTTTGTAGCGCCCCCTGAAATGGGTTGATGCACACCAGGGCCGTATGTGGACGATGCAGTGTGTTGGCCGGGTTTCTACCAGTCACGGCCTTAAGTGAATTGGTGAAAAGTTGTTTGTTTTGATGGCATAAATTGTGCAGTACTTTGAACACTTTGTGTTCTTGAAACGTGATTTATAAATAAAATGTACTTGCTAGTTAAGGGCATACAATTTCTGTATGTGTTAAATATTATCTTCATCATTTTTCCAGTTGAATCAAATTACTTGTTTAAATATTGAAGCAAAATGGTTTTTATTGATGTTCATTTTCCGTTTGTGTGTGTACTAACATGCTGCTTTGATTATGGGGAACCTTAACACAGTTGATGATTGTACATACAAATTGATGGAACATGCAATTTTAAGCGGCATGTGAAGGGATAGGTTTGGGCAATTTTTTTTTTTTTGAAGGATTGCATACTTTCGCAATTCTTGTGCATACTCTCGCAATTCTTGTGCATACTCTCGCAATTTTTGTGCATACTCTCGCAATTCTTTTTGTGTTCCCTCACAGAATATTGCATTCCCTCGCAAGAGAGACAGCTGACACGTTGATGCATTGACACAATGTGACATTAATACTGTATTTGTGCAACAGAATATTAGGAAGTTTGATAACACAACTTCATTTAATTCCAAAATTCTGTTTATTGGGGGGGGATGAATGAATCTAAATTAAATATTGGGGGGTACATATCCCCCCTGCCCTTTGCTTAAAAAGGCCCTGTGTGGCATTGCATAGGAGCAATTGAAATGATGTCCCAGCTCATGATTGGAAAAAAAAAAATCATATTATTTCAGTCGGGACCAGATATCAAGGTGAATCGATGACTTGGTCCCATATGCCCCCGTGACAGAGAGAGAGCGCCACAACAGTGTTTTCAACACTATAAAAAATATGTATAAAATTGGGGTAGCATAATTCCAACAGAGACCTTATGTGAAGTATGTTGAGAGGAAAGTGGACTTTCAGATGAGGTGGATGTTACTCAAGTCACACCTAAGATACATAGATGGAGAGATGATATCTTTAAAAACCCATATAAAATTGGGGCAGCATAAGTTCTGTGGGATTGTTGCAGGAAATGAAGAGGGCTTTCTGCGAATATAACATACATGGAGGTTCCTACACCCCTGTCTCTGGGTATTTTAGATGAAGTAAAAATCAGTTGGGTGATCCATTACCATTGGATCTGCTGGAATGCATGGCACAGGATTGTGAAGAGACGCATTAGTGTTAATCTCCAACCCAGTCCGTTTAGGGGCTCCGTACAATGTAGCTTACAGTGGTAAAGTGTGCTTTATATTCGATTAAACTCTTATGAACAGTTTTAAAGTTGTTACTAGGCCTGCATGGTATTTCAGGAACTTGGCATACCGGCAACAGAACTGGCCAGCCCCCCAGCAAGGTCAGTAGTGTAGCGTGTAAAAGTGTTTCTTGGGGCTTTTTCATATTTTGCAGACCACTTCTCTAAACACAACATTTATTGTGTGCATCTCAGCTTGTGCACCGGACATAAAATTTGTGACTTTGTTGAACGATATTACAGTCAGAAAACTGAATTTGAAATATAAAGCTAACTTTAGTACGGTGTTTAGTTTCGCACAGCGTTAGCCGTCAGCTACAGGGAGAGAGACGTGTGTGGAAATGTTGGTTCTGACCAAAATGACTTGAAAACCAACATTTCCAGATGTGTTTGTGACCAGTAACTGGAAACAACCAAGAAGCCTTTTGTGCTGCCTGCAAGAAGTGGTTCAAGCTGGGCAGGAGGGGTGTTGAGGTTGCATTTAGGCCAACGTGTAAGTCAAATTATTTCTCTAGTGTCCCAAAGTGCCATTTCAGCCGTCCCAGTGAGTATGTACGGCCCAGTGAGTATGTACGACCCAGGTTATGAGCTGCTGTGTCATCTGTTATGTATACAGTTATATTTATTGTATATGAAGGTAGACACTGTGGTGGAAGAAGATTTAGGGGCCTGGAGGAGAACAACATGATGGGACTGTGGTCAAGCCTTGACTTGTTTGTCTCTGTTCGTTTTTTTTGGAGATGTCTTTGTCAAAGCAGGAAACTGGAAACAAAGGTGGCAGGATTGAGGGGGGCATTGTGGATGTTCCAAGAAAATTGGGAAAAACAGGAAAATGCTCATTAGCTTTGGGGAACATGTTGACTCTTTTCTAGAAATGAAGCTGCGTCGCAGTGTCTGCATGGGAAAGGACGTGCAATATCAGTGTCTAATCTGGCATTATTAAGGGAATTGGGTCACGTGTGTATTGTCTTATTCAACAGTCGTCTCTAACAGTAAATAAGCCTCCTTCAGTTTAATTCATCAAAAGGTGGACAGCCGCAAAAATACTGTTTGGCCAGAATATCGGACATGTCAGACATCAGATTATAAAAACGACCCCTCACCTTTTCAGGAGCTATTTTTGGGAAAAAGTTCTTGGAATCCCAAATTTTTACAAAGTAAAATTATTTTATTTGCAAGCACATTCAAGAAGTTAACCATCACTGTGGGTGGGATCAGTACAGGTTTGTCTCAGGGGGCCGAAACAGACCGGGCGCCAAAACGATGATCACAGCTCCGACAATGTTGTATTGCTAAATGGGGTTGATTCTGTTGACTGCATTTCAAGCGTATGGCCAGGAAGCAGATAATGCACCATCTGTTGTATGTGTATAATGACATTTAAATTCTAGTCCATGAAACCAGTTTTTTAGATATCATTTTTGGGAAAAAAACACCATCTTATATATGGGAAAATACAGTGGTAAGGATAACTCTAAACAGATGGTAGCCTTAATGCTCTAAGTGTGGCATTAAAAAGGTCTTAAGCTTCAGTGTTCCGATAACTGCATAAACCTGGTTGGGGATGTGATTCCCAGAATGCAATGCGGGCCACCATGGAGTTCTGCAGAGACGACGAATGCCCTCAAGTTCATGTACACATCACCCTTGGGAATGAAGACCTAACCATGAAGGTACGGCTTTTCCCCGAAGTCACTCCGCCCCCCAATTTGATTCATTCGTACCCTCCCATATTTGAGGAAGCTTGTTTTTGGACATTGGCAGGTGAGCGATCGCGGAGGGGGCGTGCCCTTGAGGAAGATCGATAGGCTGTTTACCTACACCTACTCCACGGCCCCTCGCCCCCGCATGGAGACTTCGCGAGGGACCCCCCTGGTGAGAGGTCACCGCCTTATTGCACGACACTTATACTCTTGAGCATCATATTTAACCCAAATTATCCCAGTAAAGTTACAGCTGTCCGATGTAAAAATATTTTATTATGATGATTTTTTTCCTATTAGTCACTATTAATAATTATCAGTAATATAATTAAATTATTTCTTTACTTCAAGTCTCCGTTTTTGCTTAAAATTTCCTTAGGATTCCATTTAAACAGATTCAAAATATGAAAAGGCAACAAATTGAATGAACTGCAAACTGAAATCTAATTTTAATAAATCATACAAAGAAATTTTTTGTTCCTTGGGCACTAACTGTACCAAATGCCGATAGCATGATTTGTCGTTGGGTCATACATCCGGGTAAATTGGATGGCTGAATGAACTATGGCTAACCTGGCATTAGTGGGTGAGTCCATCACACTTAAATGTCGTCTTTTAACATGTATTTGCATTGTGGTCCGTCTGTGGTATTTAAGTTCTGCTTTCAGTGCAGTTTCTTCACTTTTAATGTGGGGAAACAGCACCTCCTTTCCTCCGTATTAAAGAGTAATAGAGAAGGAAAATCTTAATCGATGCTTTTTGATAATCGAGTAATTTAGTTTCGCAGGGTAATCGTGACAGCTCTAGTTGAAACTTTGGATAAGTGCTAGGTGTACCAAAATAAGACTTGGATTCAGAGGCACGTGTTGCACTACTAGACTTACAATACATTTGTTACAGTAAAATACACATTATTTGCACACGTTACTCCAGATTCTGGCTTTGTGGCACATTTGCTTTAGGCATCCAAGACGTTACATTTCATTCAATTGAAAATTTAGACCGATCAACATAACAAATTGAGAGCATAAAAAAGTCAATTGTTTGCATATTTTAGGGATTACATGAACTCTAATATTTTGTCAGAATGTGAAGTAAATTGTGTGTAGACTTTATTACAAAATACTTGTCCATGTCATGTTATTGTAACCGGTACAGTTTTGTTGGTCCAGCCTTTCCAAACATACTTGTTTTTCAAAGCATTATCAAAGCATCCCAGTTTAAACGGATTTGTGCTTCTCGTTCACAGGCTGGCTTTGGTTATGGCCTGCCCATCTCACGCTTGTATGCCAGATACTTTCAAGGTGACCTGAAGCTGTATTCCATGGAGGGCTATGGCACCGATGCCGTGATATACATCCGGGTAAATTGGCTGGCTCAATGAATTGTTTGATTTTAAGACTATTTTAATTTGAATATCATTTTGCTGTGATACTTAGCTTAAACCGTGTTTAAACACGGCCCTCGTGTTTGTATGTAGGCGTTATCCACGGAGTCCATAGAGAGGCTTCCAGTCTACAACAAGGCTGCCTGGAGACACTACAGGACGATTCATGAGGCCGATGACTGGAGCGTGCCCAGCAGGGAGCCCAAGGACGCGGCCACTTTCCGGGGATCCTAGGTCAGAAGCGGGAGTTGCGCTGCCATGCTGCAGACTGCAGAGACGGAGGGAACGAGAGACATTTCCATTATTCCGAATTTTCCACGAGGGAGTCATTGACCAGCTCCTATAAGAGCAGAAAGGGGTTCCGGCCCCATTTTAACGTATTCAGGTGCCTACGCCTTACGGGTGGTTTTTTTTAACGCTACCATTATGATGCTGTGAGTGTGAAAATGCAGATTTAGGTTTTTTTTATTAAGATATGTGAATTTTTGCTGTAGCGGTAACCATGTGCACGGTCAGACATTTTAGACGTTTCTTTTGCTGTGGCTGAATGAGCGGGTTGCCTGCCAGGGTCACTGTTCGCAGGGCAGGTATTCGTGACACGCATGATGAAAGCTGGATTGAATGTGTTTGCCGATTCTAGCCGTGGGCTGTATTGTCCTATCAGGGCTTTTGGGCCTGGTGGTTTCTGTTGTACTCCTGCAGTTTGGTTCAGGTACATTTTTTTTTTTTAATCCAGAAATGAATATTTCTTGCCACGAACACATGGGAAAATTTGCCTCTGGGCAGGAGAATAGGCATTTATACCCTCTACCCACAGAAATCCACACTGATACCCACGAGATTTTAACAGATAGACTCTACAATGCTGGTAAAGTGCTATTGCCCAAATGTTGCTTTAAAATTTTCTTTCAATTCTGAAGATGTTTTGATGTGCAGAGGTCATATGGCTTAGCATTTCACAGATTAATGTAGCTAGAGGGTTGTAATGTGTTTCATTTACCAGTATCTGTTTAATAAGCTTATACAGTATTAACCATGTATGGTGCTTTCAGGGCGAGAAGGTACTTTTGATAAGTAGAACTGCACAGTTTGCCATTTTTCTCTCTTTGTCATATTCAGTTGTGTTGTGAGGAAGATATTTTGGGGGTATGGGATGGACAGAATAAAAAAAAAATCTTATGAGCTTGTCTAAAATCACTAGAATATGTATATAAAAATACCATGTATGCTACAGAACAATGGCTATCTTCTGAAGGTCAAACATTGCTGTATTTAGGAACACATGCATCCAAAATACCGTTAGCCTAGTCCACATTTCTAATGCAAGCGTACCTTAAGCCCTTTTAAACATTTACGAAATTCCAACAAATCTCCTAGTCTTCAGATATCTTTATTTTCTTAATAAATTAATATTGACCAACAGTACTTCATTAGACTAAATGAATGCGATATTAGCGATAGCATGCAGCTAGCCAGCTGGTTTCATTTGCGTGGCTAGCAGATGGTATCATAGCTTTGGCTCAGTTTCGGTCTTCCATGTGTAAACAGCAACTGACCGTTAACCCAGACCATGTTTATAAAGCACCCAGTCTCTCGCTGTGATCATGACCTGCTCTGGTTATTTCAAATGCTGCTGTACCAAAGGTGTGATGCAGAGTTTGCTAATTAGTGCTTTTGCTTCCAAGTTTGAAGCCGTTATTTTTGTGTTCAGGTTTGGACACTTTTACGCAACACCACCACCAGATGAGAAAATTAGTTTATTAGTGTAAACCTGTACATTATCAGGGAAAAGAATTGGCCTAATTATCGGGGAGCATAACAATTTTATGTCCATCTAGCAAATTATATATTAAGGTGCATATAATACATGTACAATTATTAATTCCATGTATAGATGTTTGTGGTTATATACACTTCTAAACAAAAAAGGAATGTGGAGAAACGCTGTCTTCCCCTGTTCGACAGGGGGCTTGCATGCGCTGGAGTACTGGCTGAGTACCGTGTTCGTGAACGTCGTTTCAGGGGAACGCTGACTTCACTAGGGTGCAGAAAACCTTTTTTTTTTTTTTTTTTTTTAAAATGCAAAAGCAATCCTGTTCTGACTTCTACGTAGTAGAAAATAAGACCTACTGAACTCTACTGTAGTCAAAGTTAACATTATATAGCTAACTATGCATATATATAACATTTTATTTGTACATTTAAAGCTATTTTGCATTTTAAAGATGATTCTTTCTCATAACCTTTACAAAACTCATGTAAGAAAAGATCTGTACATAAGTATGGTACTTCTAAAAAATACAATATAAAACATTTGAAAATCGGAATTCAGTCTATTATGGACGGGTCCATTCTCTGGTAATCTCTTTCAGGGATAAAAGAACTACAGTAGTACATAAAATATTTAAGAGATTCATTTGCTGAGCTGTACTGAGAGCTTTTTTACCCGTGTTGATATTTTATTTGAAGATGAGGCTTGGTATTTCAAAAGCCAGAATTCTTTCATTTTTATTACCAGTGCACTTTAAGTGCAGGTCGGCCACCTGATTTGGAGCATGTGCCGTGGGCTTGGCCCACACTGGACTGGAGAATAGACTGAGCAGAAGAGGGTCAGGAGCTCACCAGCCAGAACGCTGTAGGGATGCGCGCCCTAAGTACTGTCTGACATGGTCACTCGAGATGCCAGCCATGCCATCACTGATCATATCTAACTGCAGCGTAAAAATCACTGCTTGCTCAAAATTGACATACCTGGAACATTCCTTACTATTAACCGCTACAACTGAGAAATGAAAAACAAGTCATGCATACAGTGAGGATTCTCCTAATTTGTTGAAGTAGAACTTGTATTTGTCAGAAACCTCAAAGTTGCCAGATGCCGCCAATCGTGGCGGTCGAGCTCGCACTGGAGAGGGAAGCTGGGGCAGTGAGGGAAGCTGAGGGTAGTGAGGGCGCTGGGGGAAGCTGGGGGCAGTGAGGGAAGCTGGGGGAGCCTCAGCAGGAGGAGTCTGTGCTGACGGGCAGCTTCCCGCTCCATAGTGCTTCCTTCTCCCTCTTTTCTCGCAGTTTCTCCAGCTTCTCCTGAGCTTTCCTCATGTCCTTGAGCTTCTTCTTGATGGTGGCACGGTCACTCTGGCTCAAAACTCCCAAGGTCTGAAAAAGAATGAGCAGCTGAATTGATGCTTGGTTTTAGTCACTGACTAATCAGCTTCCAACATTTAAACTCCAATGTTCCAATCAAGCATCCACAAATAACAGGACATGAATTAACACTTCACATATATTAATTCAGTCCACTAGGTGGCAGTCAAGAACATATTTCTACCAGTTATTACAAGGCCCAACTCATACACCATGTATTAAAACTATTTCTCTTGATGCAACAACTATAACTATCAATAACAGTGCTGAATACAGGAGGCCAATAGGAGGACAGAATCCCACCTTCAGTCTGTCACTGTCCAAGTACAGAAGCTGCTGCCCATCCACACCCTTGGCTGTGAACTCTTCGATGTACTGGTCCATGTTCATTCCCATCAGCCAATGGCAGACCTGCGTTGTAGTCCACTCTGTGACGGGCCGGTTCTGCCACTGATACTCCTTCCCTGGCAGTGCTGGCTCATCATCTAAAGTCTGTGACCCACCACACAAACACATGTGCAGTTAGAGAAACAGCACTGTCGGTTATACTGCTGTTACATTCATTTCTGTACAAATGGCTAACATGTTAGCATCGTATAACGGCCATGTACATAATTCATTTATAATTACAACCATCTCCCCAGTCGCTCTCTCTTGGCGACATGGCGTTTACCTGTGAATACTAGAGTGTGATGGTTCACGAAAGGTACCGTTTGGTACAAATCTCAGTTCACAGTTTGATACAACTTTGGTACAGCAGAGAACACAGAATTTGTTCTTGAAGTGTTTACACTTAAAACTGCAAACAATTACGAACAGCTGTAACCCAGAGTGAACAGCTGTAACCCAGAGTGTCAGTGTGCCAGTTGACGAGTGTAGATAGCAAAACTTAAGACGCTCATCTGCACATTATGTAAATAAATATATAAAGAATTAAAAAATAATATCGCATCATCATAATAATAATGAACTGAATCCTGTGTTTTCTACTACTGAGTATGGTTGCGTGCTGGTAGTGGCAAACGGCCCTAAAGCCATACATTTTTTTGAGCGCAATCTTCTGAATTTCCTGGAAAAGTGCAGTAAATGCCATGGGGAGACTAATTTGCATGGGCTGCTCCTGCCTTGCTCCAGTCATACGTTCTGGGCACGTCGTCTCAAAGGTTAGCATGTGGGATGTGTCCTTCAGCAACATGTATAACAGAGTTCAGTACAACAGAGGTGACTGTCAGCCTCCAATTTATCTCCAGCTCTCTCCAAATGACTGGTTATGACTGCCGCAAACTCATCACAGACACAATTAACGTGTTCCGTGCTGGACATCTTTTAATGGGACTTAGGTTCCGCTCGTGTCAATAAATGCATTTCTTTCATTGTGTGTTCTGAGTATCATGTAACCGAATCAAATGACAAATACAGGGGCTACAGGGGTTACAGCCCTGCTGAATATGTACATGCAACAACTCATAATCCATTGATAATATATAAATCTCAAAAATTAGTTGGCATTATTACTATTAAACGTTTTTAACTAGGTTAGTCTAATTGAGATTTAAAACCTCTTTTGCAAGAGGCGCCTGAATAATATAAAACCTCTTAACACAGAAAAAAGTATAGGACAAATGGTATAGAAAATGAATAAATAAAATGAATGAATGAATAGAAGAAAGAAATATAATGGAATGTATCACACGTGTAGTTTCCTGTCCTAGGCGTTTTACTTGGGTATAACCCAGAGGCTATGCAGGTTTCAATCTATTTCAGCGCCTGAGTAAATGATACTCCCCCCCCCCCCAACACTACAGATCAGATCTCAGCGCAGGTGATCGCTCTCCATGCTGCTGGAGGGGGTCAGGATCACGCTCGCATCATAATATGCTCAGCAACCCGGCATTCCAGCCGATTCCAAGCCAGCGAAAGTGGCAAAGACGACCGCGTGAGACTGAAGGTGCGCATGGATCCGCGCATGGATCCGCGCATGGATCTGCGCACCCGAGAAGCTCGCTGGCCTGCAGGGGGAGGGGCCGAGTTAATTAGAGCAGGTTAAAATCTGGAGCGCGCCGAGAAGAGAAAAAGCAGGTCGGCTAAAAAGAGAAAGGTTTGGACAAGCTCTCCTACTCCGGCAGACCCTCTTTTAGACACTAGCACCTGGGGCATTAGCGCCAAAGAAGGCTATGTAACCTTAAGGGTATTGACAAGTCTGTCTGAATGAGAGCTCAGAGGCACGCAGACTTCTGGGATGACAGTGGTGGGACAAGGAGACTGATCCGGTTATGCACGACAAATGTGGATGAGAGTGAACTTAAAGAAATTAAGAGTAACGCGCTTGCATTAATACTGAAAATTTAAGTAAAATAAACTTCCTCGTAAACATTCACACGCTAGTGCACCAAATCCGCCTCTGTCCTTCAACACGATTCAACCACAACTACCAGGTAGGAGCTATTTGTCGAGGGTGTTTTCCCAGCGCCTACTCAATGGGTGGCAAGAGTAACAAGACGCTCTACTATTCACTCACCTCGTTGGAAGAGAAGGTCAGAGTGTGTGAGCGCCCAGACAGACAGGGCTCTCCCACCAGCCCTGCCAAGCCCAAATCGGGACTTCCAGGGTTTGAATCATCTATGACTGAAAAACTCTGGAATGGGTGGAAACAAGCAATGGATTAAATGGACAGAGCCACTCGGCACACTGTTTCAGGCTCTACAGGGCTGAGTGAAATGAGACTCAGCAACTCCTAAGACAAAGCAAAGGTGTAGCGGATAATTTGGGCCTGTTCCCTCTGCCCCAGTTTGTTATGCTCAGCTCTGCAGTACTGACAGTATAACATAGGGGAGATTGGGGTTAGCAGTGCTGAGTAATTCAGTTTCAGAGAGTAAAAGTCCAGACCAACCAGTTGAGTTCTCTTGTGACTGAGACTCTTTATGCTTAGCTGGTCGGTTGAAACAAAATCCCGGTCTGGACTTTTACTCTCTGGACCTGAATTACCCAACTCTGGGGGTTAGTTGGAACTTTTGACAAATGCCTCCATAATACAAGAACTTGATTTGTTTTTGCAATGGAATAAACATTTTTTCAATCACACATATCCAAGTTACAAGTGTTGCATATAATGTTCTTAGACCTTTTGGTTATACTCTATATCAGTGCTTCCCAACCCGGTCCTTGGGGGCCTTCAGACAGGCCATGTTTTCCTCCCTCCCAGCTCTCAGAGCAAAAATTGGGACTGTTTGGGGGTCCCTGAGGACTGGGTTAGGAAACACGGCTCTATATGATCCACCTCAGACATGATTCTCTCTGGTGTTCCGTATTAACGCCACTTTTGGGGTTAGCTGACACGTGGCATGGAGTATGCCGGAACGGGTCATATAATTCAGGTCATGGCTGAAGAAATCACTGAATTTTTAAACGTAATTTACTTTATTACTATGTATTGTGTAACATGTTCTAACTAAACCCCCGTTAATAATCCAACTAGCCCCAATCAGTCATGTGACATTTTTATGTGTACTACAGAAAACTTCTAATGACACATTTGGTCTCATTCTGTAGCTGCTACAGTGTAAAGAATGAATGAGTTAATCTACTGATTGTCGTCATAGAACATTTATTTAAGGAAAAAAAAAATACTCCAAGTGTCAGAAAATATAAAAACCTCTCCTGTGGCCACCCTTCAGTTCTTATTCAAGAAACAAATATGGTGGATGGACATCGTTCTTGTCTGCCCCTAGATGGCAGCACCTCCCAAAATGGATGATTACTTTGTTTCGAAATTTCAGTGTTATGAAAAACGCCCCGTTCCAACTAACCCCACTTACCACTTATCACATCCCAAATCAGAAAAACCAACCAAACCATGGAACCAAGAAATGGAAAGACTACAATGAACCGTATCGTTCTCTGTGAAATCAAGAGGCACCCATATAATTTTTTACTGAAAAAATAAAAATCTGAACATTTCTGGTACTTTGCAGTTAATACATTTGTATAATTTTAGAGCCATCTACCTTCCACACATTAATCGGTACAGATGCCGGCATTTTAATTCTTAAATTATGAAAAAAAGTTCTCTCTATAAATAAGTGTCTCAGGCTAACAGGTTAAAATAAGGCTTTGTCCATTTTTAATGCTATAATGTAATTACTAGGTGGCTTTTGGCTAACAAAACTAAATGATCTTAAGGACCGTATAAGGATCATAAGGATAAATAAGTAGTACCCTCTGAATAAATGAGGAATCTTCCTACAATTTTTGGAGGAGTCCTGGTTTAGAAAAGATGATGATTTGGTTTCATAAAGAAGGGACTCCAGTGTCGTTAGGGCGTGTAGGGAAAGGACAGCAGCGGCCTGGAAGCTCACGGAATAACCTTACATGAACTGCAACAGGGGCTGCTCACCGTTCCAGGGTGTCTGTGTTAAGGATAATTTTGTTCTGTGTTCCGTAATAAAGCAGCAGTGCTATTCTAATATCTACTGGGGCAGCAACACCAAATACGGGATGGAACTGCAGGGCAGGTACCACAGGAGAGCAGCGCAGCGCTGTTCTAATAAACAGATTATGATGCGATGGACGGAACGTAAACCTTCGCCACATCCTTAAATTTTTACGAAATGCTGAAATCTGCTCTTCCGTTAGATGTTGCACCCAGCAGGCCTGATCCCATATTTTCTCTTTCAAAATTAATACTTAATACAGTGGTACCTTGGAACATGAACTTAATTCATTCCTGAAGGCTAGTCGAGTTGCGATTCGGTTGAGTCCCAAGTCGAATTTCCCCATAAGAAATAATGTAAATGAATTTAATCCATTCCAAACCCCCAAATGATAGCCTATTTAAATTTAACTACCTACCTAACTAATGATAAAAAGCATTAACAATTAATATAAAACTAATACACACGTGAAAAAGCACACAAACATAAAATAAAATGACAATCCCGCACTCGGAAGTGAGGGCAGACACACATGCACTGCCCTCGAGTCTCGCTATAATTTCCTTTTTAACTACAGTTAATCTCACGACTTTTCGCATTGGTTTGCTGCTGTCACTGACAGCTTTCTCAGGGGGCATGATTCCTGTATCACTAAATGTACTGTAGATAAATCACAACAAAATCACACCGAACACAACTTTCGCATGTCGAACTCAGTGGAGAGGCACCGCGAGGCAGAGCGATTCATAGGCGTCAGTGTCCCAGTAGGTCTGCTTATTTCCGCTCATCGGAGACACGTCTTCATCAGTACAAGCTTTAGCAGCTCTGTTTCGTTTTGTCCTGTTTTCGGTCAAGTTGCGGTAAAATTTTCCTCAACCGACCCATCCAAGGTCCAAATTGGTTGGGTTGAATGTGTCTTGACACATGCAAGGTTTAGCAGGAATGGTTGTATTATGAGGTACAGGTCAAAGAAACATTCAACAGACCTATTTAACTTGGTCAAGTTACGAGGCGTTCAGGTTCCAAGGTTCGACTGTATCTTGTTAGTAGAGTGGTTAACAGACAAACCACTTCTTGTTAGTAGCTCTACCGTCATGAGCAAGTCATCCAACCATCTATAAACTTCTAATTACCAAGATGAAAGAATGTTCATACTGTACCAGATCTAAGGAACGACTGAATAAGGAAGACCAGGACAGGTGTGTCTGTTTAAAAAGAGTGCTTCTCAGTGAGATATTCTTCTAATTTGTGTTCAGGCAGCTTCTTCCTATTAACAAGCCTTAATGGTTCATGCCCAGCCCACTTTGTAACAAAGTCAGTATCGAGTATTTCATAATGTTGAGATATCTGAGGCATATGGGAATGCTTGGTGATTGAGTCTTATGTTCACTCTGGCTTCTGTTTCCTGTGCTCTGGAGGAGCCTGTCAGTCCTTCTCTGCAAGCTCAGGTTACTGTCTGTTGTAATGGAGACTCGGCCAGACCCGGAACCCGGTGAGTCCGACCCTGTACGGGTCGAATGGGTGTGGGGGGGGGGGGGGTGCATGATTTTAAATTGCACTGTCATTAGCCTGCTTCCGTTTCATTCTAGTGTTTTCAAGACAGGTGAAAAACAACTTTAATGGCCAGATACTGGACCAAGGACCATCCAACCTGAAGCATCAGAAACTGCTGATCAGTCTACTGTCACAGCCTTGCTGTCACAGATCCCAAAACAAACTCTCAGAACTGGTTTCCGCTTGAGGCTGAAAAGCTGTAACATTCTGACAGTAAAAACTGAGTAGTAGTCTGTTGTCAAAAATAAATCATTCATGATATATAAAAATAGCTCCCCCATGCATCAAGGACTCTGCATAATTAAGCTTAATTAGTTATGGATGAATGAGCCATAAATTATTACAGCAAGGTGGGACTCAAAACAAAGAATATTCCTCATGATCATACAACCTGCACTCAGGAATGCGTCAGGCACAAGCAGACTGTCTTTATACATGTCCGTCCTTTACGAGGCTGAGTTTGTTTGGTCAGAATGGTCCCACAACACTCTCTCTCCTGAGGGTCTCCATGAAACGTATCCTCAGTGTGACAACCAAACTGGCACATGGACAGCTGGACACACAGAGGACTTTGCACTGAAGGATTGTGGGACACAGGAACAGCCCCCCCACCCTTTTCTCTTCAGCAAAGGCATCCATTTTGAATACCACTAACCTTGCTTTTCAGGTCCTGGTTCTGTTCGGTGCTGAGCTCTGTGACAGCTCTAGGCAGGCTGGGGCTGGTGGATGGCGGCTGCCTGTCCCTGTCCCCGAACCGGAAGAAGGGCATGCAGTTGGGAGTGGACGAAAGAGTGTCTGAGGGCGACAGGTCCCCAGGGCTCTCCAGCAGGTCACCTGACCCCCTGGGCAGTTAAACACAAATACCTACTTAGTACAGTCCAAAGAGACTCTGGGATTTACGGAAAAATGCGGGTGGCAAGGCGATGACATGATCGCAGCTACCTGCTGTCCAACGATCCCCTCGGTGTGTCCTTCCCACGCTTCTTCCCTTTGCCACCAGACTTGCGAAAGCCGCTGCCGGTTAAAAAGGATTAGACAACGTTCATGTTGCTGACAGCCAGCTTTTCAGGATGCGTGGAAGTGAATGCTGACGTACCCGAAATCAGGGAACCAACTCTTCGGTTTGGCTGTGGATGAGGTGTCACCTGTGTCGTCTGTGGAAAAACAAGGACCTTCAGAGCCACCTTGTTTTACTCATAAACACTTTCCTCAAAGACAAGGACAAATAAAGAGAACTGCTTTCCAATTTACATCCAAGTGCCGTTTCACTCATAATTTCTACCAGGTTTACAACGGAAAACATGAACGTTAAGAACCTCTGAGGAGGGACGGAGTTGTTCTGAGATCACTAACTAGCCATTTCCGTAACAATGAGCTCTACCTTTGGTCTCCTTGACTTTGCCCTTAGAATCACTCTTTTTGCCACTAGACTGGAACTCCAGGGATTTGCTGGGAGATGAAGTGTCTACGGGAGACGCTGTGCTGGGGCTCTCACTGCTCTCTGTGCTGCCCCTCCTCTGGGCGGGCTGGACCATGTTGGAGGACATGCTGGACGGCTGGGCTTTTATGCCGGATTGGCTACCCAGGGCGGGAGCCCCCTGCTGGTCAGCCACTCTGAGCACTGGCACCACTGAAGGTGAGCTTGCCTGGCCTCCCTGTTGGGGAGCTTCTGTCTCGCAAGCTTCCTCTTTTTCATTTGCCTGCGGAGACAAGATGGCAGCTTCGAGAAGCTGAAGCCAGCACCCACCCCTGCAATGTGGCAGCTCCCCATCGTTCTCCTGGCAGAGAGGGGGTGTGTACAGAATGACCAGGTTCTGGGAGCAGAGCGACTGGTGGACAAATGCACAGAGCCCAGGCCTGTGTGGGCGGGTTGGCAAGGTGAGCGGTGGGTATCGGAGGCCTACCCGCTCTCGGCAGGGGGAGTCCCCCAGCGCCTCCCTGAGTTTGCGTGACGGTGGCTGGCGCCGGGATTTCTGAGCGAGCTGGCCCTTGGCCCGGTGAGCGCTGATGTCGAGCAGCGGAGTTTCAGGCACTACATCACTCCAGTTGGGGTCTGCAGAGGAAGCCAAGTTACTCCACTGCTAAGCTATGAAGGGAAGGCAGCAGCCAGCTCAGAGGGGGCCCTCGCTGCCCCCTCGCACACATTTGCCGTTTTTTGCCTCTCACCAGTGCCAGTCAATTTGTTCACCACATAGTGCAGGAAGTAGCACTTAATTCATATACATAAAACTTGTGAAGTTAAACTCTGTGCTCTGTGGAAATACACCGTGATGCTCCTCTATTGAAACGACTGTAAACATCCCTGCAGTCTGCCCTCCAAGATCAAAGTACTTACATATCATGTACTGAAGGCTCAAACCGTGCACTGAACCATGTACCAAAGGTTCAAACCGTGTACTGAATCCTGTACCGAAAGCTCAAACCGTGTACTGAACCATGTACTGAAGGGCTGGAACGAGGCATCGACGTGACCGATTACACACACATGTTCAGCGCGGTGTATGTCGGTGCATCGCGTTATCACGAACTTTGAAAATGGCAAGATGGCAGTGAGCAATAATGAAAATCGTCCGTTTAAAAGACCGCGGACATCAAAAGTGTGGGAATATTTTGACAAAAAAAAACAAACAAAAATAGTGGTGGTGTTTCTGACCAATACCGATAAACATTACATTTTTGTCTAATTTCGGCAATATCCATACTGATAACTGGCTAATCTTTGAACTACTTGCCGAGCTTAGGGGAGAGAGATCCCAGCAGCCAAACTTGCTGCACTTACCGGTGTAGATCGGTGGAATAATGTTACATCGGTTTTCACAATGTGGATAATGAAAGATCGAGCTGCATGTCAGATTTAATGATGAATTTTCAGCATGCTGTGGGCCAGTACTTTGAGAGCTACAGGTGGCGAATGAGGTTATGGAATCCCTTGTCCGCTACTATGGGAAACGGCCCATCGTCCAATGCAATCATACACATTTTTTATATTATGCATTTATATTATGCATGTTTTATATATTTTCATAGTTGCTGCTAACTTTGAATATTGACAAAGTTTAATTATTGGCCAGCAATACTGGCCAAGACTGACACATCGGACTGATGCAGATATTTAATTTTTTTTTACAAATATCACTTGTTACTGAAATATCGTAAGTTGTGTTCAAGTGTTACTTAAACTGGTTTTACACTAATTGGAATTCATTATTTTAATTTATTTGGAAAGATTTTTGGTTTGCATTACCTTATTGCATTTCATTAGGCTATAAATTGTTGATATTCTGATTGTAAGAGTGTATTGATTAATTTTTGATACTGATTGTTAGTTTTATTGAGGTTATTAGATTTATCATTAGATTAGTCAACTAATTGAAGAAAAAAAAAATCATCGACACAATGGAAACAGCATGTGGAGTGGGGGGGGCATAAAGGTCACATGACTGTTTATTCGTAGCGAGCTGTCCTTTATTCCCTGGCCATTTGCATATATAATGGTGTGTGTCGCATTGTAATCCGGATTCGTCAGATCCAGTGGCTAAAAAATGAGAGACGTCTCCTGTTCCTCTTCTCTTCCTGCTGAAGCAGGTTTAGTCTGTTATCCCTTATACTGTACAGTCTCTTCCAATCTCATCTCTGCACAATTTCACCATTTCCCCTGGGAAATGAAGACCCCTTTCCATTACATCATCACGTCATACCGGACTGGCCATTCCTGATTGGCCAATCGGATTCTTCTCTTCCATCTGCCGTGTCCTTGCTGTTAGGGGGCTGGGACTCCAGGACAGCAAGCTGCAGAGACACCACATTGGTCCATGAAGCTCTCCCACCAGCTCACCCACAGCAATCCACACAGTCGTCACAGGTACAACGTTACAGGATGACGTCAGCAGTATCCTTTTACCCCATGGTGTCCTGTGTCCCTCAGAGCTACATGGTCACACTGAAACACCTCCCTTGCCCTGTATGGTGTCACTCAGACGCTTCGTCCATACTTCACAAAGAGCCCCTGCTCTGTTGCCACAGTGCACCCATTCAACTGTGGAACTGGGCCCCCTGCTGCAACAGCTCTGCACCTACACAGCTGTCACTCTTTCCTTTAATCTTTACCCGCTCCTTCAGCCTCTCCACGTGCTCCACGTGCTGCTTCTCCTTCTCATCCAGAGCCTTCTTTAGCTCCTCCTCCTTCTTCAAGAACTCCGTCTCTCTGGGGGAAGAGAGAAAAAAAAACAACAACAGGCGGATATCATTAGACCCAGCGGCGCGATTAATGAGCTGCGAGAAGCCATAGGAAACCATTTTTAAAATTCAGTGAGCAACTCAAACAGCCACACAAGCATGGACAGACAGGCAGGGTAAGACGGGCTGGTCCACCTGGAAAACATCTCCTTTTTGAATGCGTAGGGCATTGCCCTGAACAGCCCGACTAGTGCCATGCTCAGAGGTGCACTCACTTCTGCTGGTTCTCCTTCAGAAGTTTCTTAGCCTTGTTGTACTTCTTCTCCAGGATCTCATACTGCTTCTGGGTTTCCACCAGGTGCTCATTGACCGTCGAGACGAGGGCCTGAGCCTCCAGCCAATACTCTTCTAGTTTGCCGATCCTGTCATTGTTCTCCTGTATGTCATGCTCTAACTGGGCCTGTCTGGACTCCTGTGACATTCTCCCCTCCTCCGACTTTCTCAGCTGCACAAATACACAAAAATCGCAGACGATTACAGAAAACGTAACCCACCCCCCGATGAACTGCCGGGGTCATGGTTTAGCTTGTTAAAATGTGTTCATGTCATTTTAGAGTGGAATGAGTCCCAGCTTCTCAAGTCACCAGTTGACATACCTTCTCCTGTAATTGGCTGAGCTCTGCAGTGGCTACACTATACTTGAGCTGGAGCTGTTGATATAAGGAGAAGAAGGGAAGACAAAGTGTCTGCATTCAGACTCATGACTTAGAGCTCGTCTTATGCTAAAAGCTCAGCATGAAATATATATTAACAACTACTTTTTTGCAATAATGGAACAATACGAAATGTAAAGAAATGGGTTATTTACATCACATATGACTGTAAAAGTACATGGTATATGACAGCCAGCTGGAAACAATGCCAAAGCTGTACTTCTTAAATTCGATCAAAGAGTAATTATTGACTTTACCTCGTTGTATGTGAAGGCAAGCTGAGTAGGGGCCATTTTTGAGGAAGAAAACGTCTCATCTCCGGGTTCATTCGTCTTCACCAGCCCCTCTGCTGACCTCGAACCATGGACCATGTCCTCCCTCTCAAAGTACTCCTCCTAAACAAAGCCATACCCATGAGACTGGAAGGTCTGAGTGCAAGGTATGCCCATGGAGACAGGACATTTAGTCAAGCCGGCAAGCCACAGGGTTATCCTATAGAAAGAAGGACAGGGGTTTCTAGAAACAGGCCAATGGGAACTCAACCCGGGACTTATCGATGTGCCCCATTGCCCAGACCAGGAGATAGCCATATTCCTTTATGGTGGAGGCCTAGAAATTAGCACAACATGCCCTCGACATCACCTCATATTGCAGAATACATCAGCTCTTAACAAGATCAGGATTCAGATAACCATGGCAGAGTTCCAAATGTTCGCAGGTTTTTGGTTTAGTGGCTGAGAAAACGGCTGGAAAACCAGGCTACAACTGAAAACCAGCCTGCTGTAGAAGGCAGAGAAATACCTACCACAATAACCCAAAGTGAATGTTGAGCAACAGAATCAGTGTTGAGCAAACACTGCCCTCGCTCACCTGTCCCAAACGGGACATTCCCAAATGGTAAGTGCACTCGATGTAAGCTATGCGGGGTGACGTCACGGGCAGAGCCAGCCTGCCGCCGGCTGTGTGGGCCAACTCACCTCCATCGGCTCGTGGGCCTCGTCAAAGCTCTGCTGCCTCTGGCTCTCCTGTTCCAGAGTCTCTCTGATGAGCCGGGCCACCTCGCTCTGTGTACCGGGCTTCTCCCGGCCAATCAGGAAGCTGTGCATGGGGAGGGGCCCAGACAAAGACCCTTAGTCATGTTGATTATATATTTGTTTGTTTATTACTTCCTCTCCTCTCTTTGCACTTTACAATGACAGATGGTTTGCTCATTGTTTACAAAAGAGCACCACGCTCATTATCTGAGGAAGTAAGTCAGGGAAGGCAAATAGCAGTGATCTCATCACTGTGTAACTCGAGTTAGTGTGGGGAGCTCATTTGACTGTGGTGAACTATTAACGTGCGGCACTGCTCTGTCAAGGCCGCACTGTGTCAGGTCGGCCCTGGAAAAAGATCAGCCCTGCTTTCCAGCCTCAGGGCACCAACACGTCAGCCCGAATGTTACTCTTCCTTGTATTAATCTGCGTGTTTGTGTTTGTATTCTCACAGTGTACTGCTGGCCTCCAAACCAGCAAAGCGCACCTGACTCTGCCTTTGGTGTTTTTCAGGACTGTGGCAGCAAAGATCTGTGCTACTCCCACCAGGCTGATCCCATCCACCTCGATGATCTGGTCATTGACCTGTATCCTATAAGGCATAAGACAAAACACATAGCGTGATATGTTTTATTATCATTATTATTGACCTTAATAATTATTATTAACCCAACCAGTCGCTCATTTCACGCTGTGCCAATCCAACAGATGAAGCACAGGTAGACTGTTATGATGGATGCAAAACAAAGAGAAAAGTGTGTAGAACACTGACCCATTTCAGTTGTCAGATTTAACAGTGTAGAGTGTTACGTTTCTGTAAAACAAAGCAGCTCTCCTTCAACGTCAATAGCTCATACCGCCCATCCTTCTCAGCGGCTCCCCCTTCTGTTATGGTCTTGATGAATATCCCCAGCTTCTCCAAACCCTGGTCTGCCCCTACTCCCATTCCGATGATGCTGATCCCCAGGCCATTCTCCCCTGTTTGTCCAGAAGGGGGAGCATGTCAGGAGTAGGGAAACCGTCATGACTATGGGAGCGACCACTGAAAGGAGAGGAGCCCACCCTTCTCGATCTCCACTGGGAAGGCGTCCATCTTCTCCAGCCGCTTCTCCAGCTCATACTCGGCAGATGCAGCCACGGGATCTACGTCGTCGTTCCGCCTGTCGTACTCTGTGTTTGAGTAGGTGCTAAACACCTTTCGGGAAGGACAGAAGCGGTATTGGAATCATAACATAACAGTAGGCCAGAAGGCAAAATGAGAACCACACAATCAGTGCTTTACTGAGGTAACCGGCAGCCATGTTGAACTGGGCAAAGCCCAACCCACACTACACAAAGAGAAGCAGCGGCTGCATTCAAAGACAACGACTCTTTATGACATACGTACTCCCGAGTCCCAGGTTCCCAACGCGAACTGATGTAATTTGCTATAGTTTAATTAAAAAAACTCTCATGAGTAAAACACCATCAAAGTTCAAGTGAAGAAATAAAGAGCAGCTTCTTTGTCAGACCGAAATGAATACGACAGCACCCCAGCAATGAAGTAGGTCAGAGCCGAGAGGAGCGCCATACATTCGTAAAAGTGGCATTTTTAATCTGCTGCTAAAATAAGGAACTATGGCACGCATTTGCTTCTATGTCTACACACACACATTATATGTACATATATACACACACATATATATAAAACCCACTGTCACAGAGCACCAATAGGATATACTCACACATCTATGCTAACCTAAAAATAGAACTGACCCACTCAAGGTGATTCCAGGGCTGACCGGCTTGTAACCAATACAAGGGCAGCAAAGTTTTATGCTTCCAAATTGCTCAAATCATCCATCCACAGGTTCAATCAGTGGGCTTATAAGTGTCTTGACTCTTCAATGATTTTTTTGGAGTATATTCCTTAACTTTTCATTTCAACCCTCAATGGCATACTTCAGTAATAGTATTAGTACCAAATATATTTCACAATTTCACATTATTTTATTTGGGAGGGATTCAAAGTAGAGTCACTGCTCCTCCACATCAAAAGGAACCAGTTGAGGTGGTTCGGGCACCTATCTAGGATGCTTCCATTGTGCCTCCCAGGGGAGGTGCTTTGGGCACCAGGGGGAGACCCCGGAGAGACCAAGGACATGCTGGAGAGATTATATCACTTAGTTGGCTTGGGAACGCCTTGGTATCCCCCGGACAAGCTGGAGGAGGTGGCTGGAGAGAGGGGCATCCTTGCTTAGACTGCTGCCCCTGCAACCCGACCTTGGATAAGCAGCAAAATATGGATGGATGGATGGACGGCCTATTTCACATAAATTGTGGAATAGTTTGCCAGCTTTTGTTCGGGATGCCGAATCGGTCTCAGTCTTTAAATCTCATCTGAAGACCTATTACTTCAGTTTAGCGTACAAAACTTAACACAAAGTAACTATGGCCGCTGGTGTTGCTGTACATGCCATGTCTTGCCAATTACGCCTGTCCATCAGTGTGCC
>JABFEA020000001.1:32216846-32232065 GCA_019775915.2 Cyphomyrus plagiostoma
GATAGCTGATGAGTGAAGGCTCATCGCTGTGAGATGACTCTGTACCATGACAGCTGATGAGTGAAGGCTCATCGCTGAGAGATGACTCTGTACCATGACAGCTGATGAGTGAAGGCTCATCGCTGTGAGATGACATTGTCCCGTCCAAGCAGATGTTGCTCTATATAGTCCATCCTTTTCAGAGCCTTGCTATATCTCAGAAAATATGGAAAATTAACCTTCCACAGCAAAAAGGCAATCTGCATCTCCTTAGGAATAAGGTGTCAGGCTGTGTTACACTGTAGGATATCTTCATTAGAAAACTGAAAATAATGACTCCTATTTAATATATACATACTAAAAAGAGATGCCCTGTCCCTTGTCTTTTGACCGATTCATTCATTTGTCTTATTTTTTACTTTTTGTGACGTGTTATAAGCATTGCTGTGCTTTTACTATAAGTACAGTTACTAAAAATCATCCAAAAATTCCCCAGTAATGCCTTAGGCAGAAATGTTCCTGTACGGTTGTGCACTTTACTGAGTTTGTGTGCGGAGACACATGAGGTTGTTCACCACCACAGTTGCCCTGAATAATCTCTTAGCAACCACTTAGCTGGGCCCTGTAGACAGAGAGGTGACCAATGGGGCAGGCTTTACTCTCAGGAGTTCAATACAGGGCATTGTGATGTTCACGGTTTCTATGACAACCCTTCAAACATTTTTTTTTTTTGCCTTTTCACAGATGGTATCACAGTTAGGGCAAACTAGAGGAGTTGAATTGGGCAGCTTGTTTGAAAGGTGAAATAAAATCCAGGTTGGTGTGAGGCTCTGGCCACATCGCCACAAGTTCAGATGACCCATCTCTTTAATGAACACACATGGAGATTTAGAGTAATCAAATCCAATGTTTAGGTTCACTCAGCTACACCAATGAGTACTCGTTGTACGCGTTTCTTATTAGCCTGTAATGTCACAGTTTCAGCTTTATAGTGGGCCAGCTGTAAGACATTAGTCACTAAGGTAAATCTAGATTCCCGAAGTGTATCCACTGGTTGTCTCCATTTTCAGGCAGCGAACACATAAATTACTAATGTGAACGTGGTATCCAAGTGCAGCTGGGCTTTCTGTGAGCTCACCCATCCGCACAATCAGGATGCACCACACAGCACCCTTTGGTGCACACTGAGAACACTTTTACTAACATCAGCCCCAAAAATAGATATACAAATATAAAGATTTTCCATACTTACAACACCCTGTGAAAGGCTTATGTGTAACCAGCATATAATGTACGATTTACACAGGTAAAAGCTCTGTCACCCCGTGTCTTAGGATACAAACAGCTCATTATCTCTTTGTGGACAAGTTAGACGATGTTACTCCCATCTCAGTGATGACGTACTGTATGAGATCTAAAAGAGGAAGGTATTTACATGAATGTGGTGTGCTGTAATATATCCAGCGTACAGCATATGAGCTTAAAGTTTTACATTTCTGGATGAGAGCATCCGATAGGCAAATGAAATGCAAATGGATCATTTTAAGGAGGTTGTTGAGGTGCCTGCTCTATTTTGTAACTTCACAGTGGGGTTGGCCAGGTTGGTCCCCATCCGACCCTGTTTCACTGGTCGTCCTGCTGCCCCCCTGTCTTGTAGCTCTTCAGTCCCTGTGTGTGGCTCAGAGGCTGTACCCCTCCAGTCATGAGAGTCAGGGGCCAGCTTCATCTGTTGTATAATTTAGAATTGGTCGGCCCTTAGAGTTTGGTACTTATGCCCGCCTTTGCTTTGTGCCCTTGTTTTTGGTTCACGCTGCCCATGCCCGCTTTAATTTCGTTCTGCTTGTACTTATGTTCCTAGGCTTTCCTAGTGTTAGCCCTCATTCTTTGTCAATGTTTCCTTGTTCCCATGCATGTCAATTGTAACTTATTCCACCTGTTTCTTGTTGTTTCATGCCTGTCCTGATTGGTTGATTTAGTTATGGTCAACGCTTGCCCCTGGTTAGCCTTGTTGTTGCTTTGCATTTCTTAGTATTCTTGATTATTATCCCTGTTAGTTTTTTGTAGTTTTTCTGTTTCACCTTGTCCAAAGTATTGTGGTTCCTGGTGTTGCTCCCTTCCTTAATGTCTGTTTTATCAGTGTTGTTTGAACCGTCACGGTTCCTTCATTTTCTGATTTCCCATTTGTGCTTTGTTTTGCTAAAACAAACAACGCCATAAAAGGAGCGTGATGGAGGAAGGACAATTCATGTTAAAAATACATTCACAGGCCAGATCCAAAATGAGACCACACTCTACTTGCCAATTATTCCATTACACCATAATTTAAAAACTACTCAGATAATTGAAGTGTTCAACTTATCTCAAATGTATTAATTCTAAAACTCTAATCTACCTCATTCATTTCAGTTGAAATGCTCCAATAATTTTTATTTCATGGCACTGATGGTTCAGGATAAGTGGATGTAAAATTGATGGGGTCATGTACACTAAAATATACTTTGCTGAGTTTTTCCCAGAGTGATACAGATGTACTAATGCCTTGTACTAGGTGTAGAGAGTAAAGCCAGTGTCGAGATGCATGGGTGTTCACACCAACTCACTGAGGCACTCATTCATAAAGATATCCCTGAGCTATTTGATCTGATGGCTATATTGAAGTCTGCAATGGTTCTGGCTACAAACAGACAAACATTCTGAAAGCAGTGTCCATAGGTACAACGCCAGTCCATCATCTAATTTCTCACCCTCTTCTCTTAAAACCCAGAATATCATTAAAAACAGATATACCAGCTACTTATTTTGTATGCATTTGAAGATTATGTTTTACATCACAGTTATTCTACTGTTTAGCCTGAGCTGTAAATGGGTCATTGTCATTTGGTCTCAGTATGTTTTCCCTTTTCACGCTTCAGGGTAAATCTATTTACTCTTTTGAGACTATTTCGGACATTTAAACAAATGTTTAACAGATTATTTTTGCTTATGTGGTGATGGTATTATGTTAGAAGAAGATTTCGCAATTAATGATTTACTTACAGTAAGTCTTGTGTGGACTCCCAATATTTTGCTTTTTTACTTATTCGCTTTCAAGTCTGTGAAACCCGATGAAAGGCACGGAGGGAATAAAAACCATCACTATGTAGGGTAAAGCATATGGCTCCGCTATGACTGTGATATGGAAAGTCTTATTTAAACTGGGCCAACCATATCCCAAGAAAAGCTAAATCTTTACAGCTTCGAGCATTTAAACATTATATTTCAAAGCACTGTCCAGCTCCATATTTCCAGAAATCATTCATACGTTCTTAGTGAATTCTCTATTTTTTAACGTTATTTCTGACCCAGCAAAGCTATAATTTAGCAGGACACTGGCAGATGAGAATTCAATGATAGAATTTTATACTTCCGCACAGGTGACAGAAGTGGGGATTAGTGATCATGACCCAGGAGATCCAGTAGAAACTACATTAATACCGCCATCTTCTGGTTATAAATAGAAACTGCCACCTGTTCGAAGGAACCATCCACCCATTTTGTTAATCAACGCATCATATGGAGAGTTACGGGGGTAGGGAATTGATTTTAAAATGTTACTTATGTGTTTTGGAAAGGTTAGTCTGAGGTCCTAACATGTTAATAAATGTTAATAAATAAAATGTAAAGAGAATAACCTTGATGCCCGATCTATAAAATCCAGTTATACATGTTTTAACAACTCATTATGGTTAATTAGTTGAACAATGGCTCATAAGTTAAGGATACCAAACATCCACAACAAGCAGGAGGAACTAAATACTAAATACATTTACAAATGCAAAGTAAAAGGATCAAATATGATCTATACACAAACGGAGAAAATCGCTTCAGTATCACTTTTGTGGCTGTGTGCAGAAAGTCTCCAACGGTTTTTGTCCTCAGTTTGCCCGCTCCCCCAACCCCGTCTTTCGGCCTTTGCTAGTTCGCTATGAGGCACCAAACTGGACAAAAGTCGTGCGAAAATCGGGAGAGGAAACTAATGTACGAGTCGGCGAGAGCTAACGCTGAAAGTGCGCGTGCGAGAACGAGTGTGTGTGTGTGTGTGTGTGTGTGTGTGTGTGTATGGCAGAGAGAGAGAGACAGAGAGAGAGAGAAGAGGATTTTGTTACTATTAAAATAATTGAATGTAGGTCACTTTGCAAAAAGCAGTCACTTAATTTTTCAAAATAATAATGTTAAAGCAACAGTATGCAACAATTTCGCATTTTCTAGGTATTTTTATAAGCAAATACTTTTATGCATCATCTTCAAATTTAATAAATAATATATGGTAAAGTGAAGGACCGAAAAACACACCTGTCATTCCCACTAGCCACCCAGGCTGTATACTATGTAGTTATGTGGTCTAAGAAAAGATTTCGCAGCAGACATGGCCAAGACGCTACACGATATGTCTTCAGACTATTCTTCAGTAGGTGGTCAGCTATTTTTGACATTTAAGTGTTACTCCCTGAAACTGTGACTGTACTCAACAACGTTATAATGTAATTGTGCTTACTCACTCTCTTCAGTGAACAGCACACAAGTTTTTATTTCCATGAAATACTGCTGAAAATCATTGCATTGTATCATGTGAAATACAAGTAATAAACAGGAACTTCATGGCCAAACTTAAGCTGTTCCAACTTTAACAAGAACTGTGTGACTCTGCCTTTATACTGATAATAAAAAGATCAATACTAATCCTAGGAAGCAACACCAAAACAAAGACACCCTTTTGCACTACTTGTTTTTATTCATTCGTTTCTCATTTATTAATATTAATATTCTGTGGTTTGTGTCACGCCCACGCAGGCGGGACCCGGCAGACGCCTCTGCCGGGTCCCGCCTGCGTGGGAGTGACAGTGGCTCAATACTTCGTAATGTGCTCCGGTCGGGAGGCCCGTTTTATAGAATGCTTGATTTGGCAGACGGCTACGCCTCTGCCGGGTCCCGCCTGTGTGGGCGTGACAGTTTGCTGGTGTCGTACTGGTTATCGATTTCTCTCACGGATTTGGCTGAACAGCACCATATTTTGTAAAAATGCTATATTTGGGTCAGCGCCCGTCCAACCCTTACCGTTGTGTCTCCTTCCCATTTGGCCAGCAGGTATTGCTTGCCATCTTGTTCTGCTCCCTGTCTTTTGTCCATCAACCCCACTGTGCTCTCTCAATTCCCTGGACAGACTAAGCATGCAGCTCAGAGACTGAGAATATGTTGGTCGTGGATTTGATGCTGGCTTGGAATTTATTATTGGGTTTTTGTTGTTCCTAGTGTTTGTTGTAGTTATTTTGCTTCCCTGTTTGGTTTGCCCTGCTTGAGTCCTGTTTGATTTTGTTTTTTGTCTAGACAGCCTTCTGTGTTATGTCTCCTAGTTGCTAGTTTTGGTGTATTTAAGGTTCATTAGTTTTGTGCTTGTTGAACTGTAATCTGCCTCACTAGTTCATTGTAGTCCCAAGTCCTTCTTGATTTGTTAGTTTGAATATGCTTTGCCCATGTTCCTTGTTTTTCCCGGTGTTCCTGTGTTTGCCTGCCTGTTTCCTTACCCCGGTCTCTGACCACGTTTTTCCTTTTGCATTTCTTGTAGTTAGTCCTTGTTACTAATGCTATTCTGGTACTTCCTTACCCTGGCTAGCACTTCAGCCGTAATTGTGGCCATCGGATTGCAGAGAGGAGAATTTTGATGTGCCACCCTGCTAGAGTTTCCTGGCTGCTCTTCGGGATGAGGATGTCGTGCTGGAGCAGGGCAGTAACACCGGCAATGTGACCTGCTTCCTCGCCTCGGAAGCAGAGCGAGCAGCGTTAATTTTATCAAACTATATTTTGGCAATAATTATCTGTTGATTACCTTTTATTTCATGAAAAACTATAACGACAGCATAAATGGAAAAATGGTTGACAACGAAATTTTGCTCTGACAACTAAAGACGAGATGAAGCTGCTGGGTCAGTTTGGGCAGACAACCTAGATCACAGTAGCTATCTCAAAGCATTGGTCGTTATCCTTTTTAACCAATCATTAACTAATACGGCATAAATCTGCAAGAGCACGTGCCATGAAACTTTCCCATCAGATGATTTGTTTTTCCCGCTTGGTGCATGTCTGCGCAAATGCCAGATTCCGGTAAAACTAAGTATTAGTTCACGCTACATGATTTTAGTCCTGATTTTCTGCTCGCTGTCAGTTTTTGGAAATTGTCCACAAACCCCCCAGATCTGAGGCAAAACGGTGCGCAATCGCTATCTGTAAACTGTTTACAACGCGACCCAACAGAGTCAATGATGCGCTGTAGACGCCTGTCCTTTATCTAGCAGGATAAATATCTGGACGTGTCGGCAACTGCAAATCCGTTGGTGTGAAAGGTGCAGAGACTGGCAACGAGCCCCAGCCAAGGAAAATGCAAGCGATGGGGCAAGGTGAAACCCGAGGGAACATTTTAGAAAGGTGTAAGAAGTTGTTTCTTTAGGAACTGTCCTTAGTGTTAAAGGATACCCACACATGTGCAAGGGGTCATCTTAGAGATAAGTATCTTCCTGAAACTACAATCTTGTAAACAGAAGATAAAACACTCAAGATAAATGCTTAGTCCTAAATGGCACACCAATGTCCCTTTTTGTTGTTTCAACAATTTTATTGTATTATGTACTTTCTGTTTTTGAAGAAGGGTTATTGTAAATTGTGAAGACAGGATTTGCACATGGTTAAATGGCTGTTTGATAGGTGTTTAGATGCCCTAATAACAAAAAACATTACAGTATAATATTGCCAAACACTTACATCTGATGGGTGTTTTAATGTCCTAATAAAAATGAAACTGGGAAAAGTATAAGTATGTGTTGTTGATGTATATTTTAAAAATATGACCTGTGAAGGAAATATGATTGTACTTTTTCTATCAAACTTTAGGCATTCATTTTTATATATGTAATTAGTATGGTAAGTCAGCCTAGATAACTAAGCACCATAGGGTATGCTTATGTATATATAAGGTATGCTTGCTTCTCAAGCGAATTTATACAGCCAGGAAAAATATCCTTCAGCAAAATTTCAGTATCATTAACCTATTTGAGAAAATTACGAGTAAAAAATTACTAAAATTAAATATGAATTCTACTATCTAAATCTTAAATAACTTCATTAAAGTAAGACTAAAATGTGACTAATCCAACTGCAGTTTTCAGTAAGTGACGTAAACTAAATCTAAATGGCTTCTGAGCAAATCTTCCTGTGTCCCGCGGCGCAGGCTGGGCTCCTAGGTGGACAATGAGCTGTGCCCAGCACTTCATCAACATCTTCTGCCCACTCTGCGGCTGTCACCCACGTGCCTGGCATTCAACAGGTGAATGTACTGGTGCAGTCAATTTGGGGAAAAGTGCCCACAGCAAAGGGTGGAGGGCCAGCTCTTCCTGCACTGCCTGTGGAAAGTGAAGGTAGGCCGCCGAGCACAGTCCTGCAGCCCAGCCAGAAACGCCCCCAGATTTTCGCTGGTGTGCCGTCACCAATCAGCCAGATAATCCCTCTTCCCTACAGACTGTCGCTGAGTAGACCGCTGCTGCAGTGTGGTAATCAGGGCACTGCACTCGTCCAGCTTCCCTGGAGAAAGGCTTATAAGGGCCTTCGGGGCCTCCCAATGACATGACCAGGTGGCCCGCTGTTTCTTTGTGGGACCAGCCGTTGAGCTGCACTGCCAGCCGGACCTGGGCGAGGTAATGTTCGAAGGGCCCGTTTCTGTCATAGCAGGGTAGCTTCTGGATGTCCTTCTCACGAATGGGCTGCATTGCTGTGTCTGTGCTGTTGAGTTGCTCCTAGAAGGCGAAGACATTGGTTCCCGAGGGTCCCCTCGGACTTGCTGCACCCCATTGGTAGGTTCTCCAGAGCTCTTTCTCCTCGCTCTTGAGCTGTCTCGAAAGGTCTTTGATTTTTGTCCTCACTTCTGATGCCACTGTTGCATCAGGATCAGCTGTGGTGCTGGATGACATAATGGTTGGCAGGAGGCAGTATGAATTGACCACCTTCCTTGCAGATAGACAGACTACTGATAGCTGTGCCTAAAAAGTCCTAGATCTTGGTTTTTATCCAGGACACTCGCAATCCCAGACACTCAGACTCCTCGCTCAGTCAGAGCCTCCATTGACTGCTCAAAGACCACAGCATTGTCGGATCAGTAAAATGGTAAAAGTTTAGTTAAACTTTCTTCACCCACAAATGCTCCACAACTGCTGGACCCTGCGTCCCTGCCCTGCCCAACACCGAGTCCATGCAAGTATTGAACAGAGCAGGAGCAATAACAGACCCCTGGCAAACTCCAGAATCAACTGGGAAGAACACAGAGGTTCTCCCTCCACTTTGTACGGCACTCACTGTACCAGTGTCCAGGCTGGTCATGATGTCCAGAAGCTTCAGGGGGATCCCATGAAGTCTCAGGAGGTCCCACAGGGCCTCTCGATTAACTGAGTCAAATGCTTTATGAAAATCAATAAAGGCTGCAAAGAACCTTTGCCGATTTTCACACTTGTATTCAATGGGAACCCTCAGAGCCAGGATGTGGTCGATGGTAAACTTCTTAGGCGTAAAACCAGACTGCTCCGACCACTGATGACTGTAATGTCTGGAGGACAGCCTTACCACCAGCCTGGAGAAGTTCACCTCGGATACCACAGATCCTTCCCTACTGCCAGCTGATTCACCACCCATGCATTTACATTTACAGCATTTAGCAGATATTCTTTTCCACAGTGACTTAAAACAATGCTTTGTAGTCTGTGACTATTCTTCAGTCTATAAGCTAGACCTACAATCAACAACTGTCATTAAAACCAAGTTGCTGCTAAGCACGTTGTATAAAAACCTTGAGACAGTGCACAGGCAAACATTGTTAATGTTTTTTTTAATGGAGAGAGTGGACAGTAAGGAGTATTACTCTCCTAGGTAAGACTTATGTCTTCAGATGACGTCTGAAGACAGCAAGGGACTCGGTCGTTCTTATGACAAGAGGTTGGTTCCACCACTGAGCAGCCAGCATTGCAAAAAGTCTTGATGCATGTCATTTTCTTTTAAGTGTTGGTGTCGAGACAAGCAGCACCTGATGCTCTGAGAGGGCGAGAAGTGACACGGTTCTTGATCAGTGTTGCTAAGTAAGGAGGAGCTGTTCCAGACTTGGCCTTAATGTCAAGTGTTAGGGATTTGAACCTGATGCAGGCAGCCACAGGGAGCCAGTGTAGCTTCCGTAGAAGAGGTGTGATGTGCGAGAATCTAGAAACATTAAAGATGAGTCTCGCAGCTGCATTTTGCATCAGGTGAAGTGACCTTTCAGTGAAAGACCAGTCATAAGGGAGTTGCAGTAGTCCAACTTGGAGATGACCAAGGATTGGATGAGTAACTGAGTAGTGTCTGTTGTGAGAAAGGGACAAATTCTTCTAATGTTGTAGAGATGGTATCTGCAGGACCTGGACAGGTTGCTAATGTGTGACAAGAATGACAATTCATCATCCAGAATGACCCAGAGATTTCTTACTGTTTTGATGGGGCAATGAGAGAGTTTTCAAAGGAAATGGCAAGGTCAAGAGTCGGCGATGAATTGCCTTTGAAGTTCAGTCTTACTGGAGTTTAGCTTGAGGTGGTGGGATGTCATCCAAGAGGAGATATCAGTCATGCAGTCTGAGATTCGAGTTGAGACCTGATGGTCAGAGTTGAGTGTCTTCTGCATAACAGTGGTAAGAGAGCCTGTGTGTGGATATGACCTTCCCAAGAGAACCCGTATATAAGGTGAAGAGAAGGGGTCCTAAGACTGAGCCCTGAGAAACACCAGCCTTCTTGGGGATAATTGGCCTTGCCATGCCACTTGAAATGACCGGTTATCAAGGTATGATGCAAACCATTACCAGACTTTACCTGAAATCCCAAGGCTGGAGAGAGTATCCAGGAGGATCTGGTGGTTGACCATGTCAAAGGTTGCAGACAGGTCCAAGAGAATCAGAACCGAGGACAAGTTGGGCAATTTGACTGCATGAAGTTTTTCAGAGATGGCGAGAAGTGTAGTCTCAGTGGAATGCTCAGCTTTGAATGCAGATTCAAATTTCCGAGAGAAAGATATTAAGTTGGTTATAAACTGCTCATTCCAGTACTTTTGAAAGAAAGGAGAGCAGGGACACTGGTCTGTAGTGGTTGATATCAGCAGTCTAAAGAGGGTTTTTTTAGAATGGGGGTGACAACTGCTGACTGTGGTAGTCGGAACATGGCCAGTCATTAAGGAGCCATTGACTATGTGTGTGATGTGTGGGAGAAGGTCCTGAGAAATAAACTGCAACATGCCACAGGCAATCGGTTCGAGTGAACATGTGGTGGGGCTGCTGGCTGTCAGGATCTGAGACACGTCCTCATGGAAAAGTGGAGTGAAGTCAAGAAGCTGGACAGTGCGGGCAGGTTGTGAGCACGTGGGCAGCTTGTCAGTTGGAGGGAAGGAGCTTCTGATAGTAGAGATCTTCTCAAAGAACACAGCAAAATCTTCTGATGTGAGAGCTGGGGAAGTGGAAGGGGCTGGAGATTTGAGTAGTAAAGAAAATGTGGCAAAAAGTTTGAGGGGATTAGATGCAAATTCTTTGAACTTGGTTCTGTAGAAGGAAGGTTTGGCAGAAGATAAATCAGTGGCAAACTTAGATAGAAGAGAACAATAAGAAAGGAGGTCACTGTTGTGATGCGTTTTCCTCTATCTTCTTTCCGCTGCTCTTAGTTCTCTCCGACTGCTTCGTAGGGCTTCTGACAGCCATGGGGTTGAGGGGGAAGTATCATTTGGCTTGGAATACAGAGGACAGAGTAGATTAATAGAGTTGTGGAGAAAGAAGAGAAAGTCACTTGTAGTGGATTCAACAGTTCGTGGACATGGATTGGCACAGTTAGGGAGAGTTAAGGAGGACAGGATAGAGGAGAGGGAAGATGGAGAAAGAGAACTGAGATTTCTGTGGGTCAACTTGGTGGTTGAGAAGAGGTCAGAAGTAGAAATCTGAAGGTCAGAGGATGATGATCAGAGACATGTAAAGGAGTAGACAGTATATTGAACATGGGAAGTGATCTGAATGATACCAAGTCAAGAATGTTGCCTGCTTTGTGGGTTGGAGGAGATTCGCCAAGAGATAGGCCAAAGGACGACAGAACTGTCACAAGTCCACTGGTGTGCATCCCATCTCTCGGAAGGTTGACGTCACCAAGGAGAATGAGTGGGGAGCCATCTGGAAAGGAGCTCAGAAGAAGATCCAGCTCATCAATGAAGGTTCATAGTGGGAAGAGGCCAGTAAAGAACAACAAATGTGGAGTTTAGTTAGATATGTGACAATAACAGAGTGAGATTCAAAAGAGGAGATGTTGAGGTGGAGGAGTGTAATAGGTGAAAAACACCATTTATGAGACAGAAGTGATCTTGTACCCCCTCCTGTGGTACAAGGAGAGTGGGAAAAGGCAGAGGAGAGGGCAGCTACAGTAGCTGTGTTCTCAGGTGTGATCCAGGTTTCGGTGAGGGTCAAGAAGTGAAATGTCCAGAGATGAAATTAGCCTCCTTGATACAGGATTGGCAGTCCCGTAAACCACCATGCATGATTGTAGGAGGCTGTGGAGACTGAGAGTGGTTACTAAGGTTTCTGCCTCTGAAGAGGGGTACATCTTCCAAGTCTGGGAGATATGTCAACAGGTATAGGTGTAAGGTGCATTTTGAAACAAGTAACAAGATAAAGAAAACGTTAAAAGAGAAGCACAGTCCTGCATTTGACACAGTCCTGCGTAATAATAAAATCCTCCTTTTAATTAGTGGGTGAGCGGAAGCCACTCCCATAGATTAACACCATTTACCTTAGGCCTCCCTGCACCAGGTGAAAATGCGCTAGCAGACTGCAGTGAAACTAACACAACAAAACAATGGCAGTCTAAAGTGCAAGCTAAAAATAAGCAAGTCTAAGTACACAGCAAAGTTGCCGAGTTCAGTTGAACAAAAGATAAATCTAAATCTAGCTTACCAAATGAAGAATCAGACCAGTGGCCACAGAAGCACATGCAATCTCAGTGAAAGTGGGTGGTTCACAGCTGACTGGAGGATCAGCCTCAATAACCGTGAACTCGAAGATGTCCAACGTCCTAGCCGGAGGGTCAGCTTTACCATGAGCGAGGTGCTGCAGAAAGTCAATGTAAGGAAGGTAGGAGGTGCTGCAGACAGCCGCCCTGATGGCTGATGTAATACACAGTTGGCACCAACCTGTATTACATAAGACATAGGAACAGAAAATTAACAGGTGACTTCCTGGTGGAACTGAAAACAAGCCATTTTAACATCTCTAGTGCGGAACTCATCTGGTCTCGCGCAGAATGACAACTCGGTCTGTCTCGTGCACTTTCAACATTTGTTTGCTCGCGGTAAATCGTTCTCTCTCGGGCGGCAGGTACATTTGTTTCCTCTCGCAATTTCTGCTCCGCTTTTGTCCGATTTAACCCGTACCCAGGAGCATCCGGCTGCGGATCTCTGGCAAGAGGAACTCTACTATGGGGCCAGAAACTCCACACCTCTGACGCTCCTAAAGTGAACTCAGTGGACTGGATTATTAAAGACATACTTCTCTTAAAGTAATAGCACTAACGTCATATCCAGTGCTATTGTGGAGATCATGTGATTTCGAGCCTCTTAGCGGTAGTATATCCTCTGTTACACAGAATAATACGATATAAATGGAGATGATAGTAATGTCCTATGAATTATTATTAGTAATAGTAATACTTATTATAATTCTATATGTAAAATTAATAATATTTAATATTCCACACACATACACATAGTGCATTTCCCGCATGCAATTGTAAATAGCCTTTGTTGCACGGTTGTTGTTAATGGTTGCATTTCCCCATTGTCACGCGTGTGTTTGCCTCTATCTTGTGTGTACCCTGTCCGATCCTCGTGTGTATTTAGCTTGTATAAATCTCCCAGCGTGCGTGCACCTTACAGTCCGGTGTCTGACAGCCTTGTGTTTCTGCTCTGTGTATTTGGCTCGGTGCTGCCTGGGTGCCTGTAACACTTCTGTGAAGGTCTGCAGATGTTTCCCTCAGCAGACCTTTTCCTTCTCTGCTTCAGCACCATCAGCACAACAGTATATAAAATTATATTAAGTCATAAAAATACCATAGTAATCATTAACAAATAAATATAACTATCCTTCATTTCCCCATCATTCTGGAAGTTTGCATAACATCATGTCCGGCCCAGGAGTCCACGTGATTTCTGGCCCCGCAGTGAAGATCTCCTAGCGAAGATCCCCATTGTTCTGCAGCCAGACCCTTCTTGGTTTAGCGCCTCATACTAGTCCAGCGCTCTTGACACTAACGGGTGATCCCTCAGACTTCACACCCTGCTTCACTGTGTGTGGATCTGATGTGACGCTCGGATGTCAGTGTTTGTGCCTCTCCTGTGGAAAATATGTCTCTATTTTGATGCCTTTGATACTAATATGACAGTTTTCATACTGATTTTCTTAGGATTTTAATTTATTTGAAAGCAAAACATTCATTTGTAGTTATTCTATGTAAAGCTATGCTTGGGTAAATTGGGTGTAATCCTGGGCATCCTAGCATGTATCCTGGCATCCATCAAGCAGATAGGTGGACCCCAATGCATACAGTGCATCGCTTTTTCCACATTTTATGTTACAGCCTTATTCCAAAACGGATTAATTTTTTTTTCCTCAAAATTCTACACACAGTAGAATGTGCGCTGTGAATTTTTTCCGGATGCACTGTGTGTGTAGTTTATTATTATATTATATGGGCTACCTTATGCATGCAATAGTGTCACACCATAAGCATTATTTGAGAACATGGCTGGACTGGTGATCTGGCATACTGGGAAATTTCCCAGTTAGCTGATGTGTACCTGGGCCAGCAAAATTTACCTGGTCCCCCCAACACACACAGACACATACACACACACCCACAGACATATGTTCAGCAAAAAAGTCTGGCTACGCCCCTGTTATGGGGCCATTGGAGACCCCAAAGTCCAGGGCCAAAAGCCCAGCCCTACTTGAGAAAAATGCATGGAAAAACAGGCGGATGAAATTGGGATCCATTGTGACGAACTGAACTTATTCAGCACATTACAGCAGATGGTGTTTAAGTTTTCACCATCCGTCCAAATTCCGCAGTATCTTTTTGATTAATGAAGATATTGAGTCTTTATTTTCCATTTGCATGTAATATTACGGATATTTTAGGTGCCAGACGTACTGTTTTTAAACACGGATTAATTTTTTGTGAAAATACGAACACACAGTGAGACCCCCCGCTGTGAATGGAGAAGCAGGCAGCGTAGCGATGCGCCTGCCAGCCGGGGGAGCCGAGGAGCTCGTTATCATGTGCGGATGATGTAAATCTTCGAGCTACACCGGGTCCATGATTTCGTCAAAGATGGTAGCAGCGCACACGTCCACCCATCCTTCCGCATCCGCAGAATGGATAATTTGCCTTGATAAAAGGTGAGCTGCACAAATTCCACTTAGTATTTCTTTGTTATTTTTGCCCTCCATTGTGACTACATAAATTTATGGGCTAAATTCACAAAGCTCTGTTTGATATCACTTATGTTCTGTACTATGCGGCTTTGCGACGAGGTAAATCTTATGTGTTATTTATATATTGTCAAACCTTTACGTCTCTTAAAATATACTGTTAATGTTAATTGAAATGCACAATCGGACGTGAGTAGTTCCTTTAAAAGGCATCGCTCGTAGGTTACTGTAACACAACTGAAACGTGTGTACAATATATATTATTTAAAATGATCCAAGCTTCTGCTGCCTAATTATTTTTAATAAACGGATATATAAATGTATCTAACTGGCACGTTTGTGTCATTAATGTGGTGGCTGATTCATTGTAGAGCGGCATAAATAACGTTTCCGTTGTTTTGTAGTAGAATAGTCGGACGTCACCTGGAGGGGGGACAGAAACGCAGATGTCTTTTGTTGCAGTTACATGGTTCACGCTGCTGCTGTTCTCATCCAGTGGTTTGCTGTACTATCACGCCTGTGGAGTCTGTTTCTGTCATCTTCTCACGCATAAAATATTTAGAAATAAACGAATCTGATAGGTGGCAAACTATATGCGTGTTTGTTGCATGTACAAACTCTTTTTTAATTGAAATATGATCACAATAAAAAAAAAAAATGAGATAAATCATCCCCATGGTGCACTATGATT
>JABFEA020000001.1:32232165-32242904 GCA_019775915.2 Cyphomyrus plagiostoma
CTGGGAACACCTCGGAATTCCCCCAGAGGAGCTGGAGGAAGTAGCCGGGGAGAGGGAAGTCTGGGTTTCCCTGCTGAAACTGCTGCCCCCGCGACCCGACCTCGGATAAGCGGAAGAAGATGGATGGATGGATGGATGGATTAATAAATTCAATTATAATAATATTGTCATGTCCAACGGGGACAGAATGGAGACAATCCCGTATAATGGAAACGTCAGGGTATCGGGGTTTATTTACAAGTAAGGCAGGCAAAACGCAGACGGACAATACAATCACTGGACTGGGGAAACAAACTGAAACGTGGACTAAATAGAGAGGACTAATGACAACAACCAGAAAGAGCTGATCACACAGGGATTCCACACCTGGTTAACGAAGGGGCGTGGCACACGGAAGGAGCAGATGATCGGGGTATGACACATTGGGCCTCATTCACCAATATTTTCCTAAGAATTCTCTTTAATCTGTTCCTACGAAATGTTAAGAACAACCTACGTTGGATTCATAACGTGTTTTTAAGTAGCAAAATTGTTCGCACCTTTGTTCTTAAGAATGGTGAATCCCATATCTTCGTAACTGAAAGTGCGTGCCAGTTTGTCCTAATTAGCATAGGGAAATGCCCTGCAGTTTCCCTTAAAAGGGCATGAGACTGTAGGGCTGTGTGCAAAGAATGGTGGAAAGACACGCAGTCTGTGAGCCGCTTGGCACTAAGACGAAAAAAACTTCAGTAATACTGAAGTAGAAGTATTAATACAATAAAATCGCATTAAAATGGACTCGCTCATAACGGAATAACATCTATAACGGACGAGGTCCGCTGGTCTCGGCCATGCGCCTTTAAGATCATGCAGAAAAAGCATCGGATATAGCGGAATTTGCATATAACGGAATTTCACATATAACAGACAAAAAATTTTGTCCCCAGGGCTGCTTTTGGCTGTAGTTTTGTTCGGTTATAGCGGACATACAGGCTCCGCCTACAAGGCGTGTGGCATGCCGGTGATATCCAGCGCTGATACGTAGTCGGGATTATTAACAGTCACGCATCTGGTCAGGTAATGTTGGAGTACTACATGTACAATACATTAATCTATACCAGAAGTATGTCTGCTGAGGTGTGGTATGAGTAAATGCTGTCCTTTTGTGTTCTGGGCATACAGCAACTCTAGATATAATGGACTGTTTTGCCAGGTTCCTTGAAGTTATAATTGGATTTTACTGTACAGAGGGTAAATGCAAATAGACACATGTTATTACCGCGGTTAAGTTAGCCTCATATTCGATATTCGGTTTTCTGGCTTCAATAACTTTTCACGGAAGTAAATTGGGTCGTTTTTAATAGCAGAATCGTGTTGTCAAGTACACAGACTACGATGCACACCGATTATTTTTGCGCTTCAAACCATATTGTGATTTATGCAAATTTGTGTTAATAGCTAATGAAATAGGTGCTGTCAGCTGTAATGACGTGGTGCTTTAGCATTGTGGGCTCACGGCGACTGATGTACACCCCTTTGTTTCAAAGATTGCTTTACGTACGAATTTTAATTAATTTTTGAATGTTTGAATGTATCCGTATAATGTGCAATGGGACAACACATGAATGGGTTAATAACTTTAAAACGAGACCAGATAGGCACTTCTAGTGAAGTGTGCGTTGATCAGTGGACTACAGGGAACAATGCACACCCCTTGATTTTTCAAAATAACTTTCTCTCTAACGGTTATTAATTAATACATTGTATGCATATTACATGGCATGGGGCCAGTGCACTAAAGGGTTAATAGCTCTGAAAGAAAATGGGACAACCATGCCCTATGAAGTGTGCATGGATCAGGGGACTCTGTGAGACAATGCACACACCTTGCTTTTACAGAATAACTTTCTCTCTAACGGTTATTAATTAATACATTGTATCCATATTACATGGCATAGGGCAGGGGTGGGCAATCTTATCTGCAGAGGGCCGATGTGTATGCAGGTTTTTGGGATAACCTGTAGGTCAGCTGTTCAAACCCAGGTGTGAGGACTCGTCAGCCAATCAGTCCTCTAATTAGTAATATAATTAGGGAGTTGCAGTGAAAACCCACATACACACCGGCCCTTTGCGGATAAGATTGCCCACCCCTGGCATAGGGGCAATGCACTAAACGGTTAATAGCTCTGAAACCAATTGAGACATCCACATCCTATGAAGTGTGCATGGATCAGGGGACTCTGCGAGACAATGCACACCACTTGCATTTAAGACCACTTTCTCTCTAATAGCTATTAATTGATAAATTGTATGCATGTTGCATGGCATAGGGGCAGTGCACTAAAGGGTTAATAGCTCTGAAAGAAAATGGGACAGCCATGCCATATGAAGTGTGCATGTACTCCGTATTATACATATTGATTGTTGTCCGGGGCCAGGTTTTTCCAATGGTCAGAAGAACTAGCCATAAGTTCTTAGAATTCCTTCTCCCTTTGTTATGCTATAAACCATGAAAGATTAATATGAACTCCAAAATAATTGTTTATTTACAATTGCCCATATAACACAATTTTTGGGTCAGAAGTACACAACACTCAATATTATAGCAGCAAATCCTAATTGCAGAACGTGCAGTGCCATTTTATTGTCACTGCATGTGTGAATTCTTGTTCGTCCATACCAATACATAATCGGTGGTACCATCTTCTGCAGCAGCGGTCCCCAACTTTTTTGCGCCATGGACCGGTTACATGTCAGACAATATTTTCACGGACCAGCCTTTAAAGTGTGGGGGGTAAATACGACAAAATAAAATGACGAAACTACGACAAAATAAAATATTTTTTTCTATGCGGCCCGGTGGTTGGGGACCTCTGTTCTACAGCACTCACATTCAATCTGTTGAGAGAATAACAATTAGCTGCTCTGTTTTCCGAACATCCAACTTAAATAAGTTGTTTATGCTATGTTAGCCTTGGTTGTTAGACAAACATTCAAAATATTGTGAAACCTACACTATCTGTGTTCATCAATGCATGTTCTCAGGTAGATCTGCAAAATGGCAGACTTGTCATTTGTTTTCCTTTATTTCTTAAAGAAATCAGCAAGATGCCACAAGACTCTTATTAACTATTAAAGAATAACAGCAGTTGTAATTTAGTTAACACTGTTGTTTATGGGGAAGAAGAATTCTCCTTCCAGTAAAGATTAATTACCTTTCAAGTCATACATTAAAATTAATACCATTCAATAACACCGCTGTTGTCAGCAGATGAGTATTCCACTCCACAGAACGAACATAGGTCCCTCATTGAACTGAATCAATGAGAACAATGTTAATACAACCATGAACCATTAGAAACATTCAATGTTCTGTTTCATTTTTATAGTCCTCATAGATGCACTTCTACACATGCAACCATCATCAGTGGTATAGTCCCCCCCATGCCAGAAATGGGACACAAGACTTTAAAACATGTACAACTAAATCATCAGCTACGTAGGACTAACCAAAGGATTTTCCAGAAACAGAAGCAAGCATATTATGCACAAAGGCAATATACAACCTGTATAAACTTGAGAATATGTATGGTGATCCAAAGTAGCCATAGGAAGGACACACTACGTAACACTCCTCAAGAAGAGGGCAACTTCAGTCAATGGCTTCCAGTATGGTCTGCATATGCCTAAAAGGTTAATCCTCGGCACCACCAAGAGTTTGCATTGGCCTTTTCTTCTCTAGAATTGACCACAAGAGCAGGACGGGAGGAGGCCTTTTTCAACATACATAGGAAAAGTACCACACTATACTATGCCGAGTTGCTGTTAAACTACACGACATCAATAGTCCCTGCCCTAAAAAAGTTCTACCCAGAGCTGGAAGTTTCAGGTCCAGAAAGTAAAAATCCAGGCCAAGATTTTGTTTCAACCAACCTGTTGAGTACTCTATGACTGTGACTCATCATACTGAACTGGTTGGTTGAAACAAAATCCTGAAACTAAATATTTTTGCTTTCTGGACATTAAACTTCCACCTCTGGTTTTAGTACATCGCTTTCAGGTAATAGCATAGTCAGGACTACTTAAATGCATCTATAAACACTTTGTTTAACCGATGCTGGGCCACAGAAAAGGCTGTGACCTATCCAACTAGACTAATATTCCTGTGCATTATAGTTAATACATATTTGTATTTTGCAGTCTGATTACACATATTCAATTTATCACACACACATTAACCTTTACTGTCCTTGGTTTCAGTTTTATTCTGGTTTAGGAAACGCAAACAAAAAAAAATCCCACAACATAATGAAAAAATGGAATACCTGATGAGTCTTTCAAAAGAAATTTCGCCATCTGAAGTCAGAGCTCCCTGATGTTAGGTTTGGAGGGTGGAACTATGATTTCATCTGGCAGGTCTGGAAAGCTTGTCACAATTTCTGCAGCCATCTGTACATACAAATAATGCACATTCCACATAGCTCAGCAAAAGAATTAATGTAGCATTAGTTACAAGTGAAATGTAAAGAATATAAACATTTGAAAAAAGGATAGACTACATCTTTGCATAAAACCAGCAGCAAATGAAAAATTCATGAAAAATTCACTAACATAAGGAGAAATTATTTTTTTAAATTTGTCTTATTAGTATCTCATTAATAAAATAAATTAGCAAATCAAAGCAAGTTCAGTTGTATAGCACATTTCATACCATTAGGCAATTAAAAGTGCTTCACGTAAAAAGGACAAAATACAATACATGCAAATTGGAAAAGCAATAAAACGGGAAGATTAGATTAGTAAAAAGGTAAAGTAAGTAAAAAGGCAGCACAGCAGCATTTAAATTCGATTAATAGTACAGCACAGTACATAAATCAGTCAAATTCAGAGAAAAAATCTGAAAGAATCAACTTTTTAGTCTCTGCCTAACCCCTTTTATAACTTAAATTTAAAACATTCTTATGGATTATGCAAATGAATACAAAATACATAATTGTCGGACATCTGAAATTAAACAATGAAATGTCAAAACTATGATGAGTGTTGTGTTGTGTCTTCTGTCTTTGACCTCAAAAATAATAATTTATATGTGCCTTTTAGTAAGACAATTATATTTGGTATAAATTGTTTTTTGCGGGATTACACTTTGACCACTTTGACCAAGTATTCATGTAAGAGTAATGAGATTACCTGAATCGCTTTGCTGCCTTTGCAGAATCCTCAGTTTCACAGTGCCCATTTGGGTCCAGCACAGAAATCATCTCTTTTATGGCATTTAGACACTGTAGGGCAAAAATAAAGATGCTATTCAACTTTATAAAACACAAAGGTAATTACAAATCATTATTCATTTCATAATGTACTTGTGATATTTGGAGTTTTTTTTTGCTTAGCTTTCTTGCATGCATTTGGGCCAGGAAGCTGAAATATTTATATTTTTTGTTTTTGTGCGTCTCCCTTTTAGCCCATTCTTCTTGGGAGAGGCCAATGCCTGCTGTTTTAATTGGCCTTGTGAACAGCTGTTCAGGGAGAGCCAACTGCATTATATGCTCTCTATAGCATCCTTGCAATGATGCATACATCATTCTTAAATTCTGCCGGCCTTAGGGATCTTCTCTTCATAAGAATGTTATTCTTTACGATACCAAACCAAGTTTCCACATGGAAATTGGTCTCTCTTGTTTTCATTCCAATGGAGGGCACATCTTCACTCTTGTCAGAGGCATACCTTGTGAGATCTCCAAGTAGAATTCTACTCCAAGGTGGATAAATACCCATATATATGTTTTCATGAGCATTTTCAACATGTCAGGGCAAAAAGTATGGGTTATCCACTGTTTCACTGCGTTCCATTCTCCCTTCATCAGCATTTCCAACTATCTGGGTATTCAGCACATCACGGAAGTAAGTCATAAATGGTGACCTTCTGATAATGGATTTTTCCAGCTTGTGATCGAGCTGGAAAAATGGGTAGTTGGTTTTTCCATACATGATGGCGTCTTTCACAGGGTATACCACCTCTGGCAAATCAATGGCTTTGATGCGCTTACTTAAATGTTGAATCCTGTCATTTACTTCTGGAGTCTCAGACTGCGTACTGAAGTCAGCACAGATGTTTTTGAATATTTCAGTGCCCACACTCATACTCACACAGTTCTGAAGGCGTGCAAAACAGTATACGGCAAACTCTTTTAAACCTTTGTCCTCGGTATATTTACAAATAATATCTCTAAAGGCCTTCAAAATATGTGCAGAGCATAGATGAAGTACAGTGAGCATCTGAAGTTCTTTCCTTGTCCTCTTTCTGAAAAGAACTTCATAAGCACGGTCGAGGTAGGATACCACATTTTCCTTGTTAAATGCCAGCAGTGTTCCCTGAATTAAGGCCCAACTGAAATCTGTTTCAACATTTGAGACCTTAACTGATGTGCAGCTGGTGAGTGTTCTCACAAATTGTGATAATCAAAAAGATATGGCCGGTATAGAATGGTCATTTATTAGCATCTCTGCAACTGGCAGTGGTGGCACATTTGACCCATGTCCAGGCAGAGTGAGGCTACAATACAACACTCTCTTGCTTTGACCAGGAATCTTCGACACAATACTGCCAGTGGCGACAAGGTGCAGGGTAGGTTTTTTTTTTCCTCCGTAAATGATTTACAAGTATTCCCATCCCAGTTTCTGTGTAAAGATGCACTTCAAAAGGATCAACTTGTAAGTGCTGAACATATCCAGGGAACAGGCAATGCCCAGTATCACCTTCCTTTATGATCTTCTGTGTTAAAAAAAGGATGATATTATCATGAAGCCGACTGGACGATTTTACTTCAGAAGATATCACCTTCAGGACATTTTTAGTCAAGATTCTCGTGATATTTCCAGCAAGCAACTCCTGAGTAGGTGTAGAGCCAAATGGACCAAAACATAACGTCCCATAATGTTCTATTGGATTTAGGTAAGGCGAGCGTGGGGGCCAGTCAATGGTATCAATTACTTCATCCTCCAGGAACTGCCTGCATACTCTCACCCCATGAGGCTGGGAACCCAGGACCCACTGCACCAGCATAGGGTCTGACAATGGGTCCAAGGATTTCATCCCAATATCGAACGGCAGTCAAGATGCTGTTGTCTAGCCTGTAGAGGTCTGTGCCATCTCTCCTAGAGTAACTGCCTATCTCCTGGAATGTCCTCCATGGCCTTGAGACTCGGCTGGAAGACACAGTAAACCTTCTGGCAATGGCACATATTCATGCACCATCCTGGAGGAGTTGGACTACCTGTGCAACCTCTGTTGGGTCCAGGTATCGCCTCATGCTACCAATAGTGACACTGACCGTAGCCAAATGCAAAACTAGTGGAAAAAATTGTCAGAAAACATGAGGAAAGATGTCAGTGGCCTCCACCTTTTAAACCATTACTGTTTTGGGGGTCGTCTCATTGTTGCCCCTGTAGTGCACCTGTTGTTAATTTCATTAAAACCAAAGCAGTTGAAACTGATTAACAACCCCCTCTGCTACTTAACTGACCAGATCAGTATCCCAGAAATTTAACTGACTTCATGCTATACTCTGACTAAAAAGTGTTCCTTTAATTTTTTTGGCCAGTGTAGTTGTAATGCTATGTATGACCACTACCACACAACTCATGCTCAACGTCCTCTTAGAGGAAGTTCTCCCAATGATCCAGGTACAATTTGGTGATAATTCATGTATTTTCCAACATGATGGATCACTATGTCACAAGACAAAAGTGACAATACAGTGGCTCAGAGATCATAACATTGAAATTATAGATCCATGGCCAGGAAACTCCCCAGATTGTAATCTCATTGACAACCTGTGGTCATTCCTCAAAAAGAAGGTGAACAAGCAGAAGCCTGCAAGTTGTGAACTATAAGCAATAATGACATCAGTCAGAATTTGGCCCAGAAAACAGCAAAGGTTGTGAAAACTTGGCCATGACTGCAGGCCCCATATATGGGAATTAAATTCCGCAGAAGTGTTCTTACCGGCCAGAGGATTTTTCTCCCTAAAAGAATCTGCTAAATCGCCTGAAAATTACAGCGACACACAACCAAAACAAAAATCACTGAAATTACTTAATTCTGTGAAAGAAAGGTGACGCATACCCTACCCCTTCAAACACTGTTAAAGAAACTAAACGATGCTGACAAGAACACTGACTGCAGGTATCTGTAATTTGTGTTGCAGCTCTGACAGCGAGATACAGTAATAACTCATAGTTTTTCAGTATATCAAGTATTTCAATATACGTATCACAACTAACAGGGTTTCTGAAGAAGCTTATTTCTATCATTTAAAAATGATTTTCAAAATGTTAACAATATGCAAAACAGCATAATGGAGTTCACCTTTCAGGTGTTTTCAGCTGCCATGCATTCCGACAAATTAAAGTAATAAATGTATGGATTCGGTATTATTCTGAGTTACTACCATTTAGACTGATACCGATACTAAAACACGGAATGCTGCATCTCTGACATTTAGTCTCGTGATGATACATTGAAGATGTCGCTTCCTTATAAACAAACCTCACGTGGACCACTTCGCTTCCCCAATGAAACTAGGACGTAAAATGGTAGACATGTTGGCTCTAGAGATATATCAAGCCCTTTACTCCCTATACTACAGCATTCTAAGATGGCGTATCCGTGTTTTTAGTTTCACGGTCATGAGTTCGCTGCTGGTCATGCGCAGTAAAGTTTTGTTTATGAAACTGGATTGGGTTGTGTTTGTTTCCATGGGCAGTTTTTAACAAATCGTTTCACTTCACAGTTACATGTTGTTTATCGCTTTTAGGCAGGAGACAGACTTAAACTGAGAAACGTAAATGGGTACCGTTTCAAGCACGGAGAGCGAACGGGAGCCGCTCCTCGTTCCAAGTGTGCCGGAGACGAGCACACATACTTCGTACAGTCGGGTCTACGGAAGAAGATGGCTGATTCTCATTATATTTTCTCTTTTGGCATTTATGCAAGGAATAGTGTGGAATACTTGGGGTCCAATACAGAATTCGGCTAAACATGCTTTTGGATTTTCCGACATAGACATCGCTGTGTTGGTCTTGTGGGGTCCGATAGGCTTCATTCCATGGTTGCTGTTCATGTGGTTGATGGACAAGAAAGGTGAGTATTGTTTTGATGAGAGTCACTGAATAGTAGATATGGTAGATACTGATTTTTGCGACAGGACCTTGTTCCGGATATCCTGACATTACCGAATATTCCATACTGAATTATCAATATTAATCGCACTAAAAGTGGTAAAGTTATTGCTCTGAATATCATACATTAAGACGTCAATTAATTCTGTTGTCAGTGGTGTTCGCAGACTGCCGTGACATAACACGGGTTATACGAGTGCCTTCACGCATGCTAATACTCATTTACATTTTTATTATATGATAATAATCCCTGAAGTATTCTCCTTCTCACACCACGACAAAGGAATCACATTTTACACAGACTGCTTGTAGATAATTTTTCTGAATGAATGGAAGAAATAATATTTTTTTAATAAAAAAAAAATATATATTAAGGCATAGGTAACATATATGTCTTCTAATTAGCTAATTTGGCAAATCCAGAACAATACTAGGCGTTTTGTTGACGATAAAGTTTTTGCATTTAGGAAAGCCCACAGTACAGTCTCAGTCATTTAAAACTCAATATTAATCTGTTATTCACTGATTAGTCAGTAACCTGGTTATGGCCATAGGTGTGAAACACGATTTTTGATATGAAAAAAATGAATGTTTTTGGTTTTAATTTGTTCTGTTAAATCCTGGTTTGATATTGAGTGACACTTAGTCAAGTGTTTATCCGGAGCAAATATGTTAATTTTTTTTTGTAATGAAATAAATTAGACAAATATTTCATCTTTTCACTGCTATCAAAATTTATTATTTCCTTAAAGTTTAGTTTTGGCTGTAGTGCCAGGTTCATAAAAACTTTTTTTGAAACAAGTGCCAATGAAAGAAGTTTTGCTCTTTATATCCTGGCATAGAAGGCCCCCCAGGTGTATTCCATGCTTTGGTAGGGCTGCAACTGTTATTTTTATAATGAAGTATTCTGTCTATTTTTATGATATATATCGCATACTTGGATGAAGTATTTTGTTCAGTTGTAAGAAAAATTTAAAGAACTTATGCTATCTCGGTCTTAACAAATAGTGGTTTTCATGTCACGAAAACCAAAATTTTATTGCGCAAATTTTCAGATTTGATCAAAAAATATTTATTAAAGTGCACTCTGCTTCTATTTAGTACATTGACTGCCATATCTATATACTTCTAAGGAAAACATTTAATTATTATTAATATTTTATTGATCCACCATGGGGAAATTGCCTTTTCCATCTCCCTCAACTTACTCTTTGTAGAGCAAGCTGTCCATGAAGGGCAGCCACCTGTAGCAGCACCCAGGGAGGTTAAGGGTCTTGCTCAAGGACCTGCAGATGTGCTGAGGCTGGGTTTGAACCAGTGACCTTGTGACTATAAACACACAGGTTTAGCCCACTGAGCCACACGCTGCCCCACAAAGTTCAAAATAGTGCTGTAGTTCTCGAGACCGGTCTCAAGACCAGTTTTTTGTGGCCTCGGTCTTGTCTTGGTCTCGACTTTATTTAGTCTCGGTTTTGTCTTGGTCTCGGACATAGCGGTCTCGATGGGATGGGGGAAAAAAAGAGAAAACAGCACATCCTCACAGAACAGTATCATTATTTATTACATGCCTCAGTTCA